>CM053622.1:725467817-725576083 GCA_028646595.1 Phalanger gymnotis | reverse complement strand
GAAAACCATGAAAAACAAGTCAATGACTTGCTAAAGGAGACCTAAAAAATCCTGAAGAAAATAACACCTTAAAGAATAGACTAACCCAAATGGCAAAAGAGCTCCAAAAAGCCAGTGAGGAGAAGAATGCCTTGAAAGGCAGAATTAGCCAAATGGAAAAGGAGGTCCAAAAGACCACTGAAGAAAATACCACTTTAAAAATAGATTGGAGCAAGTGGAAGCTAGTGACTTTATGAGAAAGCAAGATATTATAAAACAGAACCAAAGGAATAAAAAAAATGGAAGACAATGTGAAATATCTCATTGGAAAAACCACTGACCTGGAAAATAGATCCAGGAGAGATAATTTAAAAATTACTGGACTACCTGAAAGCTATGATCGAAAAAAGAGACTAGACATCATCTTTCAAGAAAATATCAAAGAAAACTGCCTTGATATTCTAGAACCAGAAGGTAACAGAAATTGAAAGAACCTACCGATAATCTCTTAAAAAAGATCCCAAAAAGGAAACTCCTGGGCATATTGTCACCAAATTCCAGAGTTTCTAGGTCAAGGAGAAAATACTCCAAGCAGCCAGAAAGAAACAATTTGAATATTGTGGAAACACAATCAGGATAACACAAGATCTAGCAGCTTCTACATTAAGGGATCCTTGGAATATGATTAAAACCAGGAATCACCTACCCAGCAAAACTGAACATAATGCTCCAAGGCAAAATATGGACTTTCAATAAAATAGAGGACTTTCAAGCTTTCTCAATGAAAAGACCAGAACTGAATAGAAAATTTGACTTTCAAATACAAAAGTCAAGAGAAGCATGAAAAGATAAACGAGAAAGAGAATTCATAAGGGAGTTACTAAAGTTGAACTGTTTTGTATATTCCTACTTGGAAAGATGATGTGTGTAATTCATGAGACCTTTCTCAGTATTAGGGTAGTTGAAGGAAATATACATAAATATAGACAGAAGGCACAGGGTGAGTTGAATATGAAGGGATGATATCTAAAAATAAAATAGAATTAAGAGGTGAGAAAGGAATATATTGAGAGAGGGAGAAGGGGAGAGATAGAATGGGGTAAATTATCTCACATAAAAGTGGCAAGAAAAAGCAGTTCTGTAGGAAGGGAAGAGGGGGCAGGTGAGGGGGAATGAGTCAATCTTGCTCTCATTGGATTTGACTAGAGGAGGGAATAACATACACACTCAATTGGGCATCTTACTCCACAGGAAAGTAAGGGGAAGTGGATAAAAAGGGGAGATTATAGAAGGGAGGGCAGATAGGGGGAGGAAGTAATCAAAAGCAAACACTTTTGAAAAGGGACAGGGTCAAGGGAGAAAATTAAATAAAGGGAGATGGGATAGGATGGAAGGAAATATAGCCTTTCACAACATGAGTATTGTGGAAGTGTTTTATATGATGATACATGTGTGACCTATGTTGAATTGCTTGCCTTCCTAAGGAGGGTGGGAAGAGGGGAAATAATTTAGAACTCGAATTTTTAAAAACAGATGCTCAAAACAAAGTTGTTTTTGCATGCAGGTGGGAAAAAAGATATATAGAGAATGGGACATAGAAATCTATCCTGCACTACAAGAAAGAAAGGGGAAAGGGAATGGGGGGGAGTGGGGTGACAGAAGGGAGGGCTGACTGGAGAATGAGGCAATCAGAATATATACCATCTTGGAATGGGGGGGAGGGTAGAAATGGGGAGAAAATTTGTAACTCAAAATCTTGTGGAAATCAGCGTTGAAAACTAAAATATAAATAAAAATGATAAAATTTTAAAAAGAAATGATCTTTCTTTGGATAATATTTTGCTCCTTTCTTATCATGTTCAACTTTTTAAGAGTTTCTTAAAATATATGTGCCCAACTCTCCCTATAATAGTCTCAAGTTTCAAAAAGATAGACGTGTTTTATTCAGTTTTTTTTGTGCCAGCCCCTAAACACAACACATAGTAGATCCTTAGAAAATGTCTTTTGAGATGAAGTTTGTAAAGCTCTATTCCTTGGATTCACTATGTATTTAGTTCAGATCTAGTATAAAGCTATCACCTGCATGTTTTGGGAAAGAAACTGGCATCCAGTGGGAGCTCAATAAATGTTAATTGGTTAATTGCTCAAATAAAGCTATTCAATCATTCATTCAGAAAGCATTTGTGGAGCTCCTATTTTAGGTATAGCAGGTATGTGCCGGGGATACAAAGTGGAAGTTTTCTTTTCATCGTAAGGATTCTTAGCCTGGATTCAACAGATCCATGAGGGGATTTGTAACTTGAATGAGAAAAAAATACATCGTTATTTGCAATAATGTCTAACTGAGTTTTATCCTTTACTTCAGTTATGAATATAAGAAGGAAATATTATTTTGAGAAGGGATCCATAGGCTTCATCAGATCACCAAAGGGACCCACTATACATAATTTTAAGTACTCCTTCCCCAGGGGTCTAGGTGAGGAGACATGACATCCAATCAATTAACAGTTAAATAATAGTACAAGAGAATAGATGTATGAATGTATCAGATGAGTTGGCGCAAAAGTATATGTTCTTGGAGTCAGAGTGTTGTACTGTACAGTTGCTGCACTGGGGAGTCGGAAGACCTAAGTCTCAGCTTGGCCAGTTACTAGCTACCTGATTTTGGACAGGTCAATTTTTTGGTCCTGTTTCCCAATTATAAAATTAGGGAGTTGTACAGAATGATATTCAAGTCTCTTGCAGCTCATTCTATATCCATTTCATTCTGTGAGTTCAAAGCAGGGGAAAATGTCTGAGGGCGAGGTTGGTTGGGGAAAGCTCCACGGAGGAGATGGGAATGGAGATAGGTCTGAAGGATGGCGATTCTGTACATAAGTGGCGTTAGTATAATTGAAAATACGTGTAAAAGGACAATATAGGAGTTACCATAAAATGATTGAAGGGGTATAATATAATAGCAGAAGAGGAGATTTCACATTAGCGAGTAGTAGGAGATATAGGTAGAAAAGGAGTTTGATCCAGATATACTTGAGTGCCAGACTAAGGAGTTTTACTTTTGTCCTGTGAAACAGTAGGGAATCCTTAAAGGCATCCCCTTAGAGGAGGTGCAGGACCAAAGTGGCATTCAGTATGGTCAATGTGATGAGCAGGATGGATTAGATTATGACAGGAAGCAGGAAGACCAGGTAAGGGGCTCTTGTAACTTACTACGCATGAGTTGATAAGCATCTGAACTTGGGAATATTGGGAATAGAAAGCAGAACACATACATACATATATATATATATATATATATATATATATATATACATACATATATACTGCTTTCTATATATATTTTTCTATATATATATTTTCTATATATAGAATATATATATTTTCTATATATATTTCTATATATTATTTCTCTCTATATATATTTTCTATATATATATATATAAGATCATCAGTGAAATATTGACAGTTTTTGATGACTGACATGTGGGTATATGGGAGAAAGAGGGCTTAAAGATGACTTTGAGATTTTGAACCCAGGTGACTTGGATACTACTAGTACCTATGACAAAAATGACGAACTCTAGAAAGAGCACCCAGAATAGTGTAAGGAAATAAGAGGTTAATATTTTTAGAAAAATACTAGAATTTTTTAGAGATAGAAGTGGCCTTAGAGATCATACAGTACAACTTTATTTCACAGCTAAGGAAAATGAGTCACAGAGAGGTTAAGTAATTTAGAAAAGGTTACATAGCTATTGACATTTTATGTGATGGCATGGTACCAAGTAAATATATGCAGTAATTGGCCATATAGGCTTGGATGGAATACAAAAGTTATTCTTGAAAATTTAGAGTTAGGAGTTTTCTATATAAAACTGGTTCATATCAAGGGATTAGATGTGATCTTAGAGATATATTGGAAGAGACTTATTGATAAAACACTGGTAAAAACACATTCAGGGTGAAAAACAAAATATATTCTTCTAATAAATTTTGAGGGCAGCTAGGGGTACAACAGATAAAGTGTGGGGCCTAGAGTCAGGAAGACTCATGTTCTTGAGTTGAAATCTGGACTCAGACACTAGCTACATGACCCTGGACAAGAAACTTAACCCTGCCTGCCTCATCTGTAAAACGAGTGGAGAAAGAAATGGTAAACCACTCTAGTATCGTTGCCAAGAAAACCCCAAATAGAGTCACAAAGAGTCAGACATGACTGAAATGACTGAACAGTAATGAATTCAATAAAAGCTGGAATTATGCCATAATTAGTCTGTCTTCCACAAACCTAGCCCATGCACATGAAGATAGGGACAAGACCTGTGATTTAATTCCAAGAGGATTCTCCCAATGAGAAAAGTCATTTTATCAATATAGATGGACAACTTCTATGCAACTTGCAGCTTAATTTACGTAGGGCACTGATAAATAACTTGCCCAGGGTCACACAGCCAACATGTGTTAAAAGCAGATTAAACTCAGGCTTTGTTGAATCCAGTTATGATATGCCTCTTGTACCCTCCACGTGGAGTAGGTATTTAATAAATCATTCCTGAAGTTCATTCATGGGCAGAAATAGAGAAGTAGCCAGAAAGACAAGAGAACCAATATAGTACAGGGACATGCTATTCAAAGAGGTGATATTACACAATGGAGAAAGATCACAGGGAATGGGGATTGAAGGAAGGAAAAAAAACCATTGTATTTGCTAATGAAGAAGTCATTGATAACCTTTGAAAACGAAATTTCCCAGGAATGGTTGATGCGGAATCAAGGATATAGAAGCAATGGAGGATATAAAAGCCTAGGAAGCAAGCAAATAAAGGCAAAAGCACAATTTTTGAGAAGTTTAGCATAAAATTAATAAATGCTTGTGGATTTATCGATAGTAAATGAGTATAACTCTAAAAGAAGGGAGGAAACCACTGGAAATGGGAAGACTAATGTTGGATAATTGAGCTATGGCTATGGTTCACTAATAGAGGGCAACATAACTAAAGGGAGAAAGAATTATCCAACATCATGGTATAATGGAAAGAGTACTGGAATTGGAGTCAGCGGGTTCAAAACCCATCTCTGCCAATTACTACCTATATGACTGTGAAGCCTTTCCTGATTCTCCTGAAATGATAATGTTCTCCCCTTCCTTATGTATTCCTAGAACTCATTATGTGGATTTCTTTTAGTACCAATCACACTCTACCTTATATTTAATTTATTGGCATCCATTGGTACTCTTCCTCTCAAGAAAATATATAATATTTTCCTTTTGACAGTCTCTGAGAAAATCTCACTGTATTTCATAAAACCTCAAACATAATAGCCAGGGTCTCTGCAATGTCACTACTCCTTCCCTCCCTCATTTATTCCTTTCCTTTTTTTCTTTTCCCTTCCTGTCTTTTTATTTCCTTTCTTTTCTTCCTTCCCTCTTTTCTTATTTATTTTATTCCCTCCTTTCCTCCTTCTTTACCTCTTTCTTCCTTCTTCCCTTCCTCCTTCCCTTCCTGTTTTCCTGCCTTCTTTCTTTCCTTCCTGCCTTCTTTCTATCTAATATTATATTAGCACCTTCATCATTAAGTGCACTGTACTGAAATACAAAGTCAATCACTCCTTTGGTTATCTCTTCACTTAATTTTGTTGAGATGAGGAGGGTGTTGTAATTTGGAAGGTGTGAACTTAACATAAATTCCACTAAAAACAAAGAGAACTCAGCCACTTAATCGACTTATCCTTTTTCTGTACAATCTTCCCTCTCTTGTTGATAATAGAAGAATGGTTTGTTTAATTGTACTAAAAATGCCCACTTTGAATATAATGAACCAGTGTGTATCTCTCAATTATCCAAATACAAGAACCATGTGAAATGATAATTAGACACTAAAAGCTAATTGGATTACCTCAGAGATCTTTCCTGATAATAATTTAACACTCTACCAGGTGGTAAGGCCATATAGTACACAAAACTTCCCAGGGCTCAGACCAGAATATAGTCTGAAATTGATTACCTCCTTTGTAAGTTTTGGATTTGTATCCTGATATAACTTAAAGAGTCTTAATGTTCTTAGGAAATATACCGATAGCTGTGATGGAACAGCAGAGATAATAGTTGTAATAACCAACTTTTAGTTCAGCATGGTATAGGAGGGAGAATAAATGGAGATGTTAGGTTTGAGTTTGACTTCCATTCTATCTACTTACCTAACTTGCATAAACTTGCCCTTTCTGGATCTCAGTGTTTTCATCTGTAAAAATAGGGAATTTGCTAGGTAATCTTGCTCAAAATCCTGTGAAATTATGATTCACTCTGAACACAGAGAAAGCTACACTGATTTTTTTTTAATAATATATACTTTAAACACGCACAGGCTCACAGAATCATCACAGGCCTAAGTCCTAGTCATAGTTGTTAAGTAGATGTTTTATCCTCAGTGACCTTTCTATCCATTTTCTGCAATTCCTCCTTCACCTTTTCTGATAACTTCTATACATGCTTCTCTCCAGGGATCCAGAATCCTATCACCACTACCCTCCTCCTTCCAAAAGTGCCAGGAGTCAGCCTATCCCATCTAGTTCCACCAAGTCTTACTGTCCTGTATTGAGCCAAACTCAGCACTTTTAAAGATTCCCCTCCCCTTCATAGATCATAGAATCTTAGAGTTGGAAGTGACCTTAAAAGCCATCTAGTCTAATCTCCTACTTCTTAAATGAATCTGCTTTTGCAACATGCTCCTCTTTGAAAAACTCTTCATTTTAGATTTTTCTTCAAAAATAACTTTATTATTCCTGTTGACTCTTAATTATCAATAGTTTCAGAATGACAGGCCTTGAACAGGCCTTAGTAAATAACCCTTTGATTTTACAAATCTAACTAACCCTTTGACTTTACAAAATGATGAAACAGATATCCAGAGAAATTAAATGGAATACTATCTGCTTCCCCTTTATCTCCCGCCTCCATGTATTTCAGCGTAATAATCTCTATCTCTAGGAAGCTCTCTTTTTCATCTTTGCCTTTTAGAGTCTTTCTCTTCTTTATAGACTTAAGTGCAATTTATTCAAGGCCATCAAGCCAGCTCTGATATTCTTCAGTTAAGAACAATCTTTCCATCCTCCGTTTCCCTAGAACATTTTATTTGGCTTCTAGACTTTGTTCCTATCACGTTACACTTTTTTCACATATCTTTGAATGGGTCATGCACATGTTGGAAGATTGTAAGCTCCTTGAGGGAATGGACTGTATGTTATTCATCTTTGTATTTTCATTGCTAATAGACACTTAACATGTATTTGTTGAATTGAATTGAGTGACCTGCCCAAAGTCATACAGCTGGAATAGTGTGAAATGAGGGAGTTAAACTCAGGTCTTCTGCATTCCAATACAGTTCTCTGATTACTATAGTGGAGAGCCAAATAAATCTCTCATTGATGTTGTTGATATATTTACTTGGTATTTTCACATCCTTAATACTTTTTGCAAGCAATTTTTAAAGTAGTGCTTGGTCAGGTAGCCTTCAGCTTGGATTTTTTGTATTATAAGGAAACTGCATTTTAGGTAAAATGTGCATAGAACACATTTTTGAAATGTGTCAAAATCAATTTCATGAGATGTTTGACCACTTGCATAAGCAAATATTTATTATGTACTTTACTATATGTAAGATGTAATGTTTGGTACATTTATAATGAACCAGACATGGTTCCTGCCTTCAAAAAGCATACAGTCTAGCAAGAGAGGCAAAATAACTACACAGATACCTTTAATCGAACATGTATTAGAGGTGCATAAGAAATATTCAACTCAAGTGATATAAGAAGTTGAATGAAAGAGAAATAACTTCCATTTGGGAGCAGTCAAGAAAATCTCATGGTACTGGTGTCATCTAATCTAGGACTTTAACAGGTGGAGATGGGGAGAGAGAGTTTAGGGGATGATGTAAGCAAAGTCTGGAAGGGGCAAAAGGTATCTAGACTGATGAGTAGTCCCATTTGACTGAAATGCCTAATTAGATGAAGGGAAATCACATAAGATTAGGCAGATTAGTGAAAGGTTTATGAATATCAGGCTAGGAAATTTTTATTAGGAGCCCTGACTTTCAAAAAGAGACTTCCATTTTATAGTAAGGATCCCAAATCAGTGAAAACATTTATAAGGTAATACTAGTGATTAAGTATGACTTTAATTATCATTTATCAGGTGGGGTTTTTTTGGCTAATAAAAAGATAAGCAGAAATGTAATGAAAACTTTCATAACTGAGATCATGAAGTCACAGTAGTAGAAAGGAACGTAGGCATCCTCTTGTGCAGTATCACTGAACATCATTCAATCTAAGGATTTTCAGGAATAAGGAATTCATTGCCTAATGAAGAATTCCATTCCTTTATTAGATAGGTCCAGCTAATTCAGTATTCATCCAACAATCATTTTATCAAATTCTAAAACTGGAAGAAGCACTGTATGACTGTGGGTACAAAATCAAAACATAGCACCAGCCTTCATGGAGTTTACACATCAACAGGACATAACGGAGTATGCAGAGGAAGCCATTTTCCCCCTTCTGTCTTCTCATCCCTGGAATTTATGAATGCCTTCAATGAGACAGGGAGCTGGGATTTTTCCCCTTTTTTCTTTGTGTGCCCTATACACAAGCACAAGTACCTGACAAAGTAAGTACTTGGTAAATATTGATGATAAAATGATCATTTAATTAAATGGGCCACTTTATTTTGTTAGTACATATTGGGCATCTATGTGTAGATAATTCACTCTCCCCTTTCAATAAGCTATTTCTAACACCTGTGCCAGAAAAGTGATAGGGACCCCTATGAGTCTTCTTCCTAAAAATGCCCTGCTGGTTTTTTTTTTCCTTTCACACTATCTTCCTTCTTTCTGGATCCAAGATAGAGCGCCTTGCTTTTAGCCCATCCTCAAAGCAGATGCAGCCTTGACACTTTTCTCAGTTTCTGCCAGAGAAACCACAGGACTCTGTGCTAGACAAATTGCCTTTGCTATAGAGTCAGCAAAACAGCAGCCTGTACACATGCTCCCATAGAGGTGATGTGGCACAGTGCTGTGGGTGTGGGGAAAGACTACATATGCTGAGCAGTGAGATGCACATGAAGAGAACCCTTGGCTTCTGTTTCCATACTGCATGAGCTTGTGTTTTGGAGCAGTGGGGATATTCAGATAAACACAGGAGTCATTCCCCTTTCATAGTTGTCCTATGATTTATTAATTGCTTCCTTTGTGTAGCTTGCCGGCATAACAACTTACATTTCGGTATCACCTCTAGGCTCATCAATTCCTTACATCACAAGAATCCTATGACAGAGTTAGGGCAAGTATGATCCACTGGTTTCACAAATGAAGAAACTGAGACACATGCAGGTTATGCCACTTGCCCAGGTTCATACAACCACTAAGTCTTGGGGCCAGCTTTCCTATCTAGGTTTCCAGACAACAAGTTCAAGATTCTTTACGTCATCGTATGCTTACTGTCTCTCTTGCTCTAACTCACATTCATGTAGTCCTTTATCCAACCTTTGACTTAGAAAAAACTTGCATTTATAGTAAGATCCAAAGTCAGTGAATACTCTTAAAAGGTAATACTAGGGATTAAGCATGATTCTAACTATTACTTATTAGGGTTTTTTTTTTTGGTTAAAAAACAAATTGAATAGTTTATAAAGAAGTAGGTTTCTCCAGGCTTTTCTTATCCATAAGGTAGATAGTGGAAATTTTATTCACCTCAGAAATGTTTCCCAGCTTAGCTAGTCATAAAGTTAGTAGAAGATGTGTAGGATCTTGGGATTATAAATTTGGATCTATGGAGCATAATCTCTCCCTCTCCATTTTACAAATAAGGAAACTGATGCTCCAGGATTTCAGTGACTTGCCTAAGGTCCCAATGGTAATAAGAGAGCAAGAATTGAACCTAGATGCTCTCAGTCAACATCCAGCATTCTTTCTGGGGTGAGATGTTATCTTCTATTGGGAGGGAGATTCACAATAATATCTGAATTGGAGTAAAAAAAAAACCCTTCAACTGCACTCTGCACAGTTCTCCAGATGAAAAACATTAGAAATCCCAACTTTGCATGGTATTCAGGCCCCTGCCCCTACCTCCAAAGAAAGTGGAGTCATAATCATTCTTGTTAAACCAATGTGTAGATATTCCTCCTTACCTTCACACACATACACCCTCACCCATCCTAGACCGTCCTTGAGACCTAGTGATTATATACTATAGTATTGGCACCTTGCCTTCGGACTCTGATCCTAGCTTCAGGTTCTCCCCACACCAAATCTGACTTGGACTCCCCCCATAATGAATTGATTCTTAGCATGATCCCAGACTTCATGTTTCACTTCCATGTCATGAGTAAACATGGAGGTGATGCTTGTGCTGTCCTTTGACCTGATCAGACTACATTTGAGGTACTATGTTAAATTCTAAGCATAATAGTTTAGGAAGATGAACGAACAAGAGCATATGCAAAGGAAGGCTGCTAAAATGGGAAGAAGTATGGAGACTATATTAGAGTAACTCAGGATGTTTAACACAGAGAAGGGCTTACAGATTTAAAAAGGTACCAGAAGACAAGATGATTTTTCAAGAGAAAAAAATGTAACCTCCAAATGATAGGCTCCCGAGCTTGACTTTGATTTCTAGCAAAATTCTAGAATTTGTTACAAAAACAGCTAGGAAAGGATGCTTACATGAAGCCAGTATGACTTCTTTAAAAACAGCTCACATAAGACTAATCTTAATTTCTTTTTGCCAAGGATTATGCTAAGCTGCTAGATCAAGATAACATAGAGTAGGCAAAGTTAAACTAAATTCTAGCAAAAGATTAATAGCATATCTCATGCAATAGCTGTGGAACAGATGATGGGGTATGGGCTAGAGAACAGTACTATTAGATACATTTAGAAATGGTTAGAAGGCTATAGACTCAATAAATAGTCATTAATTGTTTGATGTCAGCTTGGAATAAACATCTGCAGTAGAATGGCCTGTGCTTGGCCCTATTCTGTTTAACATTTTTATCAATGATTTAATAAAGGCATTAATGGTATGCCTATCAAATTTATAGCTAACAGAAAGCTAGGAAAGAAGGAAGGAAAGAAGGAAGGAAGGAACAAAGAAAGGAAGGAAAGAAAGAAAAGAGGAAGGAAAGGGAAAAGGAGGGAAGGAAGAAAAAAGGAAAGAAGGAAAGAAGAAGGGGAATAAAGGAAGGAAAGAAAGAATGAAAAAATAGAGAAAAGAAGAAAAAGAAAGACGGAAGAAAGGGGAAGGAAGGAGAGAAGGAAAGCAGGAAGGAAGAAAAAAAGAGGGAAGGAATAACTTGGTAAATTTTTCCACATATTTTCTTATTTGATCCTCACAACAATCCTGGGAATTAGATGCTACAAAAATCTCCATTTTACAATTGAGCAAACTGAGGTAGACAGAAGTTAATTGACTTGCCCAGGGTCACACAGCTAGTAACACTCTGAGGTAGGATTTGAATATTTGACTTTTTAACCTCAGTTTGAGTTTTCTATCTACTGTGCCACCTAGCTAACACATCGGATAAACAAGTCAGCGTTAGAGAAATAATTGACGGAATTGAATACTAGGTTGAATTTGATAATAAGAAATTTAATCAGCTTAAAAGTGCAGTCCTACACTTTGGTTTTTAAAAAAGTGACTTCACAAATAAAAGACAAGGAAGGCAAAGTCAAATAGAAGTTTGTCTGAAAAAAAATCTAAGGGTTATAGTGGACTTCAAGCTCAGTAAGAGTCAGTAACGTGAAATGACAGAAACATGCTAATGTGAAGTTGGACTATACTAAGAAAGGCTGATCTTCTAGAAATTAAGATGATAGCCTCACTGCACTCCATAATGGTCAGACCACATTTTGATTATTTTACTCAGTTATTGGGACACACATTTAGGAAGGACATTGATAAACTGGAGAATGTCTACAGAGGGCTATCAGGATGGTGACAGGCCTTGAGTATGTTTAGTCTGGAGAAGCAATTTGGGCAGCAAGGAGCGTGGTAACTGTCTGTTTGAAGGGTTGTTACCTGAAAAGTGGATTAGACTTGTTCTGTTCATATTCAGAGATCTAGGAACAAAAGATAGAATTCACAAAGAGACAAAGGGAGAAATTTAGGACTAAAGTAAGGCAAAACTGTTTTTAAAATTACATTTATCAACAATAGAACGGAAAGCAGTTGGTTCTCCTTAATCAGAGGTTTCAGATCAGAGACTGGATGTCTTCTTATTGGTTATGTTATATTGGGGATACTTGTTTTGGTATGGGTTATATTAAATAGTCACTAAAGTCCCTTCCAACTCTAAAATCCTGGGATTCTAACATTCTATGAAGACTAAGGGAATGGGAGGATTGTGTGACAAAAATATTTACATATTTAAAGGACTGTCAGGTGGGAGGAAGATAATATCTATTTGGCCTTCACTATAGGTCTTCAAACAAAGATAGAATGATAAGTTGTTGAGAATGTTAGAAAGGGGAGTCCTTGTCAGTTATGTTTTCATGAGACCTAGATTGTCTCTCAAGATCTTCCACATTTGAGATTCTCTGGTTCTTTATTATTGTACTCTGTGATTTTCTTTTTTCATTGACTCTAAGTTACAGATTTTAACGATGATAGGGAAAACTTTCCTAATAACTGGGGCTAAATAGAAATGGAATGAGAGGTTTCTAGAGACAGTGACATCTTCCCTGGATATCTCCAAGTAGAGACAAGTGAATGGCTTTTCAGGAATTTTGTAGGATAGATTCCTACTTTGCTACAAGTTGCACTTAATGTCCTCTGAAGTTCCCTCCAACTCTGAAATTGTAGGAGGTGGCCTTTGATTTAGGCCTTGAAGGATTGATAGGATTTCAAAGAGAGAGATGCATAAGGCCTTCTGGATATAAAAATACAATATCTTGATAGTATACATTTCTGTAGGACTTTTTGTTGCCAGAGGATTTGTATAGCCTTTGTATATATTGCCATTGAAAACATGGAAGCATAAAAATACAGGGCATAATCAGGGAATAGGAACCAATACAATTTGGCTAGAATATATGGTATATGTAGAATAGCAGTAGGGCATAGGACTGGAAAGCTAGGCTCTTAGCCTCAAAGGACTAAGTTGAATGGACAACGGTAATAATGTCAACTTTCCAGAGAGAAACAAAAAAGATAGTGCTCTCAATGGAAGTAGGAGAGTTGAGTAGAAGATTGGATTTTGGGAAGAAGATAATGTGTACTACCTTGGGGATGCTGAAATTGAAATGCATTTGGGACATCCATGTGAAGATGTATTAGGTAGTGATACCCTTAAATTATGAATTAATTATGAATTAAATTATGAATATATCATAGGAACATGATTTTAGAGCCAGAAGGGACCTTAGAGGCCATTACATTCAGCTCAATCCTTTCCTTTTAAAGATGAAGAACTGAGGCCAAGAGACATAAATAAACAAGTGAATGAATGAATGAATGAATGAACTGCCTGCATTCATCTTAGGGACCAACAGGGTTTCCTCATATTCTAGGAAGCACAAATAGTAACATAGTAAGCCTCAAGCTTTCTAAAAAGTTTCAGAGAGCCTCTTAAGCAACAAAACTTTTTTTTTAAATTAACAATTTCAATGAAAAACTTCCTGAGATATGTTATTAGCTTCTCTCCTTTTATTAAAATATGCATAATTCAACATATTTTGTCATCCCACTATTACCATTGTGAATATAAACATCAATAAAAATAAAGAGAAAAAAGATAGGACCATCAGCCCCATTATTCCAGCTTGATCAGGTCCTTTGTCACTAGTCACCATATTGGCAGGATTGCCATAATGTAGGGGGAGAGAAAGACCTTGATCTTTCCCTATCCCTTGCTAGTGTCACATTTTCTGAGGGGTTCAATCAAAAGGAAGGTTTGTGAGAAACTGTCCCCTTTATTCAAAATTGCCATGAATTCTCAGTTCTTTAGGGTAAGCATCAGATAAGGAGACTCTGAGCAAGGAGGCATAATTGGACAGAAGCTGTCCCCCGTTTCCATGTGGTCATACTGGAACAGGCACAAAATATCTACAAATATTTCAAATAATCAGTGATGGAGCATATTGGGGGTAATAGTGGGAGTTAAGGGTCCCATTATATTCTTTGGGTTTTTTTTGAACCACAGTTCTCTTATACTAGCAGGCATTTGTGGCTAAAATAAGTGCCCTGACCTTTCTGTGTCTCATTTCCTGGAAAGGCTTTTCAGTGTTCCCCCTTTGTCTTAATAACTAGCATTCTTTTTCAAAAAATAAAAATAAGATTTCATTTGTATCTGGTTCTGGGAGAAACCTTTGATTTTTTTGAGAAAAAAACATGTACCTTTTCAAAATGAAAAGAATAATATATGAGTGTTAGCTCAGTTGGGAACCTGACTTCCCTCCTGCTTGTCACATATTAGCTTCATATTTCAATTTTAAAATAGATTTAAACATGTTTGGCTTTTATAGAGATAAGTGCCACCTATACCCTTAAAGGTGGACATAGGGCTTTAAATTGTGTAATTAGTATAGAAGGAAAAAAATACTTTCTAAAAAAACTACATTCAAATAGGAGGAGGTTAAGGAATAAGAATTTTCCAGCTGTGTTCTCAAATTTTCTTTTGTGTCAAAATCCACCTGAAAATTTTCAACTTGAACCAAAAGCTTTGATGTAATATGCATGCATAATTTTTGGCAATGGCATCTTGCAATTGTCATGTCATAGTACCACAGAGATAGAGTTGGAATATATAAGAGAATGACATCCTCATTTTAAAGAAGTGGAGACTGAGTCCCAGAATTTTAGTGATATGCTTAAGGTTGCACAGATAGGTAAAGTTTCAGAGTTAGAATCTAAAACAAAATCCTCTGTCTTAAAGCTTAGAACTGTTTTCCCTTTGCACCAGGCTGCTTTTATATTACAGCCTATTCAATAAATTAAGTATTCTGCCTTTATCTACCTCTGCCGTTTGTCTGAAGCAGGGTCATAAATACACTGTGGCATTGCCTCTTTGAGGACACCAGGTGGGAACTTCCAAGGTAGAAATCAATTTCCTTCCCTTCCCCATTCCTAACTTAATGAAAATGCTAAGAAGTCTGAAGGGTCATTGGTATTCTCTGTTTTTTAAAAATATTTTCAGACTGTACTTTTGCATATAACTTCTAGAACCTTCTGGTGTTTAAGGGCAAAGGCATCAAAATAGTAGACCAAAAAAATACTGGTTCATAGATTTTCAACTGGAAGAGATCTCAGGGGCCATGTAGTCCAACCAACTCATTTTATAGCTGAAGAAATTGAGGCCCAGAGAGGGTAAGTGATTTGCTCCACATGACTTAAGTAAGTGGCATGTGTCCTAGGTAGGGTTTAAGCCTAGATCTTCTTTTGGAATTAAGGAAGCAGAATTTCAATCCTCATTCAGTTGCTTATCCATATGACTACATAGGGGCAAAATATTTCACCACTTTGAACCTCATGTGTAGAATTAAGATCCAGATAATCCCTAGAATTTCTTCCAGCTCTAAATCCTTATGATTGGGATTACGAGGGTAAAATGTAAATAATGATTCACAATATATTCCATTGTTTTGAGTATCCTTGATTTGATTTGCTTGGCTTCTGACTCCAATCCAGATTGCAACCCCTCTATAATTCACTAGACTAGACCATTGTCATGAGTTGTGGATAAAAAAAAAATCATTACCTTGTGATCTGATCTTAGCCAAAGAGGTCCTTTCCACATGGGAAGACCTTGCCAGACCTTGCATTATACTGACTTAGACATTGAGAACCCCAGGTCCTCTGCACATTAGAACAGAGTATCAGGGAAGTCAGTCAGTCTATAAGCATTTATTAGGAGCTTGCTACATGCTAAGCACAATGCTAAGGACTAAGAATAAAAAAGAAGGAAAATTACAGGGTCCCTGTCCTCAAAGTGCCCATATTCTAATGTAGGAATTAACATTTAGGCTAAACATAGACATACATGATACATACAGAGTAGACAGTAGAAAATCTCAAAGGGAAGGCACTTAGGTGTTCATAACTAAGAAAGGCTCCCTACAAAAGGCCAGATTTCAGGAAAATAATTTTGGCAGATGAATTGAAAATAGCTTGGAGTAGGGAGAAATTTGAGGCATGGAGACCGATGTGAAGGCTATTGCAATAGTCCAGGCATGAAGTGATGAGGACCTATATCAAGGCAGCAGCTATGTCAGTGGAGAGAAGGACATGGATATGGAAGACATTCTGAAGAAATGACAAATCTTGGCAAATGCTTAGATATGTGAAGAGTTGAGTATGGCATTGAGATTGTAAGGTTGAATGATTAGGAAGATCCCAATGCCCTCAACCATAATAAAAAATAAAGTTGGGAAGGGTGGGCTTTAGGGGGAAAATAGTTCTGTTCTGGATATGTTAAGTTTAAACACTGGTAGGATATCTTATTTGATATGTCTAAAAGGCAGCAGATGATGCTCAAGACTGGAGCTCAGGAGAGAGATTAGGGTTAGATACATAGATACTAGCATCTTCTGCATAGAGATGATCACTGCATAGAGATGAATCCATGAAAACTGTTGAGTTAACCAAACAAGATCCTACAGGAGAAGAAAAGAAGATCCAGGCTAGAGCCATGGAGCCCTATGGTTAATAAGATTGAGCTAGATGAAGATCAAACAAAGGAGACTGAAGAATGGTCAGACAGGCAGGAGTAGAACCAGGAGAGAGTGGTGTCATGTAAACCTAGAGGAAAAGTATACAGGAGAAGAGGGTGACTGATTAACATTGGCAAAGGCTGCAGGCAGGAGGAAGATTGAGAAAACTCCGTTAGATCTAGCAATTATGAGATCATTGGTAATTTAGAGAGAATGGTTCCACTTCACTGATAAGGTAAGAAACCAAATTGTAGAGGATTTAGATTAGAAGTAACTTTCAGAAGGAATATAAGACAGTAGCTAGTGGGGCTGGTCTGATTAAGTGAGAGTTTTTGTTCTGTAATGATTATGGGAGACATGAGCATGTCTGTAGGAAGCAGAGAAAGGAATATTGAGAGGAGGGAGAGGGAGAGAGAATAATTTTCTGGAAAATACACGATAGAAAGGGATCAAAGATACATGTCGAAAAGAAAGAACTTCAATGGGAAGATTCTGATTATGTGAATACATTCCCCTCCTCACCTCATTTTGAAACAGAGATCTGCGATTTCTTCAGCAAAGGGAGTTGCTGGTGAAGAAATTTCTTTCCCAGTGCAGATCAGCACCTGCTCTACAATTTATAGTCTCAGACAGTTGCCTGGGGGTATTGAGAGGTCTTGCCATGAATCACCCAGAATATGTGGTAGTCAATTCCAATTGAATACTAATTTGTTCAATACATATTTACTGATAAGCTAATTTACATATATCCTTTTACTAAACACTAGAGGAAGAAAAGAAGAATAGGAGGCTGGGCTAGATGTTTTCCTAAGGTCCTAAAATTCCATGATGTCATTTACATTTATCATTAGTCATATGTCATAAAGCAGAATGGGACAAGTGCAATTAAAAATGTATGGGCAAAATCCCCAGCAATGCGAGATCAGAGGGACAGATCACTTGACTTATGGCAGAGATTGGGGTGGGGGGGATGGTGGAAGCTAAGTGGTACAGTAGATAGAGTACCAGGACTAGAATCAGGAAGATTCACCTTTCTGAGTTCAAATCTTGCCTCAGAAACTTACTAGCTACATGATACAGGGCAAGCCACTTAATCCTGTTTGCCTCTGTTTCCTCACCTATAAAATGAGTTGGAGAAGAAAATGGCAAAGCACTCCTGTAGCTTTGGCAAGAAAACTCCAAATGGGCTCACAAAGGGCTCAGAAAACTTAGTGAGTAATATACGTATGTTTAATTAGAGTGAGATTGTAGGACACAACTCAGACACAACTCAACAACAACAAAAACAAAAACAACAGCCAAGAGTTCTGGGAAGACTTTGGGGAGAACATAGTATTTAATCCAGACCTTGATTTTTAATCGTTATATAGGTAAGGCAATGATATAGGGATGGAAATATGTGAATGGAAATTGTTGAAAATCATGAGAGCTCGTTTTATTCAACACGGTTTCTCAACCATACCATATTCTTCCCCTGACATATAAGACTATCATTCTTGTCGCAGGATCCCTCCCCCATCCAAATGGGCCTCTAGTTCCCACCCTGAGTCCATACTGATTGGTGAGACCTCATTACTCATACTCCCCCTTCAACCTCAACCCCATTTCCATCTCCTAAGTAATGTAACTATTGTAGCTGGACAGATTCACTGTTGGGATGTCCAAGAGCTCCACTTACTATGATTTTAGCCTTCACTGGCCATAATTCCCCTCTATTTGTTGATACCCTACATATGCAGGATCTTTAAAGGCAGGGATTGTCTTTCTTTTGTATTACTATCCATAATATTTAGCACAGTACTTGGCATTTAGCTCTCAAATATTGAGTCATTCATTATTGCATTTCTTAGTCACATAGACAACATCCTAGAATGTCAAATTTACTATATTCTCAGTTTAGTCAATTACTTTTCAACTTGAAAATTCTGCCTTTAAGAAATGTGTTGTTTGTAAGATTATTTAGATCAAAATGATGTAATGGCAAGCAAAGTGAGACTTTTTGCTGTTTTTTTTCTTCCTTTTGGAGGGCTTCTCAGCACTAAGGAAATCAAATGACTTTGATTGAGTCTTGCCTTTGTTTGAATCAAGAACCTTTGATGACCTGTTTAAGTCACAAGAAAGCCTAAAGTCACATGAGTTTGAGTCACATGGTTGTGGTGCCCTCTGTGGGCTGACCCTAAAGAAGTGTATATATACTCTGAGGTTAGCATTTTGCTTTGGGGCTCACTCATTGGAAGAGTGTTCCAGTGATTTGGCCAGATGAGACTCTGGGTAGGTGTTAAGGAGCTCTCTGGTTTTAAAAACCCAGATGTTGGTGCTTCTCTCTCCAGTTACTATATGTCTCTTGTTATGGACAGACAATTAGAAGCCCTGTCTGCTGATTTGTGTTATTTGCTCTGTTTATATAATTTCTACTTGTAATTTCTGTTTGTGTTTTCTCTGAAGTTCAGGGTGCTGACGTTTTCCCCTGAATTAAGTGAATGATATACGTATGTTTAATTAAAGTGAGATTGTAAAGCCCTTAAAGTTGCTTTCCTTAGAAAAGCAGATCAAAGAACCCGTGCTAGCAGCCCCCCTGTGTGCTGGTGTTATTGGCCTTATACCTCCACAGCAGCTGCTAGTAACACTGTTGTTACGAATGGCTGACTAATAAACTCTTCTCCTTACTGCTAAAATCCTATATTGTCAACCAAATAGGCACTCAGAGTGAATATACTCACAGGTATGTGTATTTGTGGAAAGGTATGGATTGCTTTTCCTGCTAATTGAAGCATTTGTTGTAATTTATCTCTTATTAACATAAGTAATAGCAAACCATCTATCTTAATATTGGTACTGGAGAAAAATGGTTTGCAAATCACTATGCACCTTGAAAAGCAAATCAATCTCCCAATTACAAAGTGGAAAATGAAAGACCTAGAGAGGTAATCTGCTATATTCCCCAGTATCTCACTAAGTCCATGTTGAAATCACCAAGATGTTATTAAGCAAATCCAGGGATTGAGAGTTTACAAAATTCCCATTCAGTTTTGTTCAAAAAGCACTTTGATCATAACTTTCAGGTGGTCTGACAATTTTTACGTTGTCTCTCCTCAATCTGTTCTCCAGATCAGTTGTTTTTCTACTAAGATCTTTCAGATTCTCTTTTGTTTTTTCTAGTTTTATTATTTCTTGGTGTCTTACAATGTCATTCAGTTCCTTTTGCCCCATTCTAGTTTTCAAGGATTTATTTTCTTCTTTAAGATTTGGGACCTCTTTTTCCAATTGCTTCACTTTCTTTTCATACTTTTCTTGGATTGTTTTTATTTTTATCCTGATTTTTCCTCAATTTCTTTTATTTGATTTTTGAATTCCTTTTTAAATTCTTCCAAGAACATTTTTGGGGCTTGTGACCATTTAATGTTACTCTTTGGGGTACAAGTGGCTTTTTTGACCTTACTATCTTCCTCTGAATATGAACCAGATCTTCTTTTACACCAAAGTAGCTATCTATTGTCAGGTTCTTTTTCCTTTGCATATTCCTTTTTATTTTTCATTTTATTTTATTTTTAGCAGCTTATTATTATAATCAGGTTTTAGTCCTGATTACCCAAGCTGTGGGTAATGTTGCTTAGTCTCAGATCAGTTGCCAATGAATTCCTTCATTTATTCTTCACCTTGGAAAGGAAGGTCCTCTGGTCTCTCAAAGGCTACACCAGCATTTCAAAAGTTCTTCATGTTGATGAAGGATTTAAAACATGATTCTAGTGATGAAGTGTGTCTGTTATATAAGCTGAAGTTCAGAGGAAAGGAACTGGGGGTTTAAACTGGAGAAGAGAAGAAGTAGAAGTGCACTCAAATATTTGTAGGTCTTCCCTAAAAAATGGAGAGGGGGATTTGACTTGTTCTAATTGTCTCCAGAGGACAGAGAAACAACAGTCGTCCAAGCTGCAGAGACAAATCTAGACCTGATGTCAAAAAACAACCGCTAATTATATTATCCTAAAGATTAATCATCTTGTCAGGGAGGTCTTTTAGCAAAGACCAGATGATCACTTGTTGAATGTGTTACAGAGAGGACTATTGCAGGTACAGGTTGGCCTGGCTAGATGAACCTGAAGGTACAATCTAACTCTGAAGTTCAGTGATTCTAAGTACTTAGTAGGTGATAAATTACATCCAGATACCAATAAAATCACCTACTATGACAAGGCTTCTTAAATCCTTTTGTGTCCCAGACTCCCTTGTCATTCCATTGACACCTATGGATCCCTTCTCAGAGTAATGTTTTTTGATGTATAAAATAAGGTACATAGAATTACAAAGAAAACCAATTTTATTGAAATATAGCCATTAAGATATAAAAATAAACAACAGTAACAACAAAGCAAACCCAAATTTTTGGAACCCAGGTTAAGAACCCTGGCCTATGGCATAGACAGGTTTTCATCTGGAGTGGTGAAAGGAGAGCCCAAATGATGTAAAGATACCTAGGGTATTGAAGTATGAACCCAGTATTGTGTTTAGCAATGGAGAAACAGATAAAAAACAAGAGTCACAATCCTTGCCTTCAAGGATTTTACATTTGAATAGGAGATGTAGTTCTAGGAGAGAGAAAGAAATACATACACATACCCAAATACATATACATATATTGCTCGAAAGAGTGAGTTAAAACTTAAAACTCTAGCTTTGTTCAAAGTTCAGCTCAAGTTATCATCTCCTACTGGAGGTCTTTTATTATCCCCAGATGTTCATGAATTCTCCCTCCACTCCAATTACATTGTATATACTTCATAAATATTTTGTGTGTGTATATATATATATATACATATATGTGTGTGTGTGTGTGTGTGTGTGTGTGTGTGTGTGTGTGTACATGCTGTTTTTCCTGATACAATAAAAGCTCCATGAAGGAAAAGCCCAGTTTATTTGTATATTTGTTTCTGTAGTTCTAAACACACAGTAGGGTTGTTATACATGTAAATGTGGATTGATTGAGTTAATATTGTAGTTCTCAAAATTATATGTTTTAAGGCATGGCCCTCTGGAAGGACAAAAGGGGAGAGATACAGATGGAAATCTAGGCAACATAAAAGCAAAATATATCAATAAAAATCTATTTTAAAAATAGTGGTTCTCTGAGGGACTTGTTTGATGCATAATGCAGTGACATGTAATTTATCCAACATTGTCAGTCAATGAAGTGTTTTACATAAGAGAATCTTTAAGGTAACTGAAGCTGTCTCCTTCTGGCATTAAACTTTTAAAATTCTGAACTTTTTAATTGACAATATACTGTACATTTTCCTACCTCTTTAAACAGTGTATTTGTGCTCAAATGGATATGTGATCTCTCTGATATGGATACTTGCTCCAGTGGTCCAGATCTCATCATATGTATTCCCTCTCTTCCCAGATGATTCTTATTGTATGGTTCCCGTACAGCTCCTTAACGTATTAACCCAATATACTGCAGATCTTCCTCCAAGTCTTTTCTAGGAGTAAGAGAACAACACTCAATCTGTCCACCTCTTGCACTTAGCCTTCACAGCATTACCAAATCATCCTATTTTCTAACAATGTATCTTTTGGATGATATCGCTTATGCTTATGCCAATTCTTTCCCAAAAATTGCCCTTGGTAATGTGCTATATCCACTTCAAAGGATTATAGATTTAGAATGGAAGAAAATTCACAAATCATGTAGGCTAGCACTTTCCTTTAATAGATAAGAAACTGAGATCCAGAAGTCACACAGACAGTAGAGGAGAAGAGCCAGAATTTGGATCCTGGCCAAATAGCTCCAGATCCAATGCTCTTTCCAAAATCCCATATCTCTTCTTAGCTATCTTTCCATTTCCCTTTGGGTTACTTCTGCAGCTAAGTGTATCAGGAATAGAGTTTTGGACTTGGAGTCTGAAAAATCCTCAATGTGAATCATTATGTGACCCTGGATGAGTCACTCAACCTCTCGCGGTTTCAATTTCCTCATCTATAAAATGGACATAACAATCAAACCTATCTCCCAGGGTTGTTGTGGGGATCAAATGAAATAGCATATGTAAACGTTTTGTAAACCTTAAAGTTCTGTAAAAGTTCACCTTGCACATCTAAAGGTGTTATACAATTGCTGGCTACCATTGCTATTATTATTTTGATACTTTGGAGATTGCATTTTATATTATGATTGACAGCTATGGAGTATCACCAAAAGAATATTTATGTTAAGAAATCAGGTTTTGTGCCCAGAAGCATTTAAATATAATTAAACTTTTTTCTTGATTTTGTAAAATTAATGTTTGTAGTAATAATGTATATATAAGGATTAACACTTAAAGTGATGCAAATATCTCCATTGTTGCAGGAAGGTAACAGAAATAATCAGAATAACAACCACATTAACTATTCCTGACATTAACAGCAAAGAGGTCTGCTGTCTTCTTCCTCAGGGCATTCATCCAGAAATAGGATTTGACAACCTCCCAAGACTGCTTAAATGTGATGACTACTGTTCATCTCTGGTGATTCACATGAGTACAAATGAGAGTTCTGTAAGCAGACTAGAAAATATTACTAAAGATGATGATATCTTAAGCGAGGCGCTGACGACCTTACTGGCATGAGTGGTGTTTTCTTAGACACTACCACAATCGAAAGCAAAGGCTTGAGAAGAGAAAGGCATATTAGGGAAGTCAACAGCCTGATTCAGAAGGTGGTTTTTGAATAGGCTTTGAATTGACATCGGTACCAGTTGAGGGAGTGTACACAATTATAAGATCAGAGATCCACTGAAGCATCAAAACATTATAAATTCTTTAGCATGATTGGGAATTCAATAAAAATGATAGGGGGAATGGAAGAATAAAAAAGGAATTGTTTTCACTTTTTTTTCAATAGTGTGATTATGTCTTTCAGTAATAATCAGATAGTTTTGTCACAGTTAGCTAAGAGCTCCTTCTTGAAACATAATAAATTTATGGAAAAGTAAGTAGCTTCATTTAGTCTTGAAAGTTAGAAAAGACAACTGTGGTGCTAATAACACGCAATCTAACTGAAAAGTGAAATCAATTTGTCAAGGAGGAGCTTAGAGCAGCCAGATAACATAATTTTAGACTGAAACATATTTCCATTATGGCATTCCTAAAATATGCTGCCACCTAGGATAATCTCTGATTTGAGATACTTTCCCTATACTTGTTCCCAATGACCAGTTTGTTTCTGTTTCACAGATGGGTAAGGAGAGCATAAAAACAGAGTGAAGGATTTCCTAGTGCTTTTTCTGTTGTTCATTGTCATCTAATGGGCATGAGTTCCTTTTTCCAATAGGATGTGACATAGTCCCTTCCCTGAGACAAGCCTTTCTGAAAAAAAAAAAAATCTTCATTTCCCGACTTTTGCTTTTGAAGAAACTTGAAGTTGAAGAAGGGAAAATAGGGTATTAATATATGGATAATACTATCACCAGATGAATATATGGATCCAAGTGGCCACCAGGTGAACTGAGAAGCAGCATGGCACATTATGGCACATTAGTTTGTACTGTCAGGAGCTGTGTGACATTCTTTTGGGTTACGAGTTGAATTAGTTGGCTAGTGAGTGTGCTCCCTTTTGAGTCTAAAATCTTATTGTTCCTTATTCTGCCCATTTGTGAACTTAGGCAAGTCATTTCTCTGGGCCTCAGTTTCCTCATTTGTAAAATAAGGGATAACATATCATCTCTAAGGCGCACTTCAATCTCATTTTCTATATAATTTGCTTTTATCTCTATTGAGGACAAGTGGTATAGTTTAAAGAAATGCCAGATTTGGAGTAAGAGGGTCTAAGTTCAAATTCTGACACTACTGCTTACATGATTTTGAACATGTCACTTAATGTCCCTGGTTGTTTCCCCGTCTTAAAAGGTTGATTTAGATAATTTCCAAAGCCTCTTTCAGCCTGAAATCTATGATCCTATGACCAAAAACAGAAGAGGCTTTAATTACAGCCCAAGTTAGCATTAGGAGAGGATTTCCTGAAGGTATTGATAGACATTAGAACTGAGAATGTGTGTGTGTTTGGGGTGGTGTGGGGTGGGAGATTGAAGCTCTGGGATTTCATTGTTGTAAAAAGCTCTCCCATGAGGAATCTCTTTCTACTAATGCATATCTGCACCATCTAATCTTAGAGAGTTGGGGCGGGGGAGCTGGAGGGGACACTGAGGGATTAGGTGATTTGTTCAGACACACAAGCAGAATATGCCAGAGCCATCTCTTGAACACAGGCCATTTTGACTTTGGAACTGACTTTCTATGCAACAGCCCAAATGGTCTCTTAGAAATGAGATTACAAATGTAGAAAACATTTTGAAAAATAAAAATAAGTGGGACTATAGAAATATAACATCATCATCTTTACTCATTCACTTTAGTATAGGTTACTAAAAACTTATGAAATCTTTAGATGCCCCCCCCAAAATAAAGTCTAGGTTGTACACATAGGTTTTATGGCCTTGTAATAAAGCAAAGGGCTGCATTAAGCTATTTTGAAGTTTCCTTCAAATTCTTAAGATTTTGTGATTCACTGATACCTACTTTCCATAAATAAAGAATTCTTAGGTGGACGAATTGCAGTATCAGCTATAAGTAAAGTAAATAATTTACAACACCCCTCCCCCCATTCCTCACCTTTCTGACCAAAACAAAAACAGATGATTTTCATCAATTTTGGTATACAGAATAATCCAAGATCTGATATATGAGGTTGTGAATCCATTTAGGAGGGTTGGTATGGACAAAAAATCTCATGGTGTAGGATTCACTCTGTCATTTTGAAAAGGAGTTGATTATTGAGAACCATAAATTTTAGCAATCATCAAAATGTCTTACTGCCATGGCCATTTTGACTATTAAAACGCATGCATCATCATCTGGCATCCCCTGGTAATGTCCTCAACTAAAAATATTGCAGTACACTCCCATGCCAAATGAGTACTTTCAGACTAATAATTCGATGTATTCATATCTTAAGGTAACCGTGTGATTCATTTTTTTTAATGATAGTGGTTGCTAGCTGTAACTATGGAATGCATTGTCATGGAAACTGCACTTTTTTTTCTTCTAAATTTACACCAATGCTTGGTCAGGAAAGGCAATACATGAAAGAAAACAAAGTGTAAATAAAAATGCAAATAGAAATATAACTTCTTTCAGGCCAATTCAAGTTACACAGGGATGGAGGAGAAGCTGATAAAATAGGCAGATATTTTCATTTAGGTCCCCAGGCCACAGCAAATACTAACCAATGTGAATGATAAATTAGGGAAATCACTGGGGAAGAGGCAGCCTTTGATACTGGCCTGAAATGACAGGTCAGAAGAAATCTTGGATAATTTGGGAGAGCTTATCAGACTTTAGGAAGAGCACCATGGACAACTCACAGTATCTTAAGAGAGTGTGAAATCTACATTTATAGCCTAAGTGAATTAAGGAAATCTTGAATATCTTTTTGAGAATCTATTCCCCCTTTGGAAAGCTTGTGAAGTTGTATCCACTTTGTAGGTGGGAGCTTTCAGGGGGTCACATCTGGTAACTGTAAATTTAAACTACTAGATAAAACAGGCAAAGTGGACCTAAAGTCCTAAAGTTTTTTTTTTTTTAAATCAGAGAATCGTTGCCAGTTACAGTTTTCTATTACTGAACTCGCTTCAACTAATACCGATTTCCTAATTTTTTTTTAAGTGTCTTAGTTAATATTCTTATCTTTAAGGGTGAAAATCCTTGATAGATAGGAGCTGTGGTTTCCAGCTTTTATTGGATGGTCAGCCCAGGCCACACTATACTTGCCTTGTAGTGTGAGCCCCAACACTAGAAAAAGAATCTGCTCATTGCTGTGTAGGGAAAAGAAAAAGTCTTTTCTCTAGGAATTCATTATCATGTGGGCAGATATTAATTGTGGTAGGACTTAAGTAGGAGGGAATGATGGACGTGGGAATAAAAAGTTTGTGATGGATTCAGTTTTATTTTATCATTCATATGCCGCTTTTGTCTCCAAACGTCATTCCTCAGACTCTTTTGTTACTTAACACCTAGCATACATACCTACGTATATGTGCTTATTATGCACATACACATATATCTTCATGTGTATATACATATAGATTTCATTCCCATTTTTTTGCGGCATGTAACTACTATAAACAAAAATCACCACCAACTAGGGATTGGAAGAAGTGAATATATTAACCCTTGTATATTTCATTCATGCTTGGAATTACAGCCCTAGGCTTGGTCTCCAGATCCAGTCTTTTAGGCACCATCCCAGAAAAGACCCTTCCTTCTTCGGAGTTTCTAAAAGCCCCCAACTTTCAGCCACGAGCTCCAAAGCCCATTTGGGAGCCCTGAATGTCCAGCTGCCGCTGAGGGGAGATACAGTACCTCGGAAGCAGCGCTTCTGCTCCATAATCTCAGCTCCCCACTGGCGTCTTTCCCAATCAACTTTATAGACTCATTCGCAGCTGACTGCGATCCATCAAGGCTGTTTGTAAATGCGTGCCTGGAGAATGATCCCACGAGGCTGGTGAGGCTTGGGTAAATGTTACTTGTAACCAGGTTTTCTCCCGAGGCAAACTCTAGCGCCTGCGATTTTCATCTTTCCCTATGTAGTACAGTTGGCTTTTGGCTTCGTGCTGAGATCCATCTCCCCGACAGTGTTTAAAGGTCAGAGCTCCTCCCAGGCAGTGACTCAATTGATTTTGTGCGCTCCCTACCCCCCTTCCTGGTCAGGGAATCCTCTTTGGAATGCATAGAGAAGATTAGGTCTCAGGGAAGTAGCTTCCCGCCCCACTGGCCCCCCTCCCTGCTTTTCTCCTGTGCTTTCTTCTCCCCTCCCCTCCATGACTATGGATTGCAGCAAGACACTGGCTTTTTACCAAATCAGGAGCTGCAGTATTTTTCTTCCGATGGAATAATTTCAGCCCACTTCAGCTCTCATGACACTCTTCTGTGATCGTGGAGAGTGGGCGGTCACATCCTTTTACATGCTAATACGGCTCCACCTACTTTTAACCCTACCCACCTCGCTTCCTTTTTTTTTTTTTTTGCCTCCTCCAATTTCAACGTTAAAAAAAAAAAAAGCCAACCTCCTTCACCGGGTAAAAAAAAAAAATCCCAAACTAATTTCCCAGTGTCAGGAAAACGCGGACGGAGGTCCTCCGCTCAGTGCTGCATCCTTGATTCATCCCTAGCCACCCAGGAGAGGCGAGGAGTGAAGAGCGGAGCAGAGCCCAGCAGAACCGAGGAGGGATGGAGTGGGACATAGGGAGCGGATCCAGCAAGCTTCCTCTGACCAGCAGGAAAAAAGCAGAGAGCTGCTGAGCGGCATATGCCGCCAATCCATGTGCTGTGGGAGCGTCTTGTTGTCGTCCCACAGTAACCTGTCAGTGCTGCGGCCCTGAAGGAATGTCCCCTATTGTTAAGAACCCTGACTGTTTCACACCAATGATTTGCCACTGCAAAGTTGCCTGCACCAACAACACGTTGTCGTTGATGTTTGGATGCAAGGTAGGACATGGGTTAATAATCTGTAGTCCATGCATGCTACCTACAGCCTCAGGGACTCAACGAAAATTCCTTTATTGCTCAGACGGAGCAGAATGTATAGGAGTCTTTCTCTTTGTATGAAAGGGGAGCAGGAGCCAGAGGGAATTTCATTTATGTTGGACGATTTGTGGTGTTTGAAACGATAATGACCCGGAGGTTACTGGGCAGGTGGAGAGGGACCTTTAATGCACGGGATACTCTAAACCTAGGCTAGCTGAATAACAGATGTTGATTTCGAAATGATGGAGATTTGGCTTTACACTTAGCTAATGAGAGTGGGATTCCTGACACTCTCTCCTGATCTCTAGACAGGTTACCAATTATTCTGTAACCCAGAACAAATGAGGATTTAATCTTGCCTGGAGGTGGGGAGTGGGGGGGCGTTGCTGGTGTCTGTGATGTGACTGGTGCTGAACCTGGAGAGAGCAGTTTACAAAATTCTACTTTGCAAAGGTTTGTTTTGGCGCTTATTTGATTTTGAAAGTGTTGATTTATGTTTGTTTACTCTCATAAATGATTTCCCTTGGGGATTTACAAAATCAATGTGAAACCCCCACAGGGAAACCAAATCAAAAGGTGGCGCAGTTACCGGGAAGTTTTCAGCTAATAACTGACCCACCCCAGGTGCTTTTCATTCTCTAGAAAATTAGGCTTATGGAGAGATTTAATCTTCACTTCTGCAGAGCTGAAATGTATTATTCGAGTTGCCAGTGTATCCGAGATGTCTGATCTTCTGAATATTGATACTTTGAATGTGACAATGCCTTTAGTTACTGAGCCGTCAGATATCACTCAGCAGCAACGTTCTTAGTTCCTGTCCCTACTTTATTTTCCGTAGAACACTTAACTCTTCCTTTTCCATGGAAAATGTTGGTATGTGCCTTTCCTATACTCTTAAAAAAAAAAAAAACACTTCAGTACACATGATCAGAACTAGACAAGTTCACTTTTCTCAATTACTAAAAATCACAAATGTTACATTTCCCTGTAAGAGTGTCATTGTAAAGGCAGAATTCAGACGGAGAGAGCACCTCAGGTAGTAACATAAATACGACCTGCTCTTTGTTTTACACATCTTTTATGAATTTATCATGTGTGCCGTGACATTTTTATAGTACTTTGAAGTTTGCAAAGTACTCATTATAAATATCAGCTCCCTTGAGGTTCGCCAACAACCTTGTGAGGCAGGAACTGCAGTTATTAATTATGCCCGTTTTTACATGTGAGGAAACTGAGTCAGGAAGATTAAACGACTTACTCCTGGCCACACAACAAGATCTATACTTTTTACTCACATTTTAGATCCAAAGCTCAATGAGGGAGATGACTTTCTCTTATTTATACTTTGTACCTCCCTAGCTATGTTTAATAAAAGTTTGTTGACGAGAAGGCTACAACTAGAAAAATAGAAGAACAATGTGCACACATCAAAATCAATGTAGCAGTAGTATAAAGATTAGCTGCAACTCCAATTAAGAGATAAAAGAAGGCACTCCCCAACACAGCCTTTAATAAATGTGGGAGGTCTACAGGTGTTTCATATTGCACATGCTTTCAGACTTTTTATATGTATTGATTGGTTGTGCTGATTTTTTCCCTCTTCTTTTTTTCTTACAAAAATGCTATTATATGGGATGGCTTTTGGAGTAGAGGTAGGGATATGGCAAATTATGACGGCATGAATAAACAAAAAATTATGAAAAACCCACTTGTTTTAAAATGATTTGTTCACCTGAATCTCGTGGGGGTATAACATGGGATATAGTGAGAAGGAATTTGGATATAGAATACTGATTCTCCTACTTCCTACCTATGTGGCCTAGGTCAAGTCACATACCTTCTTTAGGCATTAGTTTACTTATCTGAAAAATAAGGTTAATGGAATCCATTATATCTTTTTCAGCTTTAAGAATCTATCTTCTACATAGTTAGACATTCTGTTCTATGGTCCCTTCTAGCTTGAATAGTGTCAGTTCTGTGTTCTAAAACCCATCTGTAAGATAATTTCAATACTAATATTTCTGAGAAATAGATAGGTAAAGATATATAGATGTAGATGAAGATACACATATATACCCACATATGTCTTTTAAGATCTGTAAGTTTCACTTTTAGTAACTTTTGAACCACTATGTTCCCTACAGAATGAAGTTTATCAGTAGCGGATCAGTTCTTACCCTAGCAACTTGATTTTCTTTTTTTCACTATTTAAAGAGTTTATGGAGTTGTCAGAAGTTGTATGTATTAATTGTGGTCATAAGGTAGTTAAGAGCTGCATGTTATACTTATGGATCACTAGACTTGGAGATTTGGATTTAAATGCCACCTTAGCCACTGATTAACTGTATGATCTTGGGAAAATCTCTTAATTGGACTTCTCAGTTGACTTACTGGTAGAGTGACACAGTTAGTTAAACTAAATATCCTCTAACCAAAGTATTGGTATCACAGTTATTCTCAGTGGTATGAGATTGTCATTAGGACTTTAGAGACCACATTTTAGGAAGGACATTAATAATCTGAAGCTTATCCAGGATAAGCTAGCCAACATGGTCAGGGGAATAGAAATCATGACATTCGGAATTGTTTATTTAGCCTGTTTATTTACCTGGGAGAATAGGTTCTTAGGAAGACATAATTTCTGTCTTGAAAATCTAATGAGTAATCAGGTGGGAAAGATTAATTTTGTTCTTTTCCCCAAACAGCAACCACAGGAGTAGTAGCAGCGGTGTATATTTAAAAGAACTGGATTTTTACTCAGTATACAGAAAATACTTTGTAAAAATTAGAAATATTAAAATACAATCAGCTATATTATTAACCTTTAGACATTGGAGGTGTTCAAGTACAGGCCAGATGATGATTTGTTGGGAAATTTAGAGGGAATTCATGTTGATTTTGCACTAAATAACAGAAGCAATGAGGGCTAAAGTGGCAAGATAAATGCATTTTAAAGTGAGAGGACCTGAATTCAAATTCTCTCACTATCAGTAGATTCATTGTGACTTTAAGTAAATTAGTTAATCTCTCTGGGCCTAAGTTTTATCATCTATCCAATGAACTAAGATTAAATGACCTCTATATCAATCATCCTGTTAATCACAGAGTCTCAGAACAAGAAGATGCCTCAGAAGTGTCCTCTACATCAATCTGTATCCTATTAAAAATCTCTGAAGATTGATCATCCAAATTTTGAGGATACTGGTCAATTTTCAGATTTTGAAATTTCACACACACACACACACACACACTCACACACACACACACATCCACACCAATAAATAGTTATCCTTTCATATCTCTACACCCCCCATCTTGAATATAATACTACATTGCATACAATAGTTTCAGGTTAACATCCATTCCAATAAATATTTAAAATTTATTTCAAAGTGTTAAGTGATATTTAGTAAAGGTGAATTATTAGACAAGGGAAATTAAACACAAATCACCAATCTAGTGAGATAGGCCAATGGCCTAGGGAATGGTGTTTAATTTGCATTCATGCCTTTGAGCATGTTTTCAAAGAGGGTTCTTTGCCTGAAAACATTCTCATGATTTTCAGATCCTGTTAGGAGAAAGTACATATATGTTTTACTTCATAGTCCTAAAATGAAACTTTATATTAAACATTCTTTTCTTTTATCTGGTTTTTCCTTTTTTAAGAAAAAAGAAAACATGCTTTTAATGAAAAGATATTGAGCATACTTCAGATTAAGAGAATAAAATAAATCAAGCGATTGTATGGCAGTAAAAAAAAATCAGCATATACATATATATGTGGGGAACTCAATTTTAGAGGTACTTTTTAGCTGTGTGCTTTTGTTTTTTTGTGATCTTTATGACCTTTCAAAATTTTCGCATTGTGCATTGTAATCATAGGTGTCACATTGGAATAAAATGTAATACAATTTTGGGAAGCATTTTGGCATGGGAGTTAGTAGTTAAAGACCCTAGATTTGAGTACCAGCTGTTCCAAATGACTACCTAAGTTACCTTGAGTGAGTCCCTTAACTTCTTCTGTACCTCAGTTTCATCATCTGTAAACTGAAGGGGTCAGACTGAGAGTCCTTGCTCTAGGTCTATGATTGCTGATAGATAGTCTATTTAATTACCTATAGTGATGGGAAACCATTTAACCTCTATTTTATTGAAAGACGCTGTATTGCAGTAATAATTCTGTTCATGAAGAGGATATAAAATATTGAATAAGAACAAAAACAAATACCATGATTTGATTAAAGAATCCCTGAGCAACTCTGCGAGACACATCAAGGAAGGGATCATAACTTTTCTAAACTGTGTCCCACCCAGCATTTGGAACAGTTATATTTTTTGCAATTATATGCTTAATAAATATGTTCTGAATTGAATAGAATTGATTAATTTGTGGCCAGGGCACAGGAGACTTGGAGGAATACTATGTCCTGGAGCTGTCCAATTTTTAAGTGCTGAAAAGCCTTGCTTAGTTATATAAAAGTTCTCCAGAGAGGAAAAAGAAAAAGAATGATTCTGGGACTTGAGAGGAGTGTAGATCGATAGTTTATCTTGCCCTGAAGGGAAAGAAGTAGCTGGTCCTTCTTTCTCCTTTCTCTTGTCTCTTCCCTATTTTTTTTTCTCTTTCCACCTTTCTTCATATTGAGATACAGTTTGAGGTAGAGGAAAGAGAACCGAACTTGGTGTCTGATGGCCTGTGTTACTAGTCACTGGTTTACCACTTACTGGTCGAATAAACTAGGATATATTACTTAACCTCACTGAGCTTTCATTATTTCATCTGTAAAATAGTGATAATAATACCTATAGCATAATTAATGCTAGAATTTGAATTAAGACACGTTGGTTCAAATCCCACTTTTGATACTGACTAGATCATGCTACTAAGCAATTAATTAAACCTCTTTGTGCTTCAGATGACTTCTTTGGTTTTAGCTACTAAATCACAGGGGCATTTTGATCTGTGCCAGTGGATGGGGTTCCTTGGATAGATTCATAGCTCCTTTACACATATGTGTAATACTTGCATGACCCATTTCATAGAGTTGTTGTGAGGACATCAATTTGTAAGCCATATGGCGATATAGAAAATGAGTTGCAGTTATGTATTATGGTTCTTCTTTCTATGAACTAAAATCTGTTGAGCTGAACTTCATATCCGTCGGTTTTAGCCGCTGCTCTGTGAAGCCACACAAAATATCTTTATTCTCTGTAATTGTTTCTGTAGTTGCTAGAAACTTTCTATGCCATCTATGTCAGCTGGCAACAGAATTTTCCACTTAAAATACTCTGTGATAACTAATTACCTAGGGATAAGAATTTTGTTTACTTCAATGGGAACAGTTTAAAGACTGCTTTAAAAATTGACACATTGGAGAGAAACTTTTTTTTTTTTTTTTACAAAAAGATGGTTTATTTTGTAGAATCACTCTTCAGCACTGGGCAAGTTATTCCAGGGGAGTGAGATATAAATGAAACAAACAAGTCTGAAAGTTATTAGGGTATACAACTTTGGCTGCTTTTTAGATACGGTGTCCATTATTAGAGAGGTAGTAGTTTTACTGTATGCTATCCTGATCAGACCATTTCTGAAGCACTGTGTTCAGTTCTGGGAACCCCATTTTAGTAATGACAGTGAGGCATTAAAGAAGTTAGAACATATCTAGAGGAGAATAAACAGAGTGGTGAGAGAACTAGAGATGGTACCCACAAGGATTGATTGAAGAAATGGGGAATGTTTTGTTTTACCTGGAGAACGTAAGACTCAAGGGAGACATGATAGCTGAATTTAAAGGATGGTGAAGGTGTGGTATCAAATATTAGAAATGAACTTGTTCCATTTGACCCCAGTGAACAGAAATAGGTGTGATGGATAGAAGTAAAACTAAGTGGAAAATATAGATTTCATGGAAGAAAAAAAGCACAAACTTCCAAACAGTTGTCCAAAAGTGTAATGGGCTGCCTCTCAAAGAACATGGATTTCTTGTGGTTTATTTTTGCCTCACATGTGTTATCTGTCCTGATAAAGTACATTCTCCTTAGGGCAGCTAGGTGGCACAGTGAGTAGAGCACCGGCCCTGGAGTCAGGAGGACCTGAGTTCAAATTTGACCTCAGACACTTGAAACACATACTAGCTGTGTGACCTTGGGCAAGTCACTTAACCCCAATTGCCCTGCCTTCCCACGATGAAAACAACAACAACAACAAAAAAAAAAACAAACAAAATGCATTTTCCTTGAGGGCCTGGTAGCCCCAGTGACTGCTACTGACTGAGACAGTCTTTTTCAGGCATGAGACAAGTTAGATGGCCACTGATTGTGATTCTCATTTGATTTGTAAATACAAGGAAGATGAGGCAATAGGTGGAATTTGACACAATGTTCGGAAAGTTGGATTTGAGGTTGGGAAACCTGATTATGAATCCTCACCCCCACCCCAACCATTTACTAGCTGTTATTTTGGGTTTAGAGCTCTAAACTCCTTACAACTCTGAGATTTTTTGATACTACGACAGCGGCCTCAGCTTCCCAAATTGGTAATTCTAGTAATGCTATGCTTCGAGACAAGTCTGTATGTTTCACTTTCTCCATCTATAAAATAGGTTTCACACTTATTTAACTAGGTAGGTGGAAGGACATTTAAATATTTGTGACAGTGATAACAATCTGATGATGATCACATTACAGATGGGTTCTGCTTTCAAGTTATTTCTCAGATATGGAGAATAAAGATAGGCAACAAAGTTGAGAAAAGCATCAGCATCTCACATTACATAAAGATGACCCATAAGTAGGGGAGATCAAAACTCAAAGAGAAGGCATTTCAAAAATATACTAGGTGGGTGTTAGCAATTTCTATGAATAAAATGATAATAATAGACCTATAGTAATTCAGGGTGCAAAAATGATTTATTCATGATGGCCCAATGAAACAAGGGATGTGTTTTTACCCTTATTTTACAGATAAGGAAACTGAGGTTTTAGAGCAGTAAAATGTCTTGCCCATGTGGCCTGGGAAGCAAGATGTACAAACCTGAAAAGCAAAAAAAAGCCAATATAAAGGCAGCCTGAATTGGTGTGGGAACAGAAAATGAGAGGTGAATTTTGGAGACACAATTGGCAGTTCTTGTAGACTCTTTGTGTAAAAGGTCTGAATAGGCTGAGTGATACTGTAGAAAGAATACTGGCTTTTGAGATGGAGGGAGGGATTAAGAATTTATTGAGTGCCTACTATGTGCTCAGTACTGTGTTAAGAGCTTTACAAATACTATCTCATTTGATTCTCTCAACACTCCTGTGGAGTAGGTGAACCTGGGTTCAAATCTTGCCTCTGTCACTTACTACCTGTGTGACTTTGGGCAAATCATTTAACAGTCAGTTAACACGACTACCTAAGTGTCAACTCTGTGCCAAGCATTGTACTGTACATTGGGAATAAAACTACAAATAATATAGCAGTCCCTACTCATTCCCCTCTGGCTGTACTTCTGGGTCTCTCTGGATTTTGCCACCATGGCTCAGGTACCTTCTCATTCTGGAACATCCTTCCTCCATATGCCAGCCCAATTTTCCTACTGGCAAATTCCTTCTAGGGCTGCCATTTTGGAGACAGGGCCAGTCTGGCTATTTATCATTCCTCTTCCAGCTGTGCTTTTGACGATTTAGACACTATGTCCCCACCTGGGCATCTTTTCCTCCTCCTTTCCTTTTAAGCTCTCTTCTATGTTTTGTCTTTCTTAATTAGAATATATAAGCCCCTTTAAGACAGAAACCATCTTTCTTTTTGCTTGTATTTGAATCTTCAGCCTAAGCAAAGAACTTGGTAAATAGTAGGACTTCAATAAATGCTTGTTTCTTTCAAACCTGCTTAATCCAACTCCTCTATTTTACAGATGAAGAAACTGAGCCACCCCCAAGCCCCTCCCACTCCGCCCAAAAAGATAGGCACATAGCCATTTCTACTGACTCCCAGGCTATTTTTACTACAGGCAGTACCTGTTTATGGGAATTGAATTCACAATTACGCATACATGCATAGCTTGTGTAGCCTTGACTCCCTGAAAATGGATTCCCCCTTGTGCAACAAAGCCCATTTTTGCTTGAGCTATTCCCATCTATTTTTTGGAACTTTCATTTACTGGTAGAGCCTGCCTACTCATCCAAACTCTATTTTTAAAAATGGTTTCTTATTTTTATTTTTCAGGTTATATGTATTTTTTTTAAAGTAATGATCCTATCATTACTTCCCCTCCTAGTTAAACAAATTAGACAAACATCTGAAAACATATCTACATTATCTGGCCAAAAAAAAAATTCCTGTGTAAGCCATGTCCAAAAATATATGGCTCTGCATTTTAAGTTGATCATTTCTGTGATACAGGAAGTGAATGAAAGGTTTTATCTTTATTCTTTTAGATCCATATGATCAGAATTCTAAAGTCTGTCTGTTTTTTCTCTAAAATGTTATTACTACATACTTTGTTCTAGTTTTCCTCGCTTCTGTCTGCATCAATCCATAAAGATCTTCCCAATTTTCTCTGAAATTATCCATTTCACTGAGATTTTCCATTTTGTCATTTCTTATGGCACAATTTGTTTAGATATTCCCCTTAGGAAGACATCCTCTTTGGTTTATAATTTTTTGGCTACCATAAAAAGAGCTGCTGTGATTTTTTAAAACATATCAACCTTGTTCCTCTTCTTTGATTTCTTTGGAGTATAGGCCTACTAGTGGTAAAGCCGGGTTAAAGGGTGTGCACAATTTGTTGATTTTCTGGACTTAGTTCCAAATTGATTTTGAGACTAGATGAACCAATTCAGTGGCTCCAAGAGTATACAGTGTACCAGTTTTCCCACAGACCTTATAAAATTTGTCATTCTTCTGTTTTGTCATTGCCAGTCTGTTAGGTATAAAGTGGAAGTTGCTTCAGTTTGCAGTTCTCTAGTTATAATTGATTTAAAACATTTTAAAAATCTGCTTGTTGATAGCTTCCTTTGAAAATTGCCTGTTCATTTCTTTGACAATTTCTTTCTTTGGGAATGGCTCTTAGTCTTATGAATTTGAATCAGTTCCATATATTTCTTAGATATGAAAACATCATCAGAGAAACATGCTACCAAGTGTTTTTCTAGTTACCCATTTCTCTTCTACTTTTTACTGCATTTGACTTATTTTTTAAAAACACTTTCAAAATTATATATAAATACTATTGTGCACTTTATTTTCTGTAATACTTTCTATCACTTTTTTAGCCATGAGCTCTTCTCCATCCACAGATCTAAAAGATAATTTCTCCCTTGCACATCTAATTTTTAATGTGATGAAATTTCATATTTAAGGTATGTATCCAGATTCCTATTCTCAAGGAGCTTATATTCCAGTGGCGGGGGAGAGGGAAGTATTTATATAGGAATTTGCAGAATAAATATGAAGAGATGTTTTCTCATCAGTAAAATGTTGGAGATGGACAAGATGACCTCTGACCCCTTCCAGCCCTAGATATGTAATATTATAAGGAGGTAGAAGAGCCAAAGATTTCAAGATTTCATTTTTTGAAGCCAGGAAGAGCAGATAAAGGAGCAATTGAGAAGTTGAGAAGCAAAGTCATTTGCAGGGTTGGGGCAGGATGCTGGTGAGAACTTCATCAGCATAGGCAACATTTAAAAAGCCTTTTAAAAATACCTCATTTGGTCCTTACAACACCCTTGTGAGGTAGATACTCAAGGCATTATTATCCTCTATTGTACAGAAGACAAAACCCAAAGTCAAAAAGTTGGAGTGACTTGCTTATAGTAGCACAATTAAATATCAGAGACAGGATTAAAACCTGTGTCTCACCAGACTTCAAGCCCAACAGTTGGTTATGAGGTGATAGAATGCAAATGGAAATGTCCTGAAATAGTGGGGAAGATATGGAACCAGGGTGAAGAATCAGGGATGGAGATACCAACTGGAGAGATATTTGCCTAGAGAAGTCAATAGAAACCATGAGAACAGATTAAATGATCTTGTCTGAGAATAATGAATGTGGACAGTGGAGAACAAAGGGACAAGAGAAGAGCCATGAAAGGTTAGTTAAAAGTGAAAATGTCTAGAAATCACAGATACCAAAAATAGTAATTTGATGCTAGTGGTTATTTCTATAGATGCATGAGCAAACTAGAAGAGAATTTTTTTGCAAACTTTGGAATGTTTGCATATTTTGAGATTCACCTATCACTAAATAAACACTATCTTAACCTATTAACACAGTATCAGAGTGTGTTTTCACCAGAGAAGGCAATGGCTATAAGTTTATGTAATTTGTACTTAAGAAAAAAAACTGACCTGGAAAAGGAAAATGAAAAATGAGCTAATGAGCAAAATCAGTGCAGAATGTACCTAGCAAGCAGGCCAGGCAAAACTGTGGTTGAGTCACTTCAAACATTCACCTCTTTCCCCCACCCCCACCCCAAAATTGTTGTTAAGTCTACAGAATTCAAGATTGCAATATGAACCAGACTTAGCTGAATCGCTTAAAAACCCTTTTGGCATTGAGCTTACTTAGAGAGATTCAGGATTAGCCCAGAAGTTCATCTGGTGAATAATAACAATTCAGTTTCTGTGTAAGCCTGAGACTTACAGAGCCCTTTCTTCACTATAGCTCTGGAAGGCAGATAGTACAAATATAAACAGCCCCATTTTACAGATGAAAAAAGAAAACTAAGGCTCAAAAATATAGAGATGTTCTTCCAAGATCCCCTAGCTATTTAGTATCAAAGCTGAGATATAAATCCAAGCCTATTACCTCCAAAGCCAGAAATGTTTTCACCATAGTACCTTGCCTTTCAGATGAATCTTGTCATTTATTACATTGCTCATAGGTCAGTAGATGACAAAATGGGTGGGGTATAAATCTTGGATTTGGGAAGACCTGAGTTCAAATCCTGCCTCAGATACTTCTGAGCTCTGTAACTCTGGGCAAGTTATCCAGAGCCTCAGTTTCTTCATCTGTAAGATGGGGGAAAATAATAGCACCCACCTCACAGGGTTTTTGTGAGCATCAAATGAGATAACATATGTAAAGTATTTTACAAATCATAAATTACTATACACATGCTAAATGATATTACTTCACTTTAGCCACTTGCCTTTGAAAATACTTGATTTAAAACTTTATAGCCAGGGTGTCCTGGGCACCTAACTTAGACTGTGCATTAAGTAATGGAGCCGTGTAGCTGAGAACCAGAAATGGTCACTTCTGCCTTTTGCCTGCCAGAAAAAATACAAAGTCATTAGGCTGGCACTCAAGACTCTTCACAGTGAAGCTTCATCCTTTGGTTGCTACTTTACCTCAAACTGCTTCCTCCACGAATTGTTTAGTGCAGCCAATCTGGCCTCTGTTTTCATCCTACAGTGGTCTCCTTGCCCATCTCTGCCTGTTCAGAGACTTTTGTTAACGGCCTAATTTCGCCTTTCCAGAAATTTCAAAACCTCCAGCCTCTCAGAACTTCCAGTCCTAGAAGTGGTCTGGCTCTCTGTATTTCTTTCATAGTATGTTGTTTGGACTTCTCCTTAGCACTTATACTTTAACTTGTATTGTGGTTATCAATGTGCTGCATGTTACCTTCTTGAGGTTAGAAACCACCTTGTTGACGTTTTTCCCAGTCCTAGCCCCTCATAAATGTTTTCTGACCTCCTCAACATCTCTGATATCTGTTCCTTCTCTCACCTAACTTAGCCTTTATTTTAGTTCAAGCCTTTATCACCTTTTGTCTGAACCATGGGAGTAGCCTTTTAGTTAGTCTCTCTGCATCTGGTGTCTCTACTCTCCAGTTCTTTCTACACAAAGTAGCAGTGGTCCGCTATGTATGGAATGCACTCCTTTCTCGCCTCTGACTCAGAATTGCTAGCATCCTCCAAAGCATGGATGTTACATGAGGCTTTTCTTGATGAACCTAATTTTAGTGTGCTCTCTCTTTGAAATTACTTTGTACATACTCTGTGTTTCATTATCTTTATATATGTCAACTTCACTCTCAGTAAAATGTCAAGTCCTTGGGACAAAAACTGTTTTGTCATTGTCTATTTATCTTCAGCTCATAGAACAATAACCTTGCCCATAGTAGGAACTTCATACATTTTAGGTGAATAGAAATATGCAAATTTCCATAATTTATTTGGGAGTGGGGGTAATCTATTTTATAATGTAACCAATTTCCATACCTTGGGGAGTAAATCAATCAATAAACATTTATTAAGCAGTGTGTAAGGCATTGTGCTAAGCTCCTCTCTATAAATGTTTTTGGAAGGTCATGGCTTAACTCCCTAATAAATCACAGCCTGGACTTCCTGGTGTAGCACTGGATGAGGCATTAATTATGATGTCAATGGATTTCTCATCGATGCTCATGTAGAAGAATGTTCTGGGTCATATTATATACCTGGACGCCCTAGTATAGGATTGATTGTGTTGTTATATCTTTACATACTAGTTCAAGTGACTGTGTCAGGATGAATGAAAGCATTGTCTAATGTGATGGCTCCCAGTTGTCTCACAAATAAAAATGTGGACACTAAGCCAAAATATTCTTACATTTTTAAAAGGAAATTCAACAGCTATAACCTAAGTATTGCTCTTAGACAGTCATCTTATTGCATTATCTTTATTACAGTTTCTCCAAAACTGTGAGGTAGTTTAAATCTTTTTGCCTGATGACTGTTGTGGGAAAAAATTCATTCATTATAGATTATAGGTCACAAGAAAATGAACTGGTCTAGCATTCATGTTTTACGTTAAACCAACTAAGGATTTATGATACCATAAATGTGTATTTCGCCTAAGAACAAGACTAGATGCAATATGTTAATTTTGATATAGCCTAATAATGGGTCTGTGCACCCAATAGACACTAAAATGTTAATTGGCTGATTTTCCAGTGACTAAGTTTCTCAATTTGATTCCAGAGTAATACCTCCAAACATACTGCAATTGTGCCAAGTACCTATTTGTACCTCACATATTAATTAATTACTACTTATTATGTGCTTAGCATTATGCTTGACTCTGTGGGTGGGGGTGGGCAGAGAAGATGATTATAGCAATAATTCACATTTTTGTATTCAGTGGTAATCTATAATTTCTTTCTTTTTAAAGATGTGATATATTTTGTATTGGCACGACACACAGTTCCCAAGAAACACTGAAAGGGCCCCACCCCCACAATGGACATTCCCCCAACCACTTGATGATCAATGAATGAGTGGATGAATGGTCAAGCATTTATTAAGCACTTACTCTATGTCAGGCCCTATGCTAGGTGCTAGAGATACAAGAATAGGCATATAAGGCAGTGTTTTCTCTGAAAAAAATTATATATTAATGAGGGAAGATAGCACATATTAGAGAAACTAGAAGGTGGGAGATGCAGCGAAAGAAGGAAAGAAAGGGACAAATATTTTTAAGTGTGTAGGCATTGTGTTAATTGCTTCACACATATTATCTCATTTGACCCTCAGAACAACCATGAGAAATACTGGTCATATTACTCCTATTTTACAATTGAGGAAACTGAGGCAGACAGAAGTTAAGTGACTTGCCAAGGGTTACGAGTATCAAAGGTCAGATTTGAACTCAGGTCTTCTGACTCCAGGTCCAGAGCTCTGTCCTCTACATCATTTAACTAGTTCATTTACCCTCTTTTTATGGATGATAAACCTGAGACTCCAGAGAGATGGAGTGCCTCATCCATGGTTATATAACTAGATCCTAAGTGGTAGAGCCAGGATTTCAACTCAGCTTTCCTGAATCCAAGTCCAGCTCTCTTTTGAATACAAAATGCTCTCCGTGTTTCAATATGTTGTGACTTGTATTTGTTCAGGATTTAAGTTTGAGGATCCGAGCCAGATGTCCAAAGTAATTCCTGCAAAATCCAAATCTTCTTTACTTATTTTAGGGGAAGGGGAAGCAGGTTGTTAAAAAGCTGTAGAAAGAAATAGTATCCTTGTCTCCTCATTCATTCATTTATTCAACAACCATTTATGATGATTTGACATTTATGTAGAGCTTTACATGTGGCAAAACACTTTTCGTATGCTCTCATTTGTGTCCTACAATAACACTGGCAGATACAGGTATTATTATTCCCATTTCAGATATAATATAAAGGAGGTTCAGAGATGTTCTTCCTCTTGTGCAATTGTCACAAAAAGGCACGACTTTAACTTGGATCTCCCAAACTCCAAGTCCATCATTCTATACATCACAGTACATATTATATTAAGCACTGATGGAGACAATGTGACCATTAAAATGTGTCCCATATGTACTAAAACAATAACTGCATGAGAGAGATAAAAAGCACTGTACAAAGTTTCTCTGAAGAAATCAAGATCATTTCTCACTGGAAAGATCAGAGAAATCTTAATCATATTTGATCTGGGTCTTTAAAGAAGGAAGGCAGTATAGCGTAATGGATAGAAAGCTGGCCTTGGAGCTTCGAAGATCAGAAAAATCACCTTAGATATTTAACAGCTGTGTGACATTGGATAAATCACTTACAATGTCTCTAAAAACATAGTTCCCATATCTGTAAAATCAGGATGCCAATAGCACAGACCTCACAAGATTTTTGTGAGGATTAAATAAAGTAATGGGTGTAAAGTGTTTTATAAACATTAAAATGTTGCATAAATGCTACCTATTATTGCTATTAACTCTCCTTGCTCAACTTTTTGAACTTTACCTTCTCACCATTAGCCTTTCCACCCTGGCAATTTTTCTGCCTAGAAGACAGTTCTTCTGATTGGTGAGTCCCTGGCCTGGACCATCATTTCATCAGTGGTCCTAGCCATGCTTGCTTGACTCAACGAGCTCAACCATCTCTCTGAATTTCTTCTTCCATAGTATCCTAGACCCCTTCTAGTTGGTACCTTCTCCTCTTCCCCTCCTCATTCCCATTCCCCTCGGCTAATGCAGGTGGATACTTTCTCTGCAATTTAGAGTCTTAGAAATTTCCCCATAGAACTAAGAGATTATATTATTTGCCCAGAGTTAGGCAACGTATGTGTCAGAAGTAGGACTTGAACTCATGTCTTCCTGCCTCCAACACCAGTTTTCTATTCCCTACAGCATGCTTCCTCTCCTTATGATTGCTATTATTACTACCATTACTTGGGTTAGGGTTAGAAAATATTGTTTGAGTAGAGGTAGATCCTTTGGGTCAATTCTGATGTTTGATGTTGGGAGAGTAGAAAACCTCTCTCATGCCACTGTATGCCAGTAGGCAGCTCTGTGCAGATCTGAAGCAGGGCTGTGGTTTTGACATTCCCCAATAGAGCCAGGAAACATAGCTGGCAGGTCCTGTGCACTGCAGAGATGATGAAGCTGACTGGTCGGTAATGGGGAGAAGCCAAGGTACACATTCTGTAAGTGGTGAGGAGAGGAGTCCTCACATTGCACAGTCATAGAGGTTTAGAGCTAGAAATTACAGTAGGCATCATTGATCTATTTCCCTTCATTTTATAGATGAGGAAGAAGTATTTTGGCTAAAGTTAGTAAGTGGCAGAGCTGGGATCCCAACCCTCCATCTTTGGATTTATAGTTCAGCACTGTTCTTTGTACCATGCTGCATCTTTCCTTTCTACTTGAGGCGAGAAGCAATGGTCAGGGTGAGAGTCTTTCTCCTTCCATATCAGGAGGATGCTGAATTCACCATGTGACTCTGAAGCAAGTCATTAACACTGGATTTCTTCTTTCAAATTGTGGATGATTCTATAATAGATTTCTGAGGGTGTTCTTATACACAAAGCACATTTTGGAGGTAGAAGATACTGTAATGTATGGGTGGTCAATATTGTGATCATCAGAGTTAATTCATACTCTATCATCTTCTAGCTGATGACCATTTTTCCTCTTTTGCACCTGCCTTCTTAAAAATTAGTTTTTAATAATAGTAAACTGTGTTTTCCTCTGTATTTTCTGTGTTTTCCTCTCTTAAAAGGGCCCAATAATCATGTGAGGGGAAAAACACGTCTCTTTAGAATTCGAATGCCTTCTTAATTCCCAAGGAAGCTATCTTGATGTTTTGTTAAATGAAAACATTTTTTCTCCTTTTCTGAGCTGTGTGTGTTGGAGGAGTTATGCTCCCAGCCAAATTGCTACGGTTGGTCTGTAAACCCCAGGAAAAAGGTTTTATAATGAAAATGCTGACAGGTCCTTATCTATAGCAGTATGAGTAGTGTTGCTATGATCTCATTTATTGTAGAAACTGGATTCTTATTTTGGCCAAAGAGGAGAGCAAGCTTCCTCCAGAGCTTTGATGTTGTGAATTTTTTATCTTGAAAAGTTCACACAGAAAAGAGCTGGAGGGAAATAGGAAAACAGAAACGTATGAAGGGTGACCTCTATACTTGAGGTAATGCATTAGCTCAAATTGCAGTCCATTTTGTAGTTGAATGGGACTGGATAGTGGGGTGTAGGCTGCTGGATCATTGAATTGGATCATAGAGTCATTGAATGAAAGCTAGAAGGGACCTCAGTCCAACCCCCTAATCTATTAATGAGGAAGAGACATATCTGAGGTGAAACGGGTGGTAGGCGACTCAGTCAACTTTCAAACCAGGTCCATTGACTCTAAAGACAGCTTTCTTTGACTTTTGGTGGATACACTTATAACCATACAGAAACCCAAGGTTGGAATGAATTAAGGGATCACAAAGTAGATAAAGAATTAGAAGTCATCTAATCTAATCCCTTGCCTTATAAGTTCAAATCCAGCTTCAGACATTTAGCTGTCCCTGGGAAGGTCACTTAACCTTTGTGTGTTTCTTCATCTACAAAATGGGGATATTACAATTAGTCTTGTAGCCTTCACTTAAAGGCCTTAAGTGATGGAGAACTCACTTCCTCATGAAGTATCCTTTTCCTTTTTTGACACTTCCACTTGCCATTTTTTTTTTTTGCTTTCTGTGGAACAGAAATCTGCTATCCATCCTATTTCTGTCCACTGAAACAACTTAGATTATGTTTAATAATAGTAGCACTTACACAGTACTTTAAAGTTTGCAAAGTGCTTCAGTATATAATTTCATTTGATCTTAATAAAAATCCTATGAGGTTAGTGCTTTTATTATCCTGTGTTGGTAAGCAAAATGGGCTCCTTAGCACTTAGTTCAACAAGTGCCCTTGAAGAGTTTGGCTTTTGTTTTTGCTGAGTAATTCAGTGTATTTCATTGAGTCTTACTAAGTGCTAAGCCCCAGGCCCAAACCCCTATTAGGTGTAAAACCTATGTGGGTGTGGATTGCCAACTAAGGTGGGGCCCAAGGTGGGGCTAACTCCAGGGAAGGCCTAATTTACATGTCTGGGACAGCAGAGGCTCTTAGGGTTTAAGTCCACCTCTTTGTGACGATTTTAGGTCACGTGAGTGAGTCGCATGTGTGACTCACCCCTAACACTGACAAAGATATAAAAGCCAGGGGTTGGCTTCTTCTTCCTTGGAGCTCTTTGCCGGAGCAGTGGTGGCACGTGACTCTGGGCTAGCCCTTGTTCTGAGCTTCCGGGCTGAACCTAGATGTTGGTAACTATGAATCCGTATTGAGTCTGTCTGTTGATGTTTGTAATTTGTTTGTAATTTGCTCTGAAGTTCAGGGTGCTGGATTTTTCCCCTGAACTAAGTGAATGATATTTATATGTTGAATTAAAGTAAGTTTGCCAACCCCTTAACCTTGCTTCCTTATTAAGGCAGATCAAAAGAACCTGTGTTTTTGCGGCATGCTGGCAGCTTTCTGGGTGCTGGCTGTGAGTGGATCTTACACCCCCACAGAAGCTGCTAGCCAGATTGTGGAAACACATCCCCATTATACAGATGGGAAAACCGAGGCTAACATAGAATTTACGTGACTTGCCCAACACAGCTAATAAGAGTTTGAGGCAGGGTTTGAACTCAGGTCTTCCTCATTGCAAGTCCTGCATTCTCTCCCCTATACCATCTACCTACATTATCCTTTTTGTACACCATACATAGCCGTTCAAATACCCGGGAAATGTTGCTTTTTGACTTGCCAATGCACTTGCCAAAAATACTGATTTGAGATTTGATTCATTCACTGTCACTGTCTCTCTCATTTTCTTTTTCCCTTTCCCCCTCCACTCCCAGCTCTATATAAAAATGTTTGCCTATACCAACTTCACAGCAAACTAAAATCCCCCTGTATTTTTTGCACACAAAAAGTTGTTATTCAAGCTAGATTTCTTCTGTCCTTTTCAGTTGATTTTTTGCAACTTTAGATTAGGGCTTTACATTTCTCCTTGTTAGATTATGCCCATTGTTCCTATGTTTCCAGATCTTTTTCCCTCCCCATGCTAATTCTGTGGGTCAGTCTACTGATTATAGCAAAGAAGTAACTTTCTCCGCTTTGGGCTTATTTCTTCTCTCGTCAGACACCCACCAGAGACTTACAGCCAGTAAAAAGCTATGCAAGAATGCTTAGAACCTACTCTTCTGACCTGGTGAAGTTGCAACCTTAGAAGGGTTCCTGATAACAGAAAACTAACTCTCACGAGCAGAGTAGTAGGTTGCATTAGCATGCCAATCTGGACAAAGAGGGAAGGCCCTTGCAGAGATAATAAAAATAAGAGCAGGCATTCATGCAGGGGTTTTAAGTTTGCAGAATATTTTACAACTGTTATCTCAGTTAAGCCTCATATAACAATCATGTGAGGTAGATACTGCATGTATGATCACTTCTGTTTTACAGATAAAGAGACTGAGGCAGAGGGCAGTTACATAGTGTCAGAGGTGGAATTTGAACCGAGATGTTTCTAAACTCAAGTCTGAAACATCACCTGGAGGACTGCACCTTCAATGCCTGGAATCACATAATTTGGGAGCAACAGAAATATGATAATAGTGATAGCCCCGGCCCACTGAAAATTGTTCTGACCCACTTTCTTTAATACATATGTTAGAGTTTTACCGATTGAGAATTGAGCTTCTTTAGTGGTCAGTGCTGGAAAATGAGACAGATCAAAAGGAAGGTTCATTCACCTGGGTACATTTTGATAAAGAAAGAGAACTAAAGGATGGTATCTGTTTAGGTTACATCCATGATGCTGCTGTGGAGACCTACAGACATTTCTTAAGAAATAATGTCAAAGTGTTCCCACTGCCTCTACTCAATTACCCAAGCAACCTATCTACAACTTACATAAGTAACTACTATGTTACCCCAGCACTGTGTCGGGGGGGGCACATAAAAACCATGCTGGCACGATCTCTGCCCTCAAGGGTGCTGGGGAAACTGGGGTGTCTTGAGTTACCCACACACTGCCATAGCACTAACAATGGCTATAGTGATCAAGGAAGTTTGATGCAGACCTGGGGCAGTCTGGGTTAATTTTTCCCCACAGGGGATCAATCTGAGAACCTACATGAATACAGTATAGGACCTTCAGGGAGAGCCCCAGAGACCCCACAGAACCTCTGTGCTGACTGCTTTTAACCTTCTTGCCCTGGCTTTTATCTTCTTGAGCTACTTTTAATCTGTCTTGGGAACTGCTTTGACCTGAGGGTCCTGGATTACGTTTTAAGTCAAAGGACTGTTTGGATCTTCAGGCTTGGTACGATCCAGTGAACCAGCAGGAGTGGCAACCTGGACATCTTCCATTGCCATTTGTCGACTGCAATTGTGATGCCTTTCCTTGATTTGATTTTGTTTAACTCAGTGTCCCCTTGACGCAATCTTAAAACAAGTAATCATCAACCTGTCTTCTAATGTAACTGTAGTCAATTAAAGGATAATATGAACAGAATTCAAGAGACTTGTAAGAAAGATTTTAGTCTCTTTTATTAAGGAAATGTCATAATTATGTTAAGTACAGAGAAGCAGACTTGTAAAAGAAATAGGTATGTTGGTCCTGTTCCAATGTATTCTCAGTGTTAGCAGACTAATTGCTCTTCCAAGCAGAAAGAAGTGGTGAAGAATGAGATTATTACCCATGTGAGGCTTAGCGAATCAGACCCAATAGTAACGAAGGGAGAATTCAGCAGTTTGTTCGTAAGTAGAGTTTAGAAAACATAAATGAGCTAGCCCTGCTGCAGTCTGCCTCAAACAAGTCTACTTCTTCCTGATTGCCTGTCTACCTCATTCTGCGGTTCATATGTCCTTCCTGGTATTATTAGTGAATTTATTCTGTGTCCTGTCTGGGGCCTGCAGTTCATTCAGTTAACCCAGCAAAATGGGCAAGCTAACATAATGTAACTTGGCCGTGTCATATAATGGAATGGCCGCTGGGATGGGAGCCTGTCCAGGCTCTTCCATTAACTGCCTAACTAGCTAGATCAAACATTTACTAAGGGCTTTCCTATATGCCAGGTGCTGTGATAAGCCCTGGAGAAACAAATGCAAGAAAAGACGGGATCTACTCTTGAAGAGCTTATGTTCTAAAGGAAGGAGGTAAACATTGTGGAGAGCTGGGAAAAAGGGAGGAATGGATTAGAGGGGGCCAGGCTGCTGGTAAGAAAATTGATAATGCCAAAGAGTGAACTGAACCAGGAGTGTAGTGAGCATAGCTGCTTCCCTTCATGAAAAGATCGAGCTAAGGACTTGCCAATCAGGAGAGCTATCCCAAGTCTAGAGATGTGGGGGATGGGGTGAGGGGCAGCACAAGGCTAGGCAGTGGATGAATCAAGAGAATGAATTCAGCTCAGAGAAATTTAGCCTCCCCAGGCTCCCAGTTCCTTCTTTGTAGAATGAAGCAATTGGATTAAAAGGCAGCTACACTCAGATTGAGGTAGCTAGGTGGTGGAGAGAGCACCAGGCCTAGAGTCAGGAAGACCTGAGTTCAAGTGTGGCCTCAGACACTTACTAGCTGTGTGACCTTGGGCAAGTCACTGAATCCTCTTTGCCTCAGTTTCCCCTTCTGTAAAATAAACTGGAGAAGGAAATGGCAAACCCCTCCAGTATCTTTGTCAAGAAAACCCCATGGATAACATTGGTGTGCTATGGTCCATGGGGTCACGGAGTTAGACACAGCTGAAGAATGAAAAAAACAACAACCACAAACTGAGATTAGCGGCAATGATCTACTTCTGTGGTTGATGACAGATGAGGAAGCATGTCTGCCTCCTTTCAGCAGAAGTGAGAGACCACATATGTGGAATGTTGCCTATGCTGTCAAATGAAGTCACTGTATCAGTTGGTTTTGTTGAACCATTTTTCCTTCTGATAAGTTCAATGTGGTTATTGGGGATATTCTACAGGGAAATAATCATGATATAAAACAAAAAGTTATCAGTTACTTTAAAAAAAGAAAACAAGTACAATTAAAACAAAATGAAATATTTAGAATAGATGATACCTAAATTTCCTTCCAGCTCAAAAATTTAATGGCTCTTGCCCCCTAATAACTCTTTAACTTCTAAACAACTCTCCTTTCATACCTTAGCTTTGCCTTTGTCTATCTATCAGGTTTCTTCTTTCCTCATCATTACATGTTTATTTCTTATTGATCTTTCAAAGCTCTGGTTAGATGCTGCCTCTTTCATGAAGTCTTCTCTGTTTCTGCAAGCCAGTCAAATGATACCTCCACCTTTTGAATTCTCATATTATTTTGTGTCTCTTAATTTCGTATTTCCTCTATATTGTCATTATTTGTGTGCATACCTTATATGTATAAATAGAGTATAAGCTCTTGGAGGACAAGGGCCATGTCTTACTTAGCTTTATGTCTTTTTACAGTTCTTAGAACAGCATTGTACAAAATTAGTGCTTTAGGTCCACTGAAAAGAAGGAAGGAAGGAAGGGAAGGAGGGAGGGAGGAAAAAAGGAAGGATGGGTGGATGGACAGAAGAGAAGGGAAGGAAAGAAAGAATAAAGGAAGGAGGGAAAGAAGGAAGGAAGGAAGAAGGAAAATGAGTTTTAGTAAAATATTCCTAGGTTAAGGTCTATTTCCAGACCTCCTATTGGAACAGATAGTAAAAAAAGAAATTCCTTCTAGCCCGTGATCCTGGAGTTCCCCTACAATTTATAAGGCGTTTTCATCTGCAACGACTAAAATAGTTTTTCTTTGCAAATCAACATGTTTAAAATGATTCTTGGCTCCATTTTTGGTGATATAGTTTGATATAAAGCTGTCTTCCAGCTCCCAGATTTTCTTCCCCTGTACCTTTTACTTAATAATTGAAGAACATGTTCTACAAAATAATGATTTACCTTTTTTGGAATCTATTAGGATGATTATGGTAGCTAGCATTTACATAGTACTCTAAGGTTTGCAAAGTACTTTATAGACAATAGCTCATTTGACCCTCACAAAACTCTGGGAGCTAGATGCTATCACTATTAATATTTATTTGCATTTTCAGTTGTAGTGTCATAGTGGCCAATTGGCCAGTCTTCAAGAAGCTCCTATATTGAACTGAGTTGCCCTGCACTGACTTCATATTAGGCCTCTGTCCAGTACATGAATCAATCCCTAAGACGGGGAGGAGAAATGGGCTCCTGTCCTCATGTCAGATAGGCACAGAAACCAGAAAATTTAGTTGTTGCTAGTTAACAGAATGTGAGCTTGGTCTAAGAAAGAGAAATAATACATAAAATGCTATCCACTATTCCAAATAGAAGCTCACTGACCACTTAACAACTGGACATGGGTACCAATAAATCTGTCCTCAGCCTCAGCGTATAATTTTTCTCTCCTGAACCTGGCTTTCAGGAAATCTCCAAGAGGGAGTAACAAGACAGGAAGTAGGGGGAAATGATATATGCCTGACATTTTTAAGAAGCAGGTCAAGAAGGAGCTAAGAGAGACAGGTTTCTAGGACATACGTAGGCATAAAATAAAAACTTAAGGCATATAGTATATTTCTATCACATGCAAGGCAAATAGTGAATAATGGTTTGAGACCTCTTGACTCTATTCATGGACCAATTATATAAGTGATACATTTTGCAATGTATGTAGAACATTATTTTTATAGTGTTTTGATGTTAATAGAGTGCTTTTCTTATAACAACCTTGTCAAGGACCATTACAAGAATTACTGCTTCCATTTTTCAGATAAGGGTATTAAGTCTCAGAGGGCAGTTGGGTAGCACAGTGGATAGAGTGCCAGGTCTAGAGTCAGGAAGACTCCTCTTCCTAAGTTCAAATCTGGCCTCAGATACCTCCTAGCTGTGTGACCCTGGGTAAGAGGGGATTAGCCCTGTTTGCCTCAGCTTCCTTATCTATAAAATGGCAAATTGCTCCAATATCTTTTCCAAGAAAATCCTAAGTGGTATCATGAAGAGTAAGACATGACCGAAAATGATTCAACAACAATAACATAATAATTTAATACATCTATGTATGTATATATATACGTATACATATACACATATTCACATATATGTATATGCATGTGTATATGTGTGTAACACACACAAACACACGCATACATACACTATTCATAGTTTCCAGATTAAGAAGTCCCGGTCTAGACATTTCATTGGGCTGCAGTGGACATTGGCATGTAGCAGAAAGAGAAACATATGCAATTTATGGGCCATATGTAGTTCTGATAAAAAGCTTTTTAGATCCCAGATACCAACAACATGCAGGCTACTTCAGAAAGACAGAGAAGTAATTCAGACCTTGTTAAAGCATCTAGGAAGACACCTTGATAATAACAGTTTTTTTATGATTTACATATAAGAATTTTTTATGATTTACAAAACTCTTTCCTCATCTCAATCTGTGAGCTTGCCAAGGTAAATTACTATCATCTCCATTTGACTGAAGAGGTTCATGGAAGTAATTTGGCTTCTCTATGGTCATGCAGACACTAGGAGGTAGAGCCAAGACTTGAACCCCATATCAAGGTTCCAAGTTTTGTGCTCTTTCTAAATCATTTTACTTCTAACTTGGTCAATTTCTATAAAACAAAACTCATTTACTGACTCTAACCTTGACTTTGAACCAAAATACTAATGGTACTGATTACTGGTTCTTTACTCACTGATAAAATGTCTATCCCAGGGAGATCTCAGAAACACCCAGTGGTGATTGTTCTTGGCTGACTTAACTGTTTTCCTCTTTATTCATACTGTATGTGTCAGCACTCCTTGGTGTCTCCATCAGTTCGTAGACTTTGTATTGGCCCTCCATATTATATATCTGGCCTGGAATTGAAAGCCATCCAAAATATGGCTCCAACCTACCTTCCCAGATTTATTTCATGCTATTCCTCTTCACATATCCTCTGTTCTGAAGTTTCATGTCAGTCTCATCTGACTTCTGAAATGGATTATCTAATGGATTATCTCTTTAAAGGGAACAGACTAATCTGCATGTTTTAATTATAGACACGTTTCTGTGCCAACAATATTTTTACATAACCCTAGCTCTTAAGTCTTTCATACCCAATTATATGTAAATGTTTTGAAGACCCTATAATTTAGGTTGGGGTGTTACTGTGTAATCATAGTCTTTCAGTGTTGGAGTATTTGCTGGCAAGAGCTGCCTGGCCAGTGCAAACATTAATGAGACATGTTGGTCTCATTCATTTGCTGAAAGGTCATGCGGAACTTGTCTGAAATAACTTAAGCTGCCACCTTGCTATCAGTGTGACAGCAGCTAATTCAAATGCCTTGTTTTACAATGGAATAAACATGCCCAGAGGGACAGCTACTCAGTGCAGTGGATTGAGAGCTGGGCCTAGAGTCAGGATCACCTGAATTCAAATCTGGCCTCAGACACTTACTAGCTGTGTGACCCTGGGCAAGTCACTTAACCCTGTTTGCCTTAGTTTCCTCATCTGCAAAATGAACTAGAGAAGGAAATGGTATACAACTCTAGTATCTTTGCCAAGAAAACCCCAAATGGGGTCACAAAGATTTGGACACAACTGAGAAATGACTAAACAACAAAAACAAACCAAACAATTTTATGTGATTTGTCCAAGGTGATGTAGGTGGGTGAGTATTAGGGCTTGGATTTGAACCTAGGTCTTCTGAGTAAATATCTAGCATGATTTCCGTTATACCACTGCTAAATCTGAGCACATTGGCCAAAGTACGTGATTTTTACCCAATGTGTAGGATTACAGGAAGTCAGCCCCAAAAGGAACTTCAGAGAATATGTAATCCAAGGCCTTAATAATTTTGCAGATGAAGAAAAAATTATTTCAGAAAAATGAGTTATCAAGTAGCTTTTGTTAAGTGCATACTATGTACAAGGCACTGTGCTGGATATTGGGAATATAGAAAAATAACCAATAAATAAATAGTTCCTGCTATCAAAGAATTTGTGGGCTCACAAATCTATGATACTGATTCAAAGGAATGGTCAAATAAATTGGATTTGAGAGTTCTACTCAGAAATGCCCTAGGAATCCAGGGAATGTCCAGACCTTGTTCATATCTAGTGAACAATGGAAATGTTTTCTCATCTGGTAAACATATGTAGAGACTTATAGAATTACCCAGGGCATAGAAGTTAAATGACTTATCCAGGATCACGTAACCAGTATATTACGAAGGCAAGACCTGGCCCCACAGTCTTCTGATACTGAAAACCAATCTCTATTACTCCTCAGAACTTCACGTTTTGTCATATTGATTATAATATAGATCTTAATATTTTTCCCGGATGTTATTTGTAAAAAAAATAGTGCATCCTATGATTCTGTTCTAAGTAGGGAAAAACAATATGATGAACAGAAAGAGAGGGATAATGATAAAAATGAATAGTAATTCTTTATTTGAATGGAAAAAAATAAAACTTTTACCATCTACGTATATATATATATATATATAAATAGAGTACTCTTGAATAATTAGTACAGGGTATACATTTTCCTTTCAAAGAGATCTCATTTGAGTCACATGCCTTCTGTTTTTTGAGTAATTCACATATGTGTTTGGGCACCAAGCTGTGTGCTTTAGTTTGTGTCTGCTTGGTCCATGGTACCATGGGACCAATGATGCTGAGATCCCAGTTTGATCTCTTTATAGACCAATTCTCTTCCATCTTCTCAATAATAAGACTAATCATTATTAGTAGTAATAGCAATACTTGCTTAGCAACTGCATTTTGCTGCATTATTATTAAATAATGGAGGACCTGATTCTCTGGAAATAAAATTATTATTTACATTTCATCTAGTTAGCCACATATTAAATTTCTCACGCAATCTTGCTCCCCATAGGTAATTTGTCCACATTTCTTTACAAACAAATCCTAAAAAAGAGAGCTTTCCAAATTATTGAATTTAAATTAGTGTTTTTGTACAGTCACTATGATAATGAAAGTTTTTCTCCCCTCCCCCCATTTTGCATCCTGAGGTTTATGCTTCATTGACAACTCATTCTGATCTGAGTGTTTTTCAAATTGTCATTCATAATTATTTTCTACTGAAATTGCATTGAGCAAAGTGGAAATGATTATACTTTCTTGCATTACCTTATACTGCAATGATACTAGTAATTGCTTTTGCTCTTAATAAGTAACGTGATGCTTGGGCTAGTTTGGAACTGTGATTTCTGAATGATGGTATTTTCTCCATAGGGAAAGTGGAACATTCAGTACCACATCCTCTAGAAACTAGATACTTTGTGTATTTCTTCACTTTTGGAAATTTTTGAAGCCACGGAGTCAATAATAATATATTAAACACCTACTATGTGCCAGGCAGTGTGTTAAGCATTGGTGATACAAAAGAAGTCAACAGACAGTCCCTTAAGGAGGTTACAGTCATTGTAACGATGCCTTTTTTGTCTATAGGAGTATTACATCCTTCTCCGTGGGTTGTTTCTTGCAGGCAAAGACAGGGAATACTTTATAACCACATTTTCAGATGTATTTGTCAAAAGATTTGGGACCATCTTGCTGCCATCTTGCTTCATAGTCTGACCAGACTAGGGCATTTCCTAGTCTATTCTTTGTTCACAGACAGGAAGAGACTAACAATACCCCTAGAGATCTTTGTTCTTCCAGGGGCACAGAAACAGTACATACCTTCTAGGATCTATCCCTCACAGAATGGAATCTCAGGGAGTCACCCACAAGCTCATACAATTGGATATGAAGTAGGACAATTCCTGGACCATTGCTGATGAATGAATGAATTTCCATTTGCTTTAAAGTATGCCACATCTGAAGTCAGAGTACCTGGACTTAGGTTGCACACTTGCCACTGATCAGCTGTGTGACCTTGGATATGCAATAGCCCCTCTATCCTTTGATTTTCTTTTCAATAAAACGAAGGGGTTAAATATGACAAATTCTCAGGTCCTCTCTAGCCCTAGAGCTGGTAGAGTCCTAAAGTCACATGTTTAAAGAAAAAGAGAAAATAAATGGAATTTTTCTCGTTTTGTTATATTAAAGACTTTTGAATGGGCAGCCCCTCATGTCTCAGTCACCAGTACTCTTTAATGGGCTTGACAGGGAGACCATGCTGAGCTCCATGGGGGATAATTCTAGACTTACCTCTATTACAGGATCATACATCTACAGATGGGAGGGATCTCAGATGTCATTTAGTTGAGACTCTTAATCTTACGGGTGAGGAAACTGAGGTCCAGAGCAATGAAATGACTCGCCGAAAGTCACACAAGTATCAAGTCTCTCAGTTGGGATTTGGATCAAGCTATGTGACCCTGAGAAAATCACTTGTATTCTTTAGTCTCAGCTTTCTCATCCGTAGAATGGGCATAATAGTAGCACCTACCTCATGGTGCTGTTGTGAGGATCAAATGAGATATTTGTAAAGAATTTAGCACAATGCCTGGCATATCGTAGTCACTATATAATTGTTAGCTAGTGTGTTGGTGGTAGTAGAAGTAATAACAGAAGTAGTAGTAGTAGTAGTAGTAGTAGTAGTAGTAGTAGTAGTAGTAGTAGTAGTAGTAGTAAAGGCAGCTAGGTGACACAGTGGAGAGAATTTAGAACTAGAAGTCGGGAATTACTGAATTTCATTCCTGCCTCAGATAGGACTGTGCCTTAGGCATTCATTAGCTGTGTGATCCTGAGCAAGCCACTTATCGTCTTTTAGCCTCAGTTCCCTCATCTTTTAAATGGGAGTAATAATAGCCCCTACCTCACGGTGTTGTTGTGAGAATCAAATGACTTAATGTAAAATGTCAACATGCTACATAAATGTAGTTATTATTGTTAGCATAGGCTCTGCAGGTCAGAGGAATGTTATGATAATTATAGCTAGCATTTATATGAGGCTTTAACATTTGCAAAGTGCTTTATACAAGTTATTTGATGTTCAAACAACCTTGGGAAGTACTAGCATCTCCATTTTATAGATGAAGAGACTGAGACTGTTGTTAAGTAAATTGCTCTGGGTCATATGATCATTAAGTCCAAGTCAGGATTAGAACTCAGTTCTTCCTGATGTTCAGCACTCTTTCTTTCTTACCAGTTAGCTGCCACAAAAATTAAACTCAATGGCTTCCAAGACTAAACCACTCTTTTCCATCACTGCAGTTTCTAGTAGCCAACATATGAAAAAAATGGTAAAAACTGAGATTTCATTGGATCAGAAGGTCATAGGACAGAAAACATTAGCAGACATCTAGCCGAACTGCCTCCTTTTACAGCAGAGGAAGTTTAGTAAAGCCTAGAGAAGATGAAGGACTTGTCCAAGGTCATGCAGTGAAAGAGCTGGGGCTCAAAGTCAGGTTCTTTGACTCCAAATCCTGTGCTTTTATTACAGGGAGAGTTTTGGAAGGGAAACACAAGGAGAGTCAGACAGGACTTAAATAATTGGCGAAGCAGTGTGATGGCAGTGGTCATGGGCTCCTCAGGATTTTCCTCTTTCATCTTTCTGTATGTGTGGCTGTTCACCAATTCTTAAGGAAAAGCATCCAGGAATATAAATGCTGGCGGGGTGTGTGTGCCTGTGTGTGTCTATGTGTGTGTGTCTATGTCTGTTTTTGCATGTGTGCTCACAGGGTTGCCTGTGTGACTCTACAGCTCTGTGGACCAATGTACAGGTCTCAACATTGGGGTAGCTGGGTCGTGATTACCGTTGCTTCAGATTCGACTTAGATTTCTCTAAGGTGATTTCAAGTTTATTCAATCAACAAGGGTTTACTATCTTCCTTTCCTGTGTTAGGCACAATAGATAGATACAATGATCAGAGATCAGGGGCTGGGGGTGGAGAGGGCTACAATGTCTCTGATCCTACCAGCACGCTGAATGAAGAAGTGTGCTATGAAAGAAACAGCATTTTCAGGTACTTTTGAAACCTGAGTGGGGGTGTTGGCTATGTCAACATTTTAAAAAGATAGGGAAACTCTGATCTGGAGGATTTCTTTGTTTTTTTTTCCCAAAACAAGTGGCAGAGAATTCACATAAAAGATATGTTATGAATTGCCTACGTTAAAAGTTAATGCTTATGAACACCTTGGGGATATGTGCTCTCAAAGAAAAATTAAATTTACAGCTCGATTTAACCAGGAGCCTTTTTATTAAATATAGGAAAATGTAGTCTAAATTAAAATTAAAGTGTTTCTGATTGAGTAACTTTCATAATTATCTATAGTCAAAATACAAGTAAAATTTATATGTTGTATTCTATCATCCCCAACTTTCCCATTCTTGTCCAGCTGGAGAGTTCAGAATCACCTTTCTGAGGGAGAGGAAAGCTTTGGTTAGGCAAAATTTTTTTTTGGATTATCAACGTTTTGTTATTCACACAATATGGCTCACAAATATGTTGTGGGGGATTAAATAAAAAGGCTATAACCAATACTGTGTGTTTTTCATTAAACAGATTGAGGCCTCTGACATATTTACAATAATTAAGAATTTCAAGAGAAATTTGTTTCAGAAATCCTGGTGCAGGGTGGCTAGGTGAGAGACACTGTATAAACATCCAAATTCAACTAAATAATTGGATTTTCCAAGTGATGCCTGTGTGAGGGAGGAATTCGCCCTACAAAGAATGGCGTTGCTCTAAAAAGACATGATTGGATGACTTGCTTTTTCAGTAGAAAACAAACCCACCTCTCTTTCTGAGTCACTGTACAGGTGGGTCTCTTTTTCCATCAATCATTCATGCTTCTGGAGAAGTTTAAATTATTCCTTCCTTTATATTATTCCTTCCCTTTATGCATTCAGTTCTCCAGGGAAAAACAGAAACAACAACAAAACCCTCAAAACAAAAACTTTTTGTATTCCTCTAAGCATATGTGACCTTGGTTTTAGGGTTGAGACTAACTCAGGCCATGAATTTACAAGAAAATGATGCCTTCAGTTAGTCATTCAACAGTTAAAAAGGGGTTTTACTTAGTCATAACCTAGAAAAGATGTTCAACAAGGATGCCAGTCTGGTCAGGAGACCAAAGTGTGGCACTGGGACATCTACCAAGTCTGAAGGTCCTTGATGGGCCTTTTATGCCCTTAAGTATCCAGGAAACCATGGCAGCAAAAGTGATACAGCTTGGACTTTGGCTCTCTGGGCCAGTCAAGTCCTGGGGACATACTTGGTGCCTTTCAGGGAAAAACTAATCTAACTCATTGGGGAGGCAGAGAAAGGGGGGAAACCCTGGTATGTGGAGGTACTGTCAAAATCGTGTGTGTATATATACATATATGTATATGCACACACATATATGTATATATACATATACGTATATATATACACACATATACACAAACACACATATATATACATACATACATATATATTCATATATATGTGTGTATATCTATCTATCTATCTAGCTAGCTAGCTAGCTATCTACCTATTTCACTTCTTCTACATGGCTTTTGCCTTGGTGACCTGCAAAATGAGGATGTTGAATCTAAATAACCTCTAAGCTAAGCTAAGTAAGCTCCCTTCTGGAGCTAAAGCCCATAGTGACCCCATGTCCTATATTCATAGTCATATTCATACTTGATGTTCACACTTCCATCCATTTTGTTCCACATGCCTGAAATTCAGTACCGATAACTGGAAATTCATGAGGGTAACTTGTTGTCTGAAAGCTGAAGGTTCTTTTCCCAAGTGAAATATCATTTCCTATTTAAACCAGCTTAAAATCTAGCTAATAGTATATATTTAATTTCCTTGACAATTTATTTATTCTTTCATTATCCAATAATTCTGTCCCAAGTGTCTTCTTCACTCAGTGGTTTGTGCTAAGAACTCAGGGAAAGGCAAAGACAAATAAGGAATGGTCCTTGCTCTCAAGGAGCTTATGTTCTGCTGGAGGTGCTAAAGACACATACACACACACACACACACACAAGTGTGTAATGCAAATTAGAATGTGAGGACTATGAGATCAGTGGAAGAAGAAATCACTTCTATCAGACCAGAGGTCAGATGGGACTTCACGAGTGACATTACAAGGATTTTTTTTCTTTTTTCTTTTTTCTTTTTGTTGGGGAGGAGGTGAGAGGAAAAGAAAACAAATGCTTGTAGATTTTTTGGTTAATTTTTAAAAAAGAATAGATAAGATATCAAGAGACATAATTGTTGGTCTCGGAGAGTATTCCAAGTATGAATATCAAAGGATACAAGAAACTGGATCACATACTTTAGAGTGAGCTGGAAGGGGCCTTCCAGGGTATCTAGCCAAAAGTCCTCATTTTATAGGTGAGGAAACTGAGGACCATGGAGTGGAAAACATATGCCCAAGGAGGATGATGAACATTGTGTTTTGTTTTGACTGTAGCACGACTGAATGAGGGAAAGGAATAAATAATTAATGTAATACTTTAAGGTCTACACAATATTTTCCTCTCAACAACCATGAGCTGGGTATTTACAAATATTATTATTCCCATTTTCCAGGAGATGAAACTGAATTTTGGAGATGCTGCTGGTCACAGAGTGAACAATGATTAGAGTTAGATATTGAAACCAAATTCTTAACTTCTTGGTCCAGCACTGTTTCCACTCTACTGTATTGCCTCTGAGTTGGCAAGTCAGGTTGGAGCCAAGTTAGGGAAGGCTCTAAAATTTAGACTAAGATATACTTTAAAGGCCTTGTTCTTAACTATTTTTATGCCATGGCCCCTTTGGCAGTCAGGTGAAGTCTATAGATCTCTTTTCAGTATAATGCTTTTAACTATATAAATAAAATACTTAGGTTTACGAACGAAATAAATTGTGTTGAAATACAGTTATCAAAATAGTAAAAAAAAAAAAAAAAACCAAACAAGTTGAAGAATCTCAGATTGAGAGTCTTAACTTGAAGAAAGGGTTGCCTGCTTTTTCTTTAATCCCAGTGTTCTCTACTTATGACAAGAGAGGAATTAAAATACAGATGGAGAGGATCAGAAATCAAGTGTGACTATCATATTAAGAGTTTCTTCCATGTTTTTGCCTCAAGGAATTTAGCTGCAGCCAAAGGGCCAGAGGGATGCACATTTTCAACATTCTAGAGACATTTTAGGGGAACTTTCATAAAGGCTTTGTCTTTTGAAGTTTCTCTGTCATTTTATCATAATTTAATTTATCCTAAAAGCATAAGAATGGGAATAACAGCCATAACACATCAGGCTTTCAATAAAGTATTCATCAGGGAAACTATTGACAGTCTCATTTATGGAGTACTCAATCAAAGGCTGAAGATTGCTTTGTATATAGTAGGTGCTTAATAAATTTTTACTGAATTGAACATTTCATTTGGGAAATTGAGGTCAATAGTTAATTTGCTAAATGAGAGGCAGGAAGTATAGCAGAGTGCGTAAAGAGATGACTTCAAGAAACCAGGAAAACTTCAGTCCCATCTCTGACGTATACTGGCTGTATGACTAAACAAGTCCCTTGACCTTTTAAAGTTGTAGGTAATGATCTAAGCTTGAGTTTTGGAGAAGATGCCTACCAGCAGTGGTAAAGGGAGTTTCCTTTTCCAGTGAAATCATCAGTTCCAGTCCCTCTCCCTAATTTACTAAATGACAATTTAGTAAATAGAAGACTTAGGACAATGATCATTGTATTCAGGGCTCTCAAGTGGAACAGGGGTCAACTATTTTCTACTTCACTCTCAATTTAAGCTTGATTTAAGGAACAACCTTACATGGAATTCTACAAAGTGGAATGAAAGGCCTCTGGGTTATATGGTAGAAGGTATGCTTTCTCAGGTAAGATCCCTTCTATCTCTGAATGTCTGTCATTGTCTGATGCCTTAGGGACCTAAAGATTTTTCCCATGAATCTTAGTGGCTGAATTACTGGGTTGGTCAGTAGGTCGTCCAAACACTACATTAAGTTCAGTGCTGTTATTGTCCCAGTTTCATAAAGCATGGGAAGTGGAAGGATCTAGGACAACCCCGGATGTTCCTCCTCTCTCAGAACATAGAATTATAAAGTCAAGAGTTGCTGGGAGGATGAGCATGGGCATGGTACACTGAAGTACAATTTCACTTTCTGGGAATCAAGTTATTTGGCAGTTCCTCATGAAGGTCCAAGTCTAGAAATATAACAGATCTAAGGACTGGACAGGAAAATGGGTCCAAGGTCTACAGCATGAGATCAAAAGCTAAGGGGAATTCTTGAAGAGTCTTGGGAAGTAGGTTCAAGGGATCAGCAAAGAGGAAGGAGGTCAGGGCTTTGATTGATGGTGATTTCTTTCATACAGAGATTAACCTGAGGGGATAAGTTGTGCAGTTGCAGCATATGCAATCACAGAATTTCAGATCCAAAAACTTAGAGATCACTTGGGTCAGTGATTTCATTTTATAGTTAGGAAACTAAGGCCTATAGGGGAGAAGTGACTTACTCCAGATCTTACATATGACTAGGTGGCAGAGCAAGGACCAGCACCCACATTTCCTGTCTCTAGTTTCTATCATAACTCAATTACTTCTTAGAACGCTTGTATTTTTAATTATTTAGCATTTTAATATGCTGCAAAATGCTGTATATGTGCCGTCACATGTTTAATATAAGCATAATTAATATAAGCTGAGCTGAGGTTTTACTTAAGAAGTAAAATGTTTTAGAGTATCTAGTCCCATAAGCTTAGAGAATGGCCTTTTACCATTTAAATTACCATTTAAATATTTCACATCGAATGACAGTGTCTTGAGGTTATTTTTTAAGGTTTCTGGAGATCCCTTAAACTACATTAGAGTGCAAAGTCAAAAAAAAAGTGGAAAACTTTAGGAAATGTTGAAATTTCATATAGGAATGCATTTCTTAGTCTCCAGCTTGGGGTGAGAGGAGAAGGAGAAAGAAGGAAGGAAGGAGGAGAATATCTAGCATGCTGTACTGTATTAGCAAGGCAATAAACACAACATTGATGATAATTGTGAATGTGCCTATGTAGTTCTGTATCGTAAAACATGAGAGACTTTCCACATAGAAGATAGGAGTAAAATATTTATTCAGACACCAGAGGACTAGATCCCATAACCAATAAGTCCAACCCATTCAAGCAGCAATCAGTTCCCAAAACCAGTAAGCCCACTTTATCATAACAGCAAGGAACTTTAAACACAATATCACAGTGTGGGACCTTGCCATCCCATGACCTTCCCCACCACCCAACCCCGCTGGGGCCTTCTCACAAACACACTCACAGCACAGCTAGCACGCCTCCTCGCTCTCCCTCAGCTCTAACTTCCCTGAGTTTTTCTTGCACCCTTTCCTGTTCCTCTTGTTCGGCAAGCTCCTCCTATCACATGTGACTTAGGCTTCCTGTGGTGTAAGCAGGTCACACGAGCCTATTAATGTATGTGGAAGATCTTCAAATTTGTATTACCATTACAGGTACCACCTCAGACCTTTGTATATGGGAAACCACTACTATCCAAAGCCCTGACTTCCTTCCTCTTTGCTGATCTCTTGAAATCAGCTTTGTAAGACTCTTCAAGAATTCCTCTTAGCTTTTGATCTCATGACCTTGGACCCATTTTCCTGAACAATACTTGAATCTAAAACCTTCTTATTTGACACATTTCCAGACTTAGACCTTCATAAGGAGCTACCAAATAGTTTGATTTCCAGAGATTAGAGGTGGAAAGTGAGGTTGGAAGTGTCAAAGAACTGGTTTAATTTTTAAGACTTCAGTGTTATTCTAGCATTATTTGTGTTTCCCAATACAGGGGCATGAACGAATCATTATGTCCATCAAGGAAACCATTCAGAGTATAATGCATTACAAAGCAAATCCCAAGTAGGGAATACTTTAATGATTTTCTGGATTGGAGACTTGGTAAAATCCAGGCATGGGGCTTTTTGGAACAAACATAATGTTCTTGGAAATCATTCCTGCCTCAATAATAGCAAAATCCATCTGTTCTCCTGAGGTTTCATTTGCATTACCCCACTGAGTACTCCAGACCCATATTTGGGCTTGATTAATTCTGTATTAATGCAAAAATTGTTCCTTAAAAATAGAACTTGGGAAAGTTCTAGTGGAAAGATCAAAATCAGATGAGGAAAAGGGGGATATTAACTCTGCTGGACTACCTATAGTTTTTTCCCCTTTCCTTTTTTCATTGTTTTAAGAATATCGGGGTTAAAGAGACTTCTTAAAAGAGACTCCTCATTTTGTAATGAAGTAAATTGAGTCAGGAAAAAAAAAGTTTTTCAGAGCACATTTTACAGAAACTTGGTATAATTTAATGAAGAGAAATGAGACCAAGGTTTTAGTCCTAGATGCCAATGAATAGCTTCCTAGGTGACTTTAGATAAGTCTTCAATATCTGTTCCTTACTATATCTCTGTTTCTTCTTCTTATGGGGGGGGGCAGTATGGCGTAATGAAAAGAGCACTGGACCTTGAATGAAGAGGGATCTAGGTTTAAATCCTGCTTCTGATACTGACTGGTTGTATGACCTTGGGCAAGTCACTTAACCAATTTGATTCTGTTTCCTCATCTCTAAAATAGATCATAGTACCCATCATGCAGATGATTCTGTGTCTTAGATGATACTTGTGAAAACTTTAAAACATGAAAAAGGCTTTAAAACATGAAAGTGGTGTATGAATGTCAGGCATTACTAAAATAATATTGTCATCTATCAGCCTGAGATATTGTAAAGATAAAATTACACAGTCAACATATATATGTACATATACACACACACACACACACATATATATATATATATATCAATTGAATTGCTGCAGTGCACTTCATGATATTATAGGATATAAGAGGCAGGTAATAGAAACAATGAGATTTAAGGGTTTGCCACTTTTAGATTTTTAATGGCCCATTCACATCTTGTAAGGAATTTAGGATTTCTTTCTTATCTGTTAAATGAGGCCTTGGATTAGATAAGCTATTATGTCCCTTATACAGTTATCCCATCCACACTGGGACTTTCCTCATCATGTTTTTGATTTATCACTGGTCAACATAAGAAATGAAATGGGAAACTTTGGGGAGTTTTGCAGAAGCCACAGAAGACATATGCAGGCCAGCAGATGACATAGAAAAAGTTTAGAAACTCAGAAATGTATAAAATTTATGTATGGCATTGTATAATGTTAATATATTTTATCTTTTAATACCATAGTAATTCAGACTTCTTCTCTGGTACAAAAGGATGGCCAAAGAATTTTGTGTGAATTTTCCAGATAGCAGGGGTGCTATGCCACTAACCTCCATGATATGGAAGCAATAATTGTATTTCTAGGATTCTCGCATAATAAATTTTGCTTGTACAAGTATTCAAATGAATATGAAATTTAAAAGCATTTAATATGCACCTAGCATGTGAATATGTGTTAAAACCATGTGACATATGTGTATTGTTCTCCTATCCTGCCCTGATCACTATGATGTGCTAAGTTATAACTAGGGTAGGGTGAAAGGGACTTTGCCTCAGGTGCTAATATTTAAAGGATGCTGACAGTACTTGCAGTTCTTCAGTATCATAGAAACAACAGGGTTAAGACCTAGTTAGCAAGAATAATTAGTTCATATTGGAAACAAAAGCTACTATGACACCCTGCTTTTGGTAAGTGGGGGGGGGGTAGTTAAAGGGGGAGCATAACCACACTTCAGATGAATTTTTCACTGGCCCAACCCACTTTCCACCAACTAGATGTCTTTAAAAGTTAATGTCAAGGTAGGCTTGCTCTGGGCTTAAAAATTTTCTAGTTACAGCTCACTAAATAACTGGATTTCCTTTGAAAGAATGTCTTATGTACCAGGTTTCAGGTGAAATAGTTGATTCAATTTCTTGTTTATTCCTCCCATAAGTGGATTTAGGAATGTGCCCCCAAGTATGTTCTGGCTTCCTAAAACAATATTCTTTATCCTGTGGTTAGCTACACAGCAATTAAGTCCTGTGACACCAAAGCAACGATATGGGAAACTGCAGATACAGACATTCTTCCCTTTTTGGTATAAAGGAGGTATATCTGCATTTTTAGGGTTCAGACTGCTGCATGGGGCCCAATAAATTCTTGTCACATGACTTTTTGTTGTTTGAATTATTGAGCTCATATATCACCCTCTACATGAGGTCTTTCCTGATTCCCTCCCCCGTCCAAGTTACTAGTGCCAGTACACATTTATACAAGTATGCATTGTCTCCACCTGAGAGACAATGAATTCCTTGAGCAGAAGGACTGTTTTGTTATTATTTATCATTATGAGTAGTAGTAGCAGCAGGAGGAGGAGGAGGAGGAGGAGGAGGAGCAGCAGCAGCAGTAGTAGTAGTAGTAGTAGTAGCAGTGGCAGCAGTAGCAGCAATAGTAGTGGTAGTGGTAATAACAGTAGTAGCAGTAGTAGTAGTGGTAGTGGTACTAACAGTAGTAGTAGTAGTAGAAGTAGTGGTAGTAGTAGTGTAAAAATACTATGAGTATATCACCATTATGCCCATAGTATATGCTTTATAATTACTGCCTTTTTAGGAACCTGGGGATATTTATTCAATTCAATGCATATATATTAATTGTATTCTAAGTGCAAAAAAGATAGTCTTGGTAGTGGAGGAGTTGATGGGCAGCGTTTCTAAGTTTAGGTAACATCAACTCACTTTTCTAGGTAATGCTTTTTAGAACCAGATAATCCAAGCATTATTATTCTGATTTTACAGAAGAAGAAATTGAGTCCTAGAGAGATAAAAGAGTTTTCATACAACCACATAGCTAGTACTGGTCAATGGCAAAAACACTGATTAGTAGTCTGTGGCCCTGAATTCTATATTCTCTCCTTTTTATTTGTTTAAAGTTTTGTTGTTGTGGCTTCTTTATTCTTAGAGTTTGCAGCCTTGGTGCAGAACGTGACATATTTATAAATAAGTAATTGTAATGGAAAATAATAACTGATACATGAAAAGAAATTGCTGTTTGAGTTCTGAGGGCAAAGGAATATCATTAACCAGTGTGAAGAATGGGTGAGGGGAAGCTTTGCGGAGGAGACAGTCTCTGAGCTGAGGCTTAAAGGATAGGAAGAGAGATTGAGGGGGGCATATTACAGGAATGTGTAGAAGAAAACATTTATGAAGCACATTACTATTTACTTAAAATATTTGACTACCCCATATGCATTATCTCTGCCTAACAGACTCCTACTGCTTCACAACTCAATGTAAGCACCATCACCTGCTTGAAGCATTCCTTGATCTTAACCACCCCCCCACCTCTACCTCAGCTTCTAGTCCTCACCCTCTCAAATAACCTAGCATATAATTGTTTTGTGTTTATGTGTATTTATTCACTTTCTATTTAGGTCAAATATATTTGTATATGTCCTATGTCCCTCATTAAAATGGAATCCCTTTGTGAGAAAGGGTCATTTCATTCTTTGTACTGATATCCCCAGGACTTAGTATAGTGTCTAGCACATAGTAGATGCTTAATAAATACTTGTTGATTAGTAGGGAAGTTGTAGGTTCAGCTTATGAGATACATTCTACATGTAACCTATAATCTCCCTAGTTTGCGCTCATTCCCCTTTACAGTATCATGCACAACATTCTTTACATGTTACATGACCCAAGTAGAATGCTCCTTGAGGGCGGGAATTTTTTTCTTTTGTCTTTGTATCCCCAGAACCCAAGCTCTTTGCAGATGCTTAATAAATGTGGGTGAAATTGATCTGATGTTGTACACATTGTGTTTGGTAGAGTTAGACTAGCTGCAATCTTAGGTCTCCTGAAAATCACAAAGATTGTTTGGCAGAGATAGCAGAAAATCTCTTTGGAAATTGAATACATGCAAAAGCAGAAACTCTTAGTCCAATTTAGACACATGTCATGTTTTAACTGGAAGAACATATTAGCACAGAATTTTTTTAAAAAGTGGGGTAGGTGGTGAGTGGGCTGCACAAGTAGATCTACTTCATTTTTAACTCCTAGTCAAGATACATATGGACAAAGACACAGTGTCAGAATTTCTAAATGAATTCAGCCCATGAGCAATTATGAAGGCATTTTTGATTTTACAGCTCAAAAGGCAAAATTCCATAGCTTCTGTAGCTCTAGAGACAGTAAGCTTTCAACCACCAAGGTTGGAAAAGAAAGATATAATAATAACAAAATAATAAGTGACATTTTTATGGTACCTCGAGGCTTGTAAAACAATGCAACACATTATTTCATTTTTACCCATTTCTGCATAGGCTCTTGCCGCTGAGGGTTGTAAATAAGTTTTCAGACATGCAGAATTACCAAAATGGTGCTGACAAGTGTTAGCTTGGGAAGTGGCTTCCCAGGTGTTATCCACTGATGGATCCTGTCAGTGCAGGTCACAAGCCTTTCTCTCTTCTTTCTGTGCATATTTTAGCTTTGTCTTTCTGTAAATCCACCATAGATAATCCACCCAGCTGGTTGGAGTTCCTTCTCAGGTTATTTTAATAATTATCTGTCATTTATATAGCACATTAGGGGAAGGAGGGGCAAGGGATGTACTAAGCATGTACTAAGCACCTACTATGTGCCAAGTGCTTTTCAAATATATCATTTAGTCCTTAAAATAACCCTGGGAGGTAGGTGCTGTTATTTCCCCCATTTTATGGTTGAGAAAACTGAGGCAGAGTTAAGCGACTTGCACGGGGTTCCTTGGCTGGCAAGTATCTGAGGCTGAATTTGAACTCACATCTTCTTACTTCCCATACAACACACTATCCATTGCACCGCCCAGCTGCTCAGGCATATTAAAGGTAGCAAAGCACTTTATATTCATTATCTTTTTACACCTCAAAAAACCCAGTAAGATAAATTCTATAGAGATAGTTATTGCCATTTTACATACCAGGAAACTGAGTTTCTAGAAGATTCAGTGACTTGCCTATGATTACATAGTAAGTGTCAGAAGTAGTGTTTGAACCCAGGTCTACCTTACTCAAGTCCAGCTCTCTAGGTCCTCTGGCACATTGCTATGGATGTCTCATGGATACCAAAGTGTTGCTTGTGCTGTCCATCTGTTATCCTTCACTTTTGCTCCTATACTCTAAGAGGATTATCTGAAGGAACTGGGAATACTTAGGCTAGGAGAAAAGGAGAATTAAGGAGGGACATGATTACAGTCTTCAAATATTTAAAGGGTTGTCACACAAAAGAAGGATTAGATTCATTGTGCCTGTCCCAGGAGGGCAGAATCTCAATGGACTGAAGTGTTGTGGAGAAAGATTTCAGTGTAAAAGAACAAATTTACTAACAAACAGAACTATCCCCAAATGGCTGCCCAAGGAGATGGCCATCTCTCTATATCACTGAAATTACTTCTGTAGATACAAATAACCAGTTCTCACGGACGTAATGTTGAATTAAATAACTTCTGACTCTTTAGACTACTTAGAGATTAATAATTGGTATGATTACTGTTCATATGTTAATAGCTGTTCCTAAAATATTTTAACCGCTCTGCTAAAGACATTTGCTTAAGAATCTGTTTACACTGTTTGACAGACCAAAGGTAAACCTTACCCAAGCCCTTGCCACAATGATGTCAAAATCTAAATTAGCGGGGAATCAAGGAAGTTTTATTATACATTTTCCTTTAACTTCAATCTAACAATTCATGTGTTTGTTGTTCTTTAATGTTTATAGAGGTCTTTCATCACAAGCATGCATGTTTTGTCATCTCCATATTAATTATCTCCATTTATCATCTCACAAGAAACTGAGGCTTGTTAAGGTTAGGTGCCTTGCCCAAGGTCACACAAGTTGTGATTATCAGAGCTAGGATTTGGACACAGACCTCCTGATGTCAAGTTTTACCAGGGCTCTTTCTGTCACATCACACTTTTGCATTCCTTCACATTATTGACCACGCCTTCATCAAAGTACCCTCTCTGTATCTTCTCTGGTATCTTGCACAGGGTTCTATATACAGTAGGGGACTTAAAAAAAAAAAGGAAACTGCAGAGTTGGCTGAATCTAGAAAAGTTCTCATTTGACATTTTACTTCCTGCCTAGGAAGGAGAGTATCACGTAAGTGACAGTTGCAAAAGACCTCTGTGACATTTGTTTCCTGCCATTGTGACTGTAAGATTGAATATGTCATTGATTTGTCTGAGTGGTTGGCATTTGTAGGATGATTCCTGCCCTTTATTTTCAGTATGTTCTAGAGTCAGGCTGAGTAAGCAGACACGTACATTGAGAGCAAGCTTAGACTGGTTCTTAGTGACAGCAAGACACAAATGATCAGTGAAAGAAAGGGGTGTAATAGAATTGTAAGGCAAAGGGTCTGGTTTCCAGTCCCAGTGTATCTACTGACTGGCTATGTGACTTTGAGAAGGAAACAAACACTGTATGTCCTAAGCACTTTGCAAATACAATCTCATTTTATTCTCACAATAGCCCTAGGAAGTAGCTGTGATTATTATCCACATTTTATAGTTGAGGAAATTGAGGCAGACAGAGGTTAAGGACATGCCCGGGGTCGAACAGCTAATAAGTGTCTGAGGCTGGATCTGAACTCAGATCTTCTTGACTCCAGACTTGGTGCCCTATGCACTATACCACCTAGCTGCCCATGCATAAAAATAAGCTAAGGACTTTTTCATTCTTATGCCCAATTTTAACATCAGTGAAGTGAGTCACCCCCTTATTCTTGCCTCACCAGCTCAACAAGGTAAATACATAGCTGAAGAGGAGGGGGAGAGGCTGCAGCACTATCTCACACATTTCATTTGGAAATCCTAATTGTGTCTCAAAGGATGACATTCATTAATGAATCAAAAATTCTCCAGTTGAGCTTTGCTTGATTTGAGCCCATTCTTTTCCTATCGGTTCTAACCCAAGTTGATCAAGCAGTTGAGGGAGCAAAGTGCCTGTCTTCCAGAGGGTCAGCACTGACAAAGCTGCCAAGGATGATGGATATGTCCTTACTTGGAAGGTAACTTCAGCATAACACCTGGGTTTACTGCTGACGAAACTCTAAAGTCAGGGGGCTTTTTGTGATTGGTAGAAACAAGTGCCTTTATTTTTCCCTCTGATTTTCTGCTTATCCACCAGCTACTAGAAACATCCATGCATTTGATCTAATTGCATATGATCAAAGACAACACAAAGATGAAGGCACTTTTCCTTGAATATTATAGCACCAAGTCCTTTGAACTAGTGTTCCAACTTTGTTCTTAACTAGAGCTAATGTGGGACTCTAATAATGATGCTGGCCAAAATTCATGTACGCTCGTCTATAACTACTGTTGATAATCACCATCTCTGTGTGCAAATGTGACTGAAATGAGTGGGCTATGACCACATGCATCTCCCTATTTGATCCTTACAATAACCCTCAGTTTCCCAATCTGTAAAGTGTGGCAGATGATAGCTGTTAGTTCCTAGAAAAGACAGCATGCCAGAATGGATAGAAAACTCTTCCTCAGAGGCAGGAAGACCTGGGTTTAAATGTCACCTCTCCCACATACTTTCTAGATGACCACAGGAAAGGCACTTAAGCTCTTATTGCCTCAAACAATTCTCTGAGACCATAACTTGCAACAGGCATGTTGAATTGGTAGAGGGTAGATGGTGTCTCCTTATTGCAAATTCTCCATATTGGTGATATCACCAGTCTGCTTTAAAAAGATGGGCTTAGAATCTGTGCTGCTCAATTTGTCATTTATCTCTAGCTTGCCTTACATCACTCTTATTTTATGCAGTTTGAACTTGTTTATACCATGACTGTGATCTCCTGCAGGGCAGCGTCCGTGCTTTTCTCTGCATTCTCACTTCTGCGGCTTGTATACAGTGCAGACTCTGTATAACACTTGTTTAATAAATGATTGGCCACTCCAGATATCTGCCCTCTGGATAAGCAGGGGTGTGATTCCGCCTTGTATCTTCATCCTGAGGCTCATGATCTTTTGGTTTTAGCAAGACACGTTCAGGTATGGGGATAGCAAGCTATCTGATATCCTTCTATCAGCAAGGATTAATTGAGCAGTCGTCGAATGTGTGAGGATGGTGGGTGGGGGGAAAAGGAAAGAAATAGAAACTGTGGTTCCAGCTCTCAAGAAAAGTTTCATTATAAAAGCAAAATTATACATGTATATCTGTATTTGTACACAAATATATGATATGTGGTATGTATAATATATATGTGTAATATATATATATCACATATACACACAGTAACTGACAACATTAAAGTAGTGATTTAAGGTTGGTGAAACACTTCACATATACTGCCTCAGTTGATCCTTACAATAACCCTCTGAAGAAAGTAGTACTATTTTCTCTATTTCACAATTGGAATTTGTAGGTGAGAAGCTGTATAACTTAGATCCGTAAATGCCTAAGGTGGGATTCGAGTTAAAAGTCTTTCCTCACTCCAAGTTGTTGTTGAGTCACTTTTTAGTCATGCTCTTTGCGACCCCATTTAGTATTTTCTTGGCAGAGATGCTACACTGTGGTTTGCCAATTCCTTTTTTCAGCTCATTTGGTAGATGAGGAAACTGAGGCAAACAGGGTTAAGAGACTTGGCCAGGATCACACAGCTAGTATCTGAAGCTGGATTTGAACTCAGGTCCTCCTGACTCTAGGGTTGGCATTTTATCCACAGCATTATCTAGCTGTGTTCCTCACTCCAAGGCCAGTGTTTTTATCCATACTTCATACTGGGAACAATTCAACACAAAGGAATCAGGAAATACAGAATGGCCTGGCCCCATCCTACCCTGATTGAGAAAACTGTCTTTCTTTAAATGCCCGACCTTCTGCTTAAAGCCATGTCAAATTTAACTTCATTTTAGTGCTTTCCCGCCCTGGGAGCTGAAAGGTAATTCAGTAGGAACAATGATGTCTTGATAGGTCATCCGTAGATTTTCACTACTATATAGGAAGGGTTTGGTTATAATTCATGACAACAGTGTTGATTCAGTTAACTCTACCATATCTATAGTACAAATTGAATATGTGTTCACAGAGAGGATACAGTGGGAATGAGGATAATTAGGGAAGGTAGAATGTTTAGAGCAAAAGACCTAGGGAGTTCATAGCTGAGAATTAGAGAAGAGGGCATTGCAGAAGAGAACAAATGGCATTAATTCTAGTGCCTTCATCCTCTATGTAACTTGTTTTGTATATACTTGCTTACATGTTGTCTCTCCTGCTAGATTATCAGGCAGGAGCTGCCTTTTGTCTCTTTCTGTGTTGCCAGTGCCTGACACATAATAGGTACTTGAAAATATTTGACTGACTAATTGATTGAAAGAATCAGTGGCTGGTTTTTAGGATTGGAAACTTATGTGGAATTAGGAGCTGAGAATGAAGGGAAGGAAGAAGAAGAATGGGTTGGTGGGGAGCAGTTGAGTGAGACAGGGCCTGAGGAAAGTGATTAACATCATGGTGGGCTGGAAAGAGTATTGGTAAAACTTTCATCTGACCCAGATCTAATACTATGTGACCTGAGTTTCAGTTTTCTCATCTATAAAGTGAGAATAATAAAATGTTTGCATTATATCCTTCGTAGGATGTTTTGTGATTGTAATTATTTCTGGTTCTTAAAGTAATATACAGATGAGAACCATTGCTTTTACTACAGGGGAGGGAATAAATTGGGAATGTAAAGAGATTTGGGGGGTAGAGGGGATGGTCAGGCTTCTGTCTGACCATCTGGGTTTTCAAAGCTGGGAGGCCAGAGTCTGCATCAGGTAAGGGGCTGAACTGTATGAACTCTAAGGTCACTTCTACTTGTAATGTCTTATGCTTGTATGAGCATTCCAGGCATATTGTGTAATTGATGGTGGGTCAAAAAAGGCAGGAGACATACAGGACAATACCTAATCTAAAGAGGATTATTTGAGGATGGAGAAGATATAGGAGTGTTTATAAACAGTAGAGAAGCAAACAGTAGATAGGAAGATATTGAAGATGAGTGAGAAAGTGGGGATGATAGAGGGGGCAATCCGGTGGAGGAGATAAGATGAAATGAGATCCCTTGTGCCTGGACAGGATTTTCCCTTGTCAAAGGGCCACATTTTCTTATGAGACAGGAGCAAAGAAGAAGAAAGTGGCAGGAATCCTTAGTGATCTACGGTGAAGAGGGGGAAAGAAAGAGCTCTAGGGATATGGCATCAGGTTTTTTGTTTGTTTGTTTTGTTTTCCAGAGAAATTTGAGGTAAGTTTCTCAGCTTAGAGGAGGTGGGGCGAAGATCCATACAAGGTTTGAGGGTGGATCAAAAAGCTTAGAAATGCTTGAGTGAGATAGTGAGCCAATTAGGGAGTTGTAAAACTATCATCTTGCTGCTGAGAGGATGCATCTGAGGTTATGTAAAAGAAATTTTTAGTGGACCCAATCAGTTTCATGATTTTCTGCACCTTCATTAAGCGCCTTGTGAATTGGAGTGAAAGCAGCACATGATGGGAGTAATTGAAAGCTAAGGCTTGGCAGGGTAAGGTCTTTAATAGCATATGGGCCAAGGGACTTAAGAGAAGACAAGAAGGTAAGGAGGAACTGGATTGCCAAGGGGTCAAGATAAGCAAGGGAGGAGAGTTTAACTAAATTTAAATTTATATCTGAATAAGAATTCCCTTTTAAATAGCTTCTGTTCCATAGAGAACTGGCCACCTCAATGCATTCTCCTCTTGGTCATCTCTAGTTATTACAATATTATTTCCTTATATTAAGCTGAAATCTGCCCCTATAACTTCAGCCCATTGGTCCTAGATATATTCTTTGAGGCAAAACAGAAAATGTCAAATCCTTCTTTTACATGACAGTCTATTAAATATTTGAAGACAGCCATCATACCATTCTCCCAAATCTCTTCTTCTCCAAAGTAAACAACCCAAATTTCTTCAACTCATCTCTGTATACCACAGTCTCCTGTTCCATCACAATCTTGTTCACTTTCCAGGTATGGGGTTCGGTGGGGAGGAGACAGATTAGAGGCAGAGACAGACACAGAAAGAAAGACAAATATTACCCTCAAGGTTATAGAAATATCAAAATGAATACAGAGACTAAATGTCAGTGAGGAATTTGTTTCCTGCCTTCTAGTTTGTCATTGGTATTTGCCAGTCCTTTTCTGGTGCTTGCTATTGATCTAAAAGAAGAAAATAAATTCACTTTCCTGGGCCGGAAGCTTGATTAGATTTCTGCAATGCAATAAAACCATAGTTTCCAGGGCATTTTTATTCATGAGGCAATCTTAACATGGAATAAATAGCCCCAGGATAGGAGAGCTGGTCTCCAAAAGAATAAATCTCATGTGTTTTGTAACTCTTTTTGAAATATATGATTTTTCAACACTCTGTTTAATGTTTTGTTGGTATAAATGTTTTCTGATGCCTACTGCTAAAGACAAGTGCATGTGTTTGCTTCATTTTATTTTGCCTCGTAGCATCTAGCTTTGGGAGCTGGGTCTTTTCATATCAAGAGTTAGCCTTTTTTTCTCTTGGCCTCAGCAGCTGAAGATTGGAGAACTTTGTTTCCTGATGAAATGGTTCCTCCTCCTCCACTCTCTTCCTCTCTGGCTTAATTGGTGTGATTACTGCACCTGCAGCTATTGGCATGGCATTGTGACATTATTCCACTTTCCACCAGCTGCACATGCTCATTGGAGATTCACACCCTCCTCACTGGCAGCTATAGGCATCTGGGGTTGAATGTGCTTTCTGAAGGAAACAGGTTCATCTCCAATTTCCTTTGCCACCCTGACTCATCATGGAAGAGGTTTTGTTTGGGGTTTTTGTTTTTGTCTTAAAACCTTTTGCTGCTTATAGCAACTCTTGGGTGTTGGTCATTAATTAGGTCATTAGTGAGGAGAATAAATCTTAGAGATATTAAGAATTTTGACATGAAGTTGGTGATTTAGTAGAATTTTGCAGGGTCTCAATGTTAGTATTTCCTTTCCTCAGAAGAGTGGCCTTCCCAAGCCAGAGTATGCCATTTCTAAGATTACAGCGGTGCAAGGTCCTGAGAAATTTGATAGGTTTTACTTTTTGCTTTCATTGTTGTCGTTTTTAATCTTACCTGGTAGACTATAGAATTAATCTCTAGGGTTGATTCTGTAAGAATGTTATGTATGACTTTGAAATTAAACTCGTTACTGTAAGAATAATGCTACTTGTAGCTACTGTGGCTGTGTAGCGCCAACAACATCAGCGCACAGGAGGCTGCTAGCACAGGTTCTTTGATCTGCTTTTCTATGGAAAGCAACTTTAAGGGGTTTTCAATCTGACTTTAATTAAACATACACATATCATTCACTTATTTCAGGGGAAAAAGTCAGCACCCTGAACTTCAGAGAGAATTCAAACAGAAATTACATAAATAGAGCAAATAATACAAATCAACAGACAGGCTTCTGTCTGACCATAGCAATACTTACACATTTACCAGAGAGAGAAGCACCAACATCTGGGTTTTCAAAGCTGGGATGCCAGAGTCTGATCTTTCCAAATCACACGAATTCTCTTCCAATGAGTTAAGCCCCCAGCAAAATGCTAACCTCAGAGTAGAAATACAGTTCTTCATGGACAGAGGGCATCACAACCATACTATTCAAACCCATGTGACCTAGGCCTTCCCATGACTTAAGCAGGTCATCAAAGATTCCTGATTCAACCAAAGAGTCTTGATTGAAATAAAGGCAAGACTCAAAGGCACTTGATTGCCTTAGCACTGAAAAGCACCCCAAAACAAAAGACAACAAAAAGTCCCACTTTACTTGCCATTACACTCACTTATCAGAATAATAATAGCTACCATTTATTAAATGCCTACAGCCACTGTGCTGTGCACTTTAGAAATATTATCTCATTTGATCCTTACAACAACCTCGGGAGGTATTATCTCCACTTTACAAGAGAGGAAACTGAGGCACATAGAGGTTAAGTGACTTGCCCACGATCACTCTGCTAGTAAGTGTCTGAGGCTAGATTTCAACTCAGGTCTTTCTGACTCCAGGCCCAGAGCTCTGTCCACTGCCATCCAGATGTCCCATCTCACCAGCCGAGCTATGTGAGTGTAGTGTGATTAAATGGCCAGAAGCCTGTTCTTGGAATTAAGGAAACTTGGGTTTAATTCTGTCTTGGACACGTATTAAGTCAGTGACCCACTTAGCCTCTCAGTGCCCTAGGCAAGTCTCAATGACTGTAAGTCGATGATAAAGTCACTCCATAAGTTTCCTCCCTGGGAAATCCCTACAGGAATGAAGTCTCAAGTCTGGGCCACCCTTCTCCCACATTTTTCCTCCTTCCCAAAGAAATTAAAACAAACAAATAGAAAGAACACTTCAGAATCTAATATGTAGCTAGAGATCAGGAATGGAAATTCTAGATTAACTTTCTGCTGTTATGGAAGTTTCATTAGTTTCCACTAATTTACAGTTAAGATTCCAGGTTAAAGATTACAGAAACACCACGGTTCTGTGGAAAAGGCACAGCAGAAAGAACACTAGCTTTCAAGTAAGACAACTCAAAGCCCAGATCTTCCAGTAACTAAATACAGGCCCTTTAGGAAATCACTTCTTTAAACCTCAGTTTCCTCATATGTACAACTGGGCAGTTGAATGAGATAGATTCTAAATCCATTATCCTTTTACTCCTAAGCTCCATTTCAGTCTAAATTGATGATCTCATGACCATATATTGGAGGTAGAATCAGAGAAACTATGTTAGGCAACTAGGGGCAAAATGGATAGAGAGCTGAACTTAGAATAATGAAAAACTGAATTCAAATCCAGTCTCAGACACTTATGAGCTGTGTAGCCCCAGGCAATTCACTTAACCCATCTTCCCTCATTTTCCTTAGCTCTAAAATGGGGATAACAATAACACCCCCCAGGGTTGTTGCAATAATGAAATGAGATATTTTTAAAGTGCTTTGCAAGCCTTAAAGTACTATATAAATGCTTGTTATTGTTATTATTATCATCTCAGCTTTACTCCTTACTATTTATATGACCTTGGGCATGGACCTTAATCTCTTTGGGCTTTATTTTTCTTCTCTATTAAGTCAGGTTCTTGTTGCTGTTGTTTGCTTGTGTCCATGACCCCATTTTGGGGTTTTCTTGGCAAAGATGCTGGAATAGTTTCCTTCTCCAGTTCAATTTACAGATGGAGGAAATTGAGACAAACAGGGTAAAGTGACTTTCCCAGAGTCACACAGCTAGTAAGTATCTGAGGTCTGATTTGAATTCAAGTCTTCCTAACTCCAGGCCTGGAACATGTATCCAATGTTCCATTTAGCTATCCATACAGTCAGGACATTGATGGTCTCAAGACTGCAGGTTCCCCACCCCTGGATTAAATAATCTATAAGATTTCTTCCAGTTTTACATCCAATGATGTAATGAAATCTATCAGGCAATAAGCATTTAATAAGTTCTTACTATATGCCAGACACTGCTAGGCACTGGGAACTTTTTTTTAATCTGGAATGTTCTTGCCTTCATAGCACACAATGTCACAGGCATTCCAGTCCTGGCCAATTCTGTCTTTCAATATGAATCCATGCAGCAGCAGCAGATTGAGAATTATCCAATAAATTCGAAACCTGAAACATGCTACCTTGGGCCTGCCTGTTGATAGCCACAGACTTCTCTGTATACTTTGAAGGTCCCTGGTGTATTATTAAATATACCACTTGTTTTCAAACCAGCATCTCAAAATACAAATCACACTGGGATTAGCTGTGGCTCTGCAGATCTGGTCCAATATTTGATATGTTCCAAGTTCACAAAATCAGATCACAAGAGCCCTTCAAATATCTGCTGGGGTGAGAAAAGCCTTGACAGCATCAATGGGAGACTTCACAGATCCACTGAGTGACAGAAGTGTCACATTTATGTTCTAGTGAAGGTTTATTAACTTTGGCAAGACTTAATCACATCACGAGAGGCTATTAAACTGGATTTTGCAAGGTAGTGGGTTTCAGACAACAGTATTGTTTTCCATAGAGCATTTTCTTCCTTTTTGTTGAGCAACAAATGCTTAGAAATAAAGATGGAAACATAGTTTTGTTTTCTTTTGTTTTTGAAGATAGTGTGTATATATTATGTATATACACACATACATATATTATATATTCCCCCCTTAATCAGGGCTGATTACCTAGAGAATTGATTTCCAGGGCTGGCTCTGTAAACTTGGTGAGTTGTATATGGCTTTGAAGATAGAGTCATCAGCCAGTCAACTAGCATTTATTAAGCACCTACTATGTGTCACGCACAGATAATTGTGTGAGCCAGGTTTTCTTGATGCTGTCTAGTGTTCAAGTTATCATATCACATATTTGACTTGCATATTTGTATAGACAAAGCTTTAACAGTCCTCCAAGGCTTTAGAATGGTTTTGCCTTTACTTAAGGGGGGAAAGAAAGGAAATTAATTTTTTAAAAGGAACACGATTAAAAGTGTTTTTCTTCACTTACATTTCATTAATCTTGTAACTGTGAACTACTTTTTAATACATCCTTACATTTTCCCACTAACAATGACAGAACAAGTCATGGGATTCTCAGGTGGTATACAGACTTGACTTTCTTTCATTTGTTTATTTTATTTTGATTTATGGAATAAAACAAGCATTTCCATAGCATAGTAGAATAAAGACAATGACTGCAAATGAAAGTGCAAAACTATTATGTATAATTTGCTATTCCATTTAAATAAATGATAAAGTGATCCTGTAAATTTGTTTTCTTTTTTTATTTGTTGAACCCCTTCCTAGTCCGCCAGAGTCCTTGCCCTGACAGAAGGCTTTATTTCCTTCAGAATGTCCTGTAGTTCTTCCAGGTAGCTCTTGATGGCTTTTTAAAGCATATTTAATGACTAGGTGTGAACCCTGACCCCCTAATCCTGTTTTTAGTTACATAGATTCTGATCCATATCTGTAACCCTGGAACAATTTCTTCTTGTCCTCGTTCTTGTTCTTCTTCATATTCGTCATCATCATCGTCTTTGTCTGTTTTTTCCTCTTCCTCCTCTTTCTCTTCTTCATCTTTGTCTTCATCTTCATCTTCTTCCCACAATTCTTCCCTGAGATGGAAATGGAAAATAACTGTGCCACAGAGGGAACTTGAAGGAGGAGAGGGAGTTTGTGACCCAGGACAAAGAAAAAAATAATGAATTTCAGAAAGATGATAGATTAGGCAGACTAATTAACATATTTGAAATAGAGGACCTTCCCCTATGTGGGTGGCAGCTTCCTTCTCTGTAAATTGAGAGGGGCTGGACTAGAGGCAACTAGATATCTCAGTAGAGAAAATGTTGGATTGAGAGTGAAGCAGCCCTGAATTTGAATCCTACTTTAGCCATTTACTGTCTGTGTGATCCTGGATAAGTCATATAACCTCTCAGCCTCAGTTTTCTCATCTATAAGATGAGAAATCTGTGAGGATCAAATGAGATAACATACAAAAAACACTTTGTTAGCCATAAAGCAAAGTAAAAACACTAGGTATTATCATTATTAGATGGGTCTCTAAGGTACCTTTCAGTTCTAAATGAATAGTTCTGTTGACCTACATGGACTATTGCCGAGCAGAAGCTGCAATTGCTAGCAGGATCCATCTCCCTCATCTCTTCCATTCCTCTTCTCCCTCTCCATCCCCTGCCCCATTGCTATTACACAGACACCTCACTGAAAAGTCAGTACTCCATCCCTTCCAACCCCCATAGATGTGTAACTATAGGGCCTATAGTCTGAGAAATGCAATGCTATTGGTATGGCTCTAACTCTCGGCAAAACCACAAATAAAATTAGAATTCACAGAGATATTATTAGCAAGGCAGCTAAATGCAATTTAAAAAGAATGAAGTTAACTTTCAGATCTTCCACTAGCATGGTATGGAAAAAGAAGAACCTGACCAGCAATCAGAGGAAGGATGCTCATCCCAGTACCGCTGCTTGCTAGCTGTGTAATATGGGCAGAGGTTTAGCCTCTCAAAGACTAGTTTCTTCATCTGTAAAATGGGGAAACTAATACTTATATTGCTCACCACTGGCATTGCAAGCTGGTTGGCATTAGACTATATTTTGCTACAGAGCAAATACTTGGCTAGTATTTTATTATCACAGCCAGAGACTGGTAAGAGTTGCTAGCTAAATTGAAGTGAAATATGATTTAGGTTGTTTCATCATCCCAAACAAGGCCCCAGATTGAATGAGGTGACAGTAAATGTTCTTGTAGTGATGATAGAATAAGCATTTGTGTAGCGCCTACTATGTTCTAGGGCTCTTTATAAATATTATGTCATTTGACCCCCACAACAACCCCAGTAGGTAAGTGCTGGTATGATCTCCATTTTACATTTGAGAAAACAGAGGCAGATAGAGGCTAAGTGATTCATGGAGGGTCACACAGCTAGTGTCTGAAACTGTATTTGAACCCAGGTCTTCTTGATTTGAGGTCCAGGACTCTATCCACTGTACTACTTAGCAACCTCATCAGAAAAATGAGGGGATTAAACTAAATGACCTCTCAGATGATGATTTTAACTATGTGTTATATCTACATATACAGAAAATTAAATTGTACACACACACACACACAAACACAGAGTAACTTCAGTATAGGAATAGAGGAAAGCACTAATAGCTTGAGGGTACCAGAAAAGGAATCCTTGTGTAAAATAGTGGCATCTCAGCTGAACCCTGAAAGGAATTAGGCATTCCAAGGAGGAGAGAGAGGAGTGTCTTCTAGTATGGGTGAACAGCATATGCAAAGACATAAGAAAAGGAGACAGCATCAGCAAGATAACAGTAAGTACACCATTTTGGCTGAAATGTAGGGTACGTAAAAGATGGAATGAGAAATCAGTCTGGAAAGATACATTAAAGCCAGATTGGGAGGGGCTTTAAATGCTAAGCAGAGGTATTTAGATTTTTTACCTATTACTTAGAGGTAATAGGGAACCATGGAAATTTCTTGAGCAGGGGAGTGACATAATCAAACTTGTATTTTACCAGTGGCAATCTGACAACTGTGTGAGGAACGGATATAGAAAAGAGAGACTAGTGGTGTAAAGGCTACTTAAAAGGCCATTGCAAGAGTCTGAAATAGCTTTTCTGCTGTTTCTCTCTAAAATTTGATATTCTAGGCAGGAGTGATAAGACTGTAGTGTGGAACATGGCACATATCGTCAGAAACAGTTGATATATTGGTTTTTTCTCTTCTTCTTTTCTCCTTTCTTATAAGGGATGAGGCTCTATGAAGGGTCAGCCAGAGATTGATTTGGAAATAAAGATGAATATAAGCAAGATGTCAATACATTTAAAAAAAGAAACTTGTATGAAATACAGAAAATGATTGGAGAAATACAGGACACTCAGGTCAGAATCACACAAGATATCACACAATAAAGGGATATAGGGCTTGGAATAGGATATTCTGTAAAGCAGAGTAAATACAATTGCAACCTAGAATAACCTGCCCAGGAAAATGAGTACAATTATACAGGGTGGAAAATTGATATTTAATGAAAGAAGACTTTTTAAAATTTTATTTTCTCAACTACATGTAAAATCAATTATTAGCATTCATTTTTTGAAATTTTGACTTCCCAATTCCTCCCCTTTACTCCCCACTCGTTGACAAGAAAAGTAATTCGTTAGGGATTATGCCTTTGTATTCATGCAAACTGTTTCTGTATTAGCCATGTTGCAAAAGAAAACACAAACAAAAAATATCTTGAAGAATAAGGAAACTTTTAAAAAGTATACTTTGAGAAAAAAGGAAAAAAATGATTGGAGTTCTCATACCCACATATAGACTTTGAAAAAAAACATAGGCAATAGGAGCTAATTTACTGAAATCAGAATTAATTTTTAAAGTGAAGTTTCTTAAAAAACCCTCCCAGTTGAATTGTTCTCAGGCTGTATAAGCTGTGAATATTGAGAAACACAGGTGCATGAGCAGCCTCTCATTCATGGCTCTTCCATTATTAGCTTGATTTAGCTTTTCCTCTAACCTCCCTCTCCCTGTCTCCCGCCCCGCCCTCCTAGCCCAGCCCCTACACTCATCTTTTCATATCACTGCATGACAAGATAGCATCATATGCCACAGAGGCCTAATCTGAGCAGGGAGCCTATTTCTAATGTGTAGTGTGGCAGAAAAGGAGCCCAACACAAAGGAAAAAGTGATTCCTGAATGAAAAGCTGGGCTTTTCTTCAGGATCTGAGCCTCAGAAATCTAAAGTCCTAATTGGAAGCATTTAAAAGTCACCTTTGTTAAAGGGCCCAAGCTTTCTTTCCTCTGCCCTCTTGGTATTAGAAGTCTATTGGGCTGCTGCTTGTAGCTATGAAGGGCATTTGGAAGCAATAGCTTTCTATGTCCTTTCTCATTACGTGGCATTTCATTTTCCTAATGGTAAATAAGCCATCTTTTTGAAGACAGACAGTTAGGTGGACATAGGCAAAAGTACTGGACCTGGAGCTAGGAAGGCCTGGGTTGGAAAGCTGTGGTGACCCTGGATAAGTGTTTTAACTTCTCTGAGCCTTAGTTTCTACATCTGTAAGATGTGTGATGATGATAATAAAATTCACGTGTATTTGTTTAGCATTTTTCTTACTTTGATGATAAAGTCTCAAGTACCCACCTACCTCGTCTGTAAAATAGGTCAATATTTATCCTAGTTACCTGCAAGGCTTACCGTGAGTCTCCAAACAGCATAAAATATAGACCTTAGAGCCCTGCCTCACATCACTCTTGTTAGGATGCTTTTGAGTGAAAGAAGACCTAGGGAAATACTGGATGATAATACTGCTCTTATATCACATAACAGCCTCTCAACACATGCTTTTCCACTTGACTTTGCTTAGGTTATTTCATTTGGTACTCATAACAAGTCCGTAAGGAAGGTACTACTAATGTGTCCATTTTGCACTTGAGGAATTGAGGCTGAGAGGAGCTAAGTTTTTTTGCCAGGGTTGTAGCACTAGTGAGTGTCTCAGGCAGGAGTTGAACTCAGGTATTCCTGAATCATGTGCTCTATCTGTTAGGACACCAAGCTGTCATCAATCTGCTGGCAAGGAGCTTAGCTTCATAGGTTTTTAGATTTTCTTTTTAATGAATTGTCTCGTTTATACTGTAGCATAGACCAAATCAGGACTTTAAGTTTATAAAGCTTTTTTGTTCCTTTGCTTTTCATTTTCTTTCTCCTCTTTCTTTTTCTATTTCTCACCCTTTCTCCCTTCCTTTTCTATTTTCTCTCTTTTTTTCTATTTCTCCTTCCTTTCTGTTTTTCTCTTTCTTCTTTCCTTTTTCTTTCTCTCTCTCCTTTTTTCTTTCTTTCTCCCTTCCTTCCTCTCCTTTTGTCTCTCCCTCTTTTTTCTTTCTCATTTTCTTTCTTTTTCTCCCTTTCTTTCTTCTTTCCTCTCTTCCTTTCTCTCTCCTTTCTGTTTCTTTTCTTTCCTTCCTTCTTTCTTTCCTTTCTTCTGCCTTTGGTATAGGTAGTATGCAAATTATACCCACTCATTGGTGAGGAAACTGATGAAACGATAAGATAAGGCCACTTGCCCTGGAAGAGACTAAAGACATCTCTGACGCTTACCAACTAGGTGACCTTAGGTAGGATGCTTCATCTTTCTCAGCCTATGTTTCCTCATCTGAAACACAGGAATAGTGATAGTATCTACTCATTTAGTCTAATCATTTCCTTTTCCAGAGAATGGAGCTGAAGCCCAGAAAGAATAAGTGACTTGCCTCAGGTCATTCAAATAATAAGTGGGAAACCTGAAATGGAAGGCCAAAATTTCTGGTTCCAAATCCACTGCTCTTATCTCTGAGTTAGGACCGAGGTCCAGAGCTTCTGTCTCCATTCCCACTCTTCTTTCCAAGGTACTGTTACATTGCCTCCTGGAGAACCTCAGAAAGACCTTTTGTACTCATTTATTCCAATTCCTGAAATTTGTAAAATGAAGAAAAAGAGGCCCAGAGAGGTGAAGTGATTTTTCACCAGGTCACAGAGTAATTTAGTGACAGCTGGCAGTGAAACCTCATTTGATTCCTAATCCTACAACATTTCCAATATGGATACTCTCTAAAATGTTCACATTTGGTTTTAGTTTTAAAGAGAAAATGTCAAACATATTTATTATGGACCCATCTATATGCTCATGGTATTACTCTTAGTAGGATGCAATGCACATTAAATAGAAATGTCTTCACCCAAATTCAGTCTTATGTCTGGGACAGAGCAGTCTGCTAGTAACAGACCTATGCAGCAAAGGGCACAGGAATATGGAGATAACTATCTAAACATTAAAGAAATGCAAAGAACAAATATTACATTTATATTCAGCACAAGTCGGTTGGCCTGGGAATTGACTGTTTAGACAAAACAGAATTGGGAAAAAGTCCCACCTCTCTTCCTGGAAGAAGTGATGTTGTATCATTTTTCTGAATGAGGAAAAGGGGAGGCAGCCTGTTGAGCTTAGGAGAAAGTTAGCTGGGGTGGAATGAAGAGGGCAGTGACTTACATTCCAAAGACCTGGATCCTCATCTTGGCTCTGCCATTTGCAAGCTGAGGGGCCTTAGGTAGGTAAGCCTCTGAGCAGATGGAAGCCTCTGTTTCCTCATCTGAAACATGAAGGGTGGAAAAAGAACGATCTTCATTTTGTGGTTCTAAAATTTTCCCTGTGCGTAATGGAGATATGTGAGGAAGCAAGGCAAGTAAGAAGGAGTCTCAAGGATTTCTAAGCCCACAGTAAGTTTATTTGCTTTGATTTGAACAGTGGGGTTCTGGAATTATTTTACTTGAGAGGGATGGAGTAGGGTTGGGGTAGGAATGCGAGTGGTCTGTGTAGGTAAGAGGGACTGGTGAGAAACTCAGGAAAAAGAAGAATGAACTTGGAGGTTAGTCAAAAGGTGGTTCTGATGAGGGAACTCTAATGAGGAGGAAGTCAGATGATCCAAGGTTGGGCAGATGCCGTGGCTTTAGGAATACTGAGATGGGGCAGCAAGACTAGAAGTTTCAGGGCTGTGTGTGTGTGTGTGTGTGTGTGTGTGTGTGTGTGTGTGTGTATGTTCAGAGAGGAAATGATAGACTTGGTTAGAAAAAACAAGACGTGAAAAGAAAAGGATAGTGAAGAATTGAAGATTGATTACTCTGAAGTTTCTTGTTTGTTTGTTTGGAAGGGTTGTGATATGGCAGCTTATACCAATGTCTTGGGAAATCTGGACAAAAGGCAGGATGTCCAGTGAAGGTGGAAGGAGGAAGCCTGGCACCATGGGAGTGAACTGAATAAAGTACTGAAGGCCTGTGTTTCAATCCCATTTTACCTATGAACTAGCAAACCATTTAATAACCTCTGTAAATCTTTTTTTTTCACCGGTAAAATAAAGAAACCGGGTATTTGATTTTTTGATAACAACAACAACAAAGTTTACATTATATAGTCAACAAAACAAGTCAAGAAATATTTTTAAGCTATTATTGTGTATCAGGCACTATACTAAGCCCTGGGGATACAAAGAAAGGCAAAAACAGTCCCTGTTGTCAATGACTTCAGAACACTGCAGATAATATGCAAACAACTATGTAAAAACAAGGTATATATGGGAGAAATTGGAGAAAATCTCACCTGATGTTTTCCAAGTGCTTTTACATATGTATATATAATTATTATATAGGTATATTATCATATGTAATCGTATATGATTTATATAATACATAATTACATGCAATTATATACCTATATAATAACGTATAATTATATATAAAGCTATATATAATTATACAATACAATACTATATTATATTATCCCAATATAATCATGTATATTATATATATATATAATGTATATAATTATTATACATATTATTCGTTTGAGCCTCATGGCAACCTTTTCACAGGTAAGAAAACTGAATCTGAGAGAGATGAAGGGGCTTACCTAGGGTCATATTGTTGGAAATATCAAAAGCAGAATTTGAATCCAGGTTAGTCTGCTGCCACATCCAGCTCACTACCCCCTACCTAAGGCATATTGCATCCCCAGACTTCTGTGTTTGCATGAGCTAATGTTCCCGCCATGTTCAGCTGGTTCAGATGTGCCATGGGCTACGTCCCAACTAGTGAGCATGTCATGTCCAAAACAGTGTGCTGTGATACTGTGAAGCTCCCAAAGACTGCCAAAATGTATTTATGATAGTGGCTAAGGCTTCACCTCTAACTTCTGCCCATTTTTGAACACTAGGAAGAAGGTGTGGGCTGAAAGTAGAGGCTGTCATCGCCTGGCAGGCACATTGCCATCAGCTGATGGAAGATGGAGCCTCATGGAAACTGGCCCACACTCCCAGGAAAGCCAGCTGCCTCAGGCTGAGTTTCTGAGTGAAGCAGATCTTTTGTCACCTGTGGTCTCCCCTCTGGTGTGTTCGCCTGGCCCCATTCTGAGTGAATGTGCACATCTCCCAGCTTCTGCTCTGTCTGCCCTTGGATCTTTATGGATTTCTGCCTTTGATCCTGCAAGAGTTTGCTTTTTGTTCCATTGGCCTCTGGAGCAGGGCTATGTGCTAGAATTCTCATCCTTCTTCCTCAAGGATGTTACTCTCTCTGGTGAGGAAAGCCTACACGTATTCTGGCAGTACTTTACTTGGCGGAGTATTGCAGAATTCTAACATCTCATGTTTGGGAGGAACCTGAGGAGTCAGCTAGGTTAACTGACCCCTCTTTACCTTATCCCTGACAGTTGGTCACCAAGTCAATTGACGTCCTCTGAGGGGAAACCCACAACATCCTGAGGCTACCATTCCATTTATGGGCAGTTCTAATTGCTAGGAATTTTTTTCTTTTTTTTTTAATGTATCTGTTGTTTTGTACCTCTATTTCCCAGAATATCGGCTCCCTCATCCCAGAAAGTCATCCCTTATAATATACAAAGACTGAAAAAAGGGGGGTGGGGAGGAGAACCATTTCATTGAAACTAGCCAACACATTATCCACCTCTGATACCATATGTAGTGCTCCACGCCTATGATCCCCCACCTCTATAAAAAGGCCGATGTGTTGTCAAATCTCTTAAAATTTCACTTACATTTGTATCTTTCTTGCTGTTCTTCCCATTGACATTGTTGTCCTTGTGCGTATTATTTTCCCAGCTCAGCTTGCTTGCTTCACTTTGCGTCAGTACACATAAGTCTTAGGAAGTTATTTTCTTTGTGCCAGGCTCGAATGATGCCTGGTTTTGTCCTCCATGACCAAGTCGATTTCCCTTTTCCACATGACTGCTCTTCAGATAGTTAAAGGAAGCTGTGATGCTAGCCTACTTAAGACTGTTCTTTGCTTGACTAACTAACCCTAGTTCCTTCAACTGTTTCTCAAATTGCATGATTTCATGGACCAATGTCATCTTGGTTGTCCTCTGGACTCTATCCAGCTTATCAATGTCTTTCCCAAAATGTGGCACTTAGAATTAATTACTCAGAGAGAAGGCATGATGATGTGGATTAGTGTGTGTATATCACACATATAAAATATATAGGAATCCTATGAGTAAATATAACACTAATAAATAAAATTATATTAATAAAAATAAATATAACTATAATAATGGCATTTGTATAGCATCATAAGGTTTGCAAAACACTTTACAGATGTCTCATTTATTCCTCACAACAACCATGAGAGGTTGTGGTGGTGGTGGTGGTGGTGGTTCAGTACCTGAGTCTTCGTGACCCCGTGGACCATAGCACACCAAGCCCTTCTATCCTTCACTGGGATGCTATCATTAGTCCCACTTTATAGGTAAAGAAACTGATGCACAAAGAGGTTAAGTGACTTGCCCGTGGTCACAAGACTAGTTAAGAGTTAGAGGCAGGATTTGAAAGTAGAGAGAACTACATTTGGGGATTAGGATATCTGGATGCAAGTCCTTCTGGAAAAGCCCCAACAATGTGCATTAGGAACTTCATCTATAAAATGAGAGAGTGGGGCTAGTAATCTTAATGGTCTCTTCCAGCTCCATGTCCTATGATACATTGAGAATGAAGCTACTCTATCTTCCATCAGCTCTCTCTGTATATCTTCTATGTACCTATTTATTTACATATCATCTTCTCCATTAGAATATGAGCGCCTTGAGGACAGGTATTGTGTTTTATTTTTCCCCTTTGTATCCACAGGGTTAAGCACAGGGCCTGGTTTATAAAACACATTTCATAAATACATGTTCACTAATTGACTATGACCTCTAAAGCTCTTGAAAGTGGCCAAAGGAAATTTCAGGGTCTTCATAACATTTTTTGCTGCCTCCTCTAAACAAACCTCAAAGTTTTCTTCAAGATCATCATTCGATTAAGATAAAGCTTTATTTCTTACATGACTGTGTTGTATTTCTGCTTTAGGTAATTACTAGTGTTGGAGTAGAATTGTTTTCTAATATTTAAGTATAGATAAATATATAGTAGGAAACATTTCTATATATATTCTCTAGTAGAAAATAAATATATAGTATATGTGTGTATCTATATTCATCTGTATATCTATCTCTATTTCTTTATCAGATGGCAAAATGCATTGTATTTCTTCCCTAATGTGTTAAAGAGCCTACTTGAGGCTGGCCTGGGAACATGGCCTCCATTCCTATTATGGTTTCTGTAGAAGATGCTTTCTGAGTTGAATCAAAACTCAGCTTTTGGGATTTATCTAATTTGTCAGTTGGGAATTGACTCTCTCTCTCTCTCTCTCTCTCTCTCTCTCTCTCTCTCTCTCTCTCTCTCTCTCTGTGTGTGTGTGTGTGTGTGTGTGTGTGTCTGTCTCTCTGTGTATGTGTGTGTGTGTGAGAGAGAGAGAGACAGACAGACAGACAGAGACAGACAGACAGACATGGCCAAGATGCTCAGAAGGAACTTAGAAATAATTGTAGCATCTTTCAAGCTCAGCAAATTATACAGCGTAGGGTATGGATGGACAGCTGGATGGCCTCGTGGCTGACTAGATGTGAAGGGACAGACACCAATTCTCCTTTCTGACATGTCACAGATCAACCAAGGTCAAGAGACCCTCCCATGGACCTTTTGTTCAGCAAGGTTGGCTCCCAAGAGAAAAAGTACAGGGTTAGATGGATTTGTATGCTATCAATGTCCAGATGGGCATTGATCCCATGCGAGCACATGACATTGGACAGGGTCTAGGTGAGACAAGCAAGGCCCTGGGGATACTCTCTAGCCAGCTGGATATAGCTGGGAAGATGAGAAAAGGTCATTTGATGAGAAATGCTGTGTTTATAGAACTGAAAGAAACTGTAGTGAAAAATCCTTAATGAATCTCTGGGGAGAATGTTTGTTACAAATGAAATTTTGTTGTTCACTAATTGTCCCTGAACCTCATAGACTTTCTGCAGACTTGGTAATCCTTTTTGTCTATGCAGGGGTTTTCTCACAGATAATCGCAAAGCTAATGCTTTATTGTATACTCAGTGCTCCAGCTGAAGAGAGACTTTACAGTAGCTGTGAGTGTATCTTGTGAATTTCTTCCAGGCCCACCTGCTAAGATTCCTCCTCACTCTCAGACAAACTTTGAATGAACTTTCTTCATCAGAGAGAGCATTGGTGAGCAGAACCGTTGGGTCAGGAAGGATTGTGTGCACCTTGAAGCAGTCTGATCACCGATGAGATCTTAGTCTATTTTGTCTCTTCTGTGTGCATGTGTGTATGTATTTGTGTATCTTAAAGCCATGGATTGTTTTAGGTGATTATTAAAAATGGCATTGCAGAAACTTTTGATGTCATCCTGTGGAAATTCTAAACGGGACAAACACAAGGTAGGGGAAAGAGCATCAAAGTTTGAGTTGAGATGTGTGTTTGAATCCTGGCTCTGATAAGGAAATCATCTAAACTCTTCAACCCTCAGGTTCCTCATCTTAAAAAGGGGGGCAAGAACATTTTCATTAAAGTAACAGCATGGAGTCCTAGATAAAGGACTGAAGTCGGGAAGACTGACTCCTACTGATACGTGAGCAGATGGGAAGGTGCCAGTGGCAACAGAGAGACTGAAAATGCAGGGCATAGGAAAAAACAACAAAAGCAACAAAAAGAAAAACAATTTGCATGTATATAGCATTTCAAGGTTTGCAAAATGCTTTACAAATGTCTCATTTAATCCCTATAACCTTGGGAAATAGATGCTTTTTATTATCCCTATTTTACAGATGAAGAAACTGAGGCTGAAACTTAGTGACTTGCCCAATATCATAGAGCTAGCAAGTGTCTGAGGCTGGATTTGAACACAGGTCTTCTTGACTCCAGGTCCATTGTGACATCTAGCTGCCTAGGATGATTGCCAGAGCAAGATCACAGAATCTTAGATTTTGAATTATTTTATTTTATGGTTTTTGGAGGGGGGGGGAAAGCAGGGCAATTGGGATTAAGTGATATGCCCAAGGTCACACAGCTAGTAAGTGTGTCAAGTGTCTGAGGCCAGATTTGAACTTAGGTCCTCCTGACTCCAGGGCTGGTACTCTACTCACTTCACCACCTAGCTGCCCCTAGATTCTGAATTTCTAAGAGACCTAGTTGTCATTTATATCAACACATACCTGAAATAGACATATGTTCTACAAAAGAGAAATGGGCTTCCATCCTCCACTGAGGAGGATCTCATTACCTATTGTAGGTCCCTTCTAGCTCTAAAACTTTGATGATTCTCAAAGGTTAGGGTAAGGTATAATATAGTCTAGTCTTTTACAAGAGGGTCTTGTTACCGTTCTTTTTGGGTATGGGGGGTCGAATTTCTACTTCTCTTGAGAAGGAATAATTATTTTCTCAGTTGTCTTCTCACTGTGTATAAATAAAAACATACAACTTGTATACTGCTACATGATACTTCTGGAGGAAAAGAGCTGGCTCTGAGCACGACTTAGGGCTAACATTAATTATCTATTTGAACAGGTCATGGTTTCACCTTGAGACAGTCGGAAACGGCATTTGTATGCTGGTTACTCTTTCACTGATGTGATGGAGTTTTTTTTTTTCCTTTGTTTGAAATATGAAGTAAATGTTTTGTTTAGGTAAATAGAGTCTTCCACATCTTTTCTTCCTTTTGCTCCTAGTTTTTCCTCCTACACAAAGCAAAATAAATCTATTATTGTTATCATTATTATTGTTAAGAATTTAAATAGAGTTTTAAGCTTGCACAGCGCCTCACAAAAATTATCTCATTTAATGTTCACAACAACCTTGAGAGATAGGTGCTATCATTTTCCCCAATTTACAAATGAAGTAGATGGAAATGAAGTGACTTGAGCAGGGTCACACAACTACGGTTTGATGCTGAATTTGAAATCATGTCCTTTTCACTCCAGCTCTAGACTCTATCCACTTTCCTACCTTCTAGGTAACCTCTCTTTCACCGGATGACTACTTAAAAACTTTAGGGCCGCTCTTCAGCTCTCTCTTCTCCAAGCAAGACGTCCCCAGTTCATTAAGATGTTCTTGTTTGGCATGACTTCAGGCCCATCAGAATCTTGTTCCCCTTCCTCCAGACCTCATTGTAGTTTATCGATTTCCTAAAATGTGATACCTAGAAATAAAAGTAATACTAGTCTTGAGAGGCAGTGGAGTGGAAAGAGCCACTCAATGTGAGAAAATGATTTAATCTCTCTAAGACTCAGTTTCATCATATGTGAAATGGGTATAAATATGCTTACACTATTTAAATGCGTCCTTGTAGGACTGTATGTATATCCTACACAAGTAAGGAAAGTACTTTGCAAAACAGTGTTGTAAACTATTTCTTGTTAGTTTTTCAGTCATGTTTGACTCTTTGTGGCCCCATTTTTGAGTTTTCTTAACAAAGATACTGGAGTGGTTTGCCATTACCTTCTCCAGCTCATTTTACAGATGAAGAAGCTGAGAGAAACAGGGGTAAGTGACTTGCCCAGGGTCACACAGCTAGTAAGCATCTGAGGCCAAGTTTGAACTCAGGAAGATGAGTCTTCCTCACTTCAGGCCCAGCACTCTATCCACTGAGCCAATCATTATTCACTGTCTACTACTCGAAAAAGTCTGACAGGGCAGAGGACAACAAGACTTTTTGATTCCCCTCATCTCCTTCCCCTCCCCCTTTCTGTACACTATATGAGACTGTGAGCTCCTTGAGGGCAAGGTCTGGTTTTGACCTTTCTTTGGATTCTCGACACCTAACAGAGGGCTGGGTACACGGGAAGCCCTTAAGAGATGCTCGTTGTCCTGACTTGACTATACCTCCATTAGTGACGACGCTCTGACCTTTTACAGACTAAGCTATATGCATCCTTTCATCCAAAGCCAAGAAAGTTTCTATTGGTCTATTTTAACATCTCCTACCGCCTCTCTATGTGTAGAAGGCCTAAGCTTAATTTTAAATGTGCCTAACTTAGATATTTTGCTAATGCCAGCTAAAGTTTCCTGCCAAACCTCCCCCAGTGGATCCCATGCTCCCATCTGTTGCATGCCTGTGTGCTATAGTTTGGACTTTTTTTTATCAGATTAGATTCTGAAATTTTCTTTCTTTCTCTTTTTCTTTCTTTCTTTCTCTTTTTCTTTCTTTCTCTCTCTCCTTCTTTCTCTCTCTCTTTCCTTCTTTCTCTCTCTTTTTCCTTCTTTCTTTCCTCTTTATTTCCCTCCTCCTCCTCCTCCTCCTCCTCCTCCTCCTCCTCCTCCTTCTTCTTCTTCTTCTTCTTCTTCTTCTTCTTCTTCTTCTTCTTCTTCTTCTTCTTCTTCTTTTCTCTCTCTCTCTCTCTCTCTCTCTCTCTCTCTCTCTCTCTCTCTCTCTCTCTCTCTCGTAGGGATGGTATTGGGTAAGAGGATCCACGGTGAAGCAAATTGAGACTCCAGAGTCATAAGACCTGTGACCAAATTTCACTATATGTGTGACCTCAAGCAAGTCACTTCTATTCCCTCTAACTCAGTTTCTTCATCTATTAGATGAGGGGGTTAGACTAGATGACCTGGTCTCTTTTAGCTCTGTAGGGAAGGAGAGAAACAAGCATTTATTAGGCACTTACTGCATACCAGGCACTGTGCTAAGCTCTTTATAAATATTATCTTATTTTATAGTGCTATAATTCTATCATCCTAATCCTATGCAGTTATCTAAAGCAGAGGTCCGAATTCTTCAAACCTATCCTGGTCAATCCAAGCCTTCTCAGCCTCACAAATATTCTCCATTCTATACCTTTTGGAAATTTTTAGTGGGGAAGATGTACGATCGGAAACCCCTTCTGTTGCCAAATCCATAGATGGTAGAAGTATCCATACTTCCATCTTTCCCTCCATACATTTTCAGAACAACTAATTTAACCTTGTTCTCAGACCTTACTAGCTTTGTGACCCTTGGCAAGTCACTTAACCACTGTATGACCCAGTTTCCTCATCTGTAAACTGTGTGTGCGTGTGGAGGGGTGGTGGTAATAATAGCACTTACCTCACTGGATTGTTCTCAGGATCAAAAGAGGTAATACTTGTAAAGCACTTTGCACAGTGCCTGGCATTCAGCAGTCACTTAATTCTTGTTCCTTCCCCCTCTCCTCCCCCACATCATACATTTTATTTCTAGGGACTTAATAGTTCAAGAGGACAAAATAAAAGGGGATATAAAAAATATAAGGGAGCAAGAAGGTGGCTCAGTGGATAAGGTGCTGGACTTCCTGAGTTCACATCTGTCTTATTGTGACACTGGACAAGTCACTTGACCCTGTTTGCCTGTTTCTTCACCTAAAAAAATGAGCTGGAGGAACAAATAGGTGATTATTTTTGCCAAGAAAATCCCAAAAGGGCTTCTTACAAAGAGCTGGACAGGGCTGAAAACAACTGACCAACTACAACAATATAAGAGTTAACATTTAACTGATAGAGTGAAATGCTTTGTTCAAGGTCACACAGGTAGGGTGTGGTAGTATATCAGCAAGGCAAGATTCATGACCTCGAGGATGACCATGAACATGCCGGAATGGTTCGGGATCTCGAAGTATAAGAAATTCTCTAGGTAGAAGGCAGAGGAAGCATAGCATTTATTGAGACATGAGAGAATCCGATCCCAGGACCAGTAATTTCAGTTCCATATAGTAGCACTAATATTCCGAAGCCAGTAAGCCCACCTCAACGTAGCAACAAGGAAATTGTAACACAATATTACAGCGAGGAGCCAAGTCATGCTGTAACCCTTCCCCTCTAACTCTCAGCTCAGCACTCTCTTCTACAGCTCTATAGACTCTGAGTTCTTGCTCCTTCTCCTTGGACTGAATCCCAATTCCTGTAGCCCTCCCTGCCTCAATGTCCTCTCGATGTCTGCTTCTGAATCCTGTGGCTCTCAGTTCTGGGCTCTCTTTTTGTACACCCCTAGCCAGCATCTGATTGACTAGAACTCAGTGCACATACCATTGGCTCTAGTCTTAGCAACTCCCCTTAGGGCCCTGAGGGCTCCATGCCCACATAGGCTTAACTAGCAAAAAGGTGGGGGCCTGGGGCCTCAAACCTAATTAGTGAAAGGGTATGGGCCTGCCTCTAATCAGGCCTCCCTTTGTTGGCCCCACCTGAGGCCTATTCAATGAGCTAGAAAGATCTTTCACTTACTGATTGGCCTGAAATTGCTTGAAATCTCTGCTGGGTCCCAATACATCACGACTGTCTCTTCAAATGCTAGAGTTAGAATCATGAAAGGAGGGAGAGACTAAAGAGCCACATTCTTCATAGCTAGCCAAAGATAAGGGTGATCTTGCTGAATGTTTTGCTTGGGGCCACTAGTATCTACATAACATAATTCATCACTTTCTACTACCCCTGGCAAGGCCAAATTATTCTTTTATCTTTTACCTCCCAAATGTCTAGCTTTAATTCTTTCACAAAAATCTCAGGATTTCATTTTGGGAGGAGACTTCAAATCCCACCTAGTCCAAGCCATCCCATTCAACAAGCAATTATTAAAGTATAATATGGTGTAGCCTCAGGCATAGAGAGATAAAAAGGAAAATAAAACAAAATATCTGCCCTGCCCTGACTGGTCCAATATAGGACAGTAATGTAAATACACTAATGAATGTAATAGAAATGAGAATGCAGTAAGGATTTAAGAGACTAAAATGCTTTGCTTTCCAAAAGGGAAAGAAGTCACTTCCAACTGCCCACATATCTTTTATCCCAATCTAAACAGTCCCTTGCAGACTGAGTCTCTGGGTCCTTACTTACTCATTCAAATTCCTTCTAAGAAGCAAGAATTTAATGAAGTACAGGGACCTACAGTCTCAGACTGGAAGAATTCTAGGTTGTGCCCTGGTTTTCTGCAGTCTGCCTGTTTTCTCTCCTACTCATAAAATGGAATTCCTCATTATACCTATACCTTTTCCAGGGCCTAGCACGGAGATCATGAGACCTAAAAAAACAATAGTCATCTGGTCTGTTAAAGATAGGCATTTTCAGCCAGTGTTTATATAAGGAGAAGCTCCTGGGGCTGAAGTCTGTGTAACTGATGAGCTTTGCTCCTGTTCCATTTTCATGACTCATACTGCTAGAAAATATTAAGATTTCCCGAGTCCTTTCCCTCACAACAGATCCCTAAGTTAGGGAATGCAAGTGTAATCATTCCTATGTGACAGAAGAAGAGATTGGGGTCCAGAATGGGTGAATGATTTACCCATGGTTGCATAGTTGGTTAGTGCGAGAAATGGCATTTGAACACCGTGGAGGTCAACTGACCACCAGTTCAGCACTTCCTCCTCTATCTCATCATGGAACAAGGGCCACAGGCACCCATTTAAAACAAATCTTCAATGTATGCTTTATTTAAGGGTGTGGATCAGGGGAGAAGGATAAGGTACAGCTGTCCAAGATGTAGCCCCATAGTAGTATTAATATTACTCCACTTCTTTTTACTACTATCTACCCTGAAGTGTTGAGAGAATCAAATGCATTATCATATATTAGTATATGACACAGCATGGATTTTTTTTAACATGAAGTGCAGACAAGATAATTATGTTATTATCAAGTGAGGTAAGGTATGCAAAGTGTTTTGAAAGCCACAGATGTTTTGTAGGTTCTATTTTTAGTTTATTAGCGATACCATTACTGTTATCACTCCTCTTCCCCTTTCCCTGGGAGCTAACTGGCACAGTGGATACCTGATGGGTCTAGTCTGGAAGACTTGAGTACAAATCTGGCTTCAAACACTTTCTAGCTGTGTGACCTTGGCCAAGTCACTAAGCTTCTGTTTGCCTCAGTTTCCTCAGCTATAAGATGGCAATGATAATAGCATCTACCTTTCAGAACTGTTGTGAGGGTGAAATAATATTTGTAAAGTGTTAGCACAGCGCCTGGTACATGGTAAAGTGCAATATAAGTCCTAGCTACTATCATCATCTTTACTGTTATTGTTAAATAATCATAATGTTGAAAAAAATTTTCATCTTAACTAGATTAGTCACTGTTTTGGCCCTGGGAGAAGGTAGAAAACAGGGTCACTCTCGAGGATCTTAAAATCCTGAGAAGTGATAAGAGACAGAAAACTAGTGAGTAATACAAATTTAAAATGTTACAGACCTCCAGAGAAAGAGAAGATGAATGTGGACTAGAATCTATGACTAACTGATTGTGTGATTTCAAGCAAGTCACTTTTCCTCCTTGTGAAAGGGTTGGACTAGGTAACCTCCAAGGTTCCTTCCGTTTATAAATGTCTATAGTTTCAATAATCTAGTCAGGAAAGGCTTCCTTGAGAAGGTGGGACTTGAACTAGGCCTTGAAGGGTAGGCAGTATTTGAGGGGGCAGAGAAACAGAGAGTCAATTCCCCACTTTGGGCTCAGCTACACAGATGACACTGTCTTCTAAGAGGATGACTGTAACCTCTCTCACTGCCCCCAGCCTTGGCACATGGACTCTCAGTGACTGGGGGCTGTTTGGCTGTTTTTCCTCATACCATTGTTTGTTCTTGTCTCACAGTCTGTTATTCATTTAATTTTTTTCTCCTTTCTGAATGTGGCAGGCATGGGTTTGACAGTTGGCTATATAAATATTTATGTGGAAATTCAAGAGGAAAGATGAAGAAAATGGGTGTGGGTGAAGGGAGGTAGCAACTTAACACTTGCTCTCATTGGCTCACAGTTGAAGTTGTTGACTTGAAAAAATCATTAGAATTGCAAAATTGAAATTAGACCTCAAGGTTTGGCTGAACAGCCACCTAGGACATTAATCCCCTTTGCCAGATCCCCTCCCCCCGCCCCCCAATCATCCAACCTTCATTAAAAGACCTGCAACGATGGGAAATTCATTGCCTACAAGCACATTCCAATTTTGGATAACACTGATTATGAGGAAGTCTGACCTCATCCTGACCTAAAACCTTCTTTCTGATTCTTTTTCTATTTATCCTAATTCTGGCTGGAGCCACGAAGAACAAGTATAATTTCCCATGGACTCTGAATTTGGCGTCAGAAGACCTGGGTTTAAATCTAAGCTCTGTGACGTTCTAGATGAGATTTCTCCTTTCTAGTCTTTCGTTTCATCATCTGTCAAATGAAGATGTGGACTAGATGACCTTTGAGGTCTAAATTTATGATCCTGTTAATCCTTCTGATATTCGAAGAGAGCCATCACCTCTGAATCTACAATCTTATGAATCCTTCTGATATCTGGAGAGAGTCATAGTTTTTCCCATTTTGTTTTCTTCAAGGAAATGTCTCTAGTTCCCCAAGTTGGCTTATAGGGCATGCTTTCCAGTCTTCTTAGTATCCTGTTAAACTGTAGCCCCTAGGACAGAATACAGTGCTTCTGGAGTGTTATGGCCAGGGCAGAGGACAGTGGGAATTTCACCTAATCTGTTTTGGACTCTTGACTTTTATTAATGCAACCCAAGTTCCTATTAGCACATAATCTTGCTGAGTCATCTTGGGCTGACAGTCTTTCTTTTTTTAATACCAAAGCTTTGGCCATAAAATATTCTGTTGTAATGTCAAAAAAAGATTTAGTATTGGTAATGTGAATGAGTTAATTCTCCAACTGTCATTAACGTAATAGCCAATCAAACAATTTCACTTTAGTCCTATTAGAAAGGAAATCATGTCGCTGTGTCCTTTGGATGGCAAATATTTACTTCAGTGGCATGGAATTGGGCATGCTCTGCTCTGTGTTGACGATTATGTGAGAAGATATTTGGGGAACGTGGAACTGACACTTCCCAAATTCATCTTTTAAAAAGAATCAACTTTCAAACAACAACTCATTTCCCAAGGTCATAAATCAAAGCTGGTAATAGCCCTGAGATTTAGTGATAGGAAGTATTAATCCCAGTGTTATATAAGTAAGTAGTGTCAGAAATAGGATTTGAATCCATGTCCATTCCAGAACCAAGTCATGTGGCTATTCTGTAGCAAAGTGGGACTCAAACCTAGAATCTCAAATTCTGGTTGTGAGTAGTAGTCTCCACTGTGGGCCATCCAAATAGAAGATAGGAAGATAAATTATATTATGATTTCCAAAATAACCAGTTATGAGGCTTATCACCAGAGAGAACCAAACCACCCCTTCCACCTATTGTCACCCAATACTCCCCTCACTCTGGAGTCTTCCTAAGCTCTACTGGCTCCCAGCCTCTCCCTTTCTTTTCCAGGTCTGGGTCCCTTAGGATAATTATTACCAAACTTTTTTCTCAGGTATCCCCACCAGCAACTGTGACAGTACCTGTGTGCAAAGACCTGCCTGTCCTTTCTATAATATAACAATTCTTGTTCCTCAAATTATCTCATGGTGGCAGCAGATGCCCCTCGAGTGGCTTAAACTTTTCTGCTGGGTCTGTGCTATAGGGGCATTGGACAGTAAGAGTCCTCTTCAAGCCACATGAGAGCAACAGCATAGTCTTGTCTAGTACACCTGGAGAGAGCCATCATCTCTGAATCTACAATCTTATGAATCCGTCTGATATCTAGAGAGAGCCATAGTTTCTCCCGTTTTGTTTTCTTCAAGGAAATGTCTCCGGTTTCCCAAGTTGACTTATAGGGCATATAGCAGCCCTCTCTGTTCCCCTCCCTTCCAACGCACACACACACCCCCTTCCATTTTTGGTGGTACAGCTTCAATCAAGGCAGGATGATTAGGCATGGATCCATCGTGATCTGCATTGCAGATCTCATTATGTCATCATTCCATCCAATCCCTTGACTCTTTGGAACTATTACTGTAGAAGGCATCACTCTTTCTAGTCACCCAGGTTTATAATCTTTAGGATGGCCTTGTCTCTTCATTGTCACTCACATAACATCCATTCAGTTGCCAAATCTTATTGTTTCTAGTTCTACAATCTTTCATCTGTCTCCTCACTTTTCACGCTGTTAGAAACCCAACTCAGGCCCTCATTACCTCCCACCTAGACTATTGCAACAGCTTCCTAATTGGGCTCTCTGGCTCAAATCTCTTGCCTCTTCAATCCACCCTTAACCCAGCTGCCAAAGTGATTTTCTTAAAATATATCTCTGACAAAATCTCTCCCCTACTTAATTAATTCCAGTGGCTTCCTCTTGACTCTAAGATTAAATATCATCTCATCTTTATTTCATGCTTTTTAAATTTACATTTTTGTGTTCTGTAATGTACATACTTATTATAACAGAATCAATAAATATAACTTATACATAAATAAATATCCGTATGTTAGGGCATGTATTCATTTTTTTACAAAGGGTTTGTGATAAAAAAAAAGTTTGGAGACTGTTCATCTAGACCTAGATTGCACAGTGGATAGATCTAGTTCAAATCCATCCACAGATACTTACTAATTTTGTACCCCCAAGAATGCCATTCACTTTCTATCTGCCTCAGTTCCTCATTTTTAAAATGGAGACAGTAATAATACCAACCTCCCAAAGTTGTTGTCAGGATAAAATGAAATAACATTTGTGAGGTGCTTTGAAAACTTTAAAGTACTATATAAATGCTATTACTTTTATTTTTTTTAACACCAAAAGTCTATGTTTTCAGTAAAATTAGTTCTGAGAACGTCTTACAAATTTACATAGACAAGTGACTTGTAGAATGACTTCAAGCCACATGAGAGCAACAGCATAGTCTTGTCTAGTAGACCCAGAGCCCAGAGTTCTAGGTAGAAGCCTAAGAAATAGAGCGTTCAGGTTCACAAAGAGCTTCCCTTTCTATGGATCAGTCCTATGAGGTGGACAGTGTATGCCAAAATTTCTGTTCCCATTTTACAGATGATGATACTTAGGTGCAGAGAGTTGTGACCTGCCCCAGGTCACATGGCTTAAAACATTAAGAATTTGGAAGTCTCGGTGTCTGGTGGGCTATGCCATGTGCAGAAGAAAGAGTTGGGATAGACCTCAAAGTAATGCCAAATAATAGTTATATTAGATAGCTTAACCATACTGTTTTTTTTCCTCCTTCCTTTTTTTTATCTGCATCTCTTTATTTCTAGTCTTAGAGAAGCTTAGATTTAAAAGGAGCATAGTGGTCATATAGTTCAACTGTGATTCAATTTAACTGACAGGAATTAAGTGCCTGTCATTCACAAGGTGTTGTGCTAGGAGCTGAGTGTTTAAAGACTTAGATGAAATAGCCTACCCCTAAGGAGCATACGTTCTACTTTGGCTGTATGCCCAGCATGCTGATACAATACAATGTAACTTGAAGGAGGGAGAGATTGCCAGTAACTGACAGTGGAGTGAAGAAGGAGGGGAATCAGAGAAGGCTTTGGAATGGATAGTACAACTGAGGTGTGCCAGCAGATGAAGAATTCTTAAAAGTGGAGATGAGAAGATTCTAGGCTCAGAGGTGGCAGCTATGGGGTTCAGTGGATAGAGCAGTAGGCCTTGAGTTAGGGAGACTGGAGTTCAAATGTGATCTCAGACACTTCCTAGCTGTGTGAGACTACGCATGTGACTTAACCTCTGTCTGCCTCAGTTTCTGCAACTGTAAGATGGAAATAATAATAACACATATTTCCCAGGGCTGCTATATAAATAAAATGAATTAATATTTGTACATGGCACATAGTAGTTGCTTAATAAATGTTTGTTCCCTTCTCTCCTTTGTGCAAGTGGAGACAAAATGTTGAGTTCAGATAATAGCTGGTCATCCAAGTTGGTTGTAATGCAGAATAAATTAACAAAATATGTGAAATAAGGCTGGAGAGGTAGACAGGAACCAGATTGTGGAGGACCTGGAATGCCTGAGTAAAGATTTTTTTTTACTAGACTGTGGGTATTCAGGAACCCTTGAAGGGTTTGGTTTAAGTGAGAGGCATAGTCAGATTGGTGCTCTGCAAAAAATTTTTATGGTAGTAAGGGGAAGGTTATATTGAAGACAGGAAGCATTGAGATTAAATACAAAGCTACTCCAATTATTTAGATTATCATAGTAGCTTCCTACAGAGGCAGCTAGTTGGCACAGACATGACTGAAAGGACTCAACAACAAAAGTAGCTTTCCACAATAATCCACACCAGAGGTGAAAAGGTCCTGAACTACAATGTGGCCATGTGAGTGTGGTAAGAGGAAGAGGTATGCCAGATATCATGGAGATATATAGGCCTTGGCAAATGAGAGAATATAGGGGAAAGAGATTGCATGAGAATTCTGAAAATAACCATAGTAGTTAATGAATATGTCTTACGGATTCACATACACAAGTGACTTGGACACTGGGTTTCAGCCCCATGTCTAGAGCCTAACTCAGATTTCTGAGGAAGATACTTAAGAATTAATCATTATCAGCTCCCATTAGGTAGACTTTTCAGACTCACTAGGACCTTCCTTTAATGCATGTCAGATAGATCCTGTGAGGCTGGCAGTGCCAACAAATATTAGTGTAGTGCCGTAAACCTGGATGACTGGGAACATGAATCCAACCAATGCCAGCACTTCTTCACCATCCCTGATATGGTGCCATTCAGGCTCTGCTTAAATATCTCCAGGGATGGTGGGTTTACTTCTTTACTAGGCCTTTACCATCTACTAATTATGTGTAACTTCTGCCTCCAAACACCTGCTAAACCTAGTTTTTTCCCTTTGGAGTCAAATGCATTAAGTCCTTGAGCGACATGGAGACTGGGGACATTCTGATTATTTGCTAGTTCTCTCCTGCGTGAATGTTTGTACCATCGTGACCCTATGCAATTTTTAGTCTATGTTCAACTTGTTAGTTTCTGAGAGGACTGAATTTTTCTTTATTTGTTTGCTTTTGACTGATGATTTCCTTGGTAACTATAGGAAACTCTTAACGAGTTGCCTGGGAGCAGTGAGATGTTAGACAATTTACTGTAATGGCAAGCAAAGTGGGACTTTTTGTTTTGCTCTTTTTTATTTTGGAGTTCTAGTTCTTCTCAGCTCTAAGGTAATCAAGGGTCTTTGAGCCTTGCCTTTGTTTGAATCAAGAGTCTTTGATTACCTGCTTAAGTCACAAGAAAGCCTAAGTCACATGAGTTTGAGTCACATGGTTGTAACACAGGGCTGACCCTGAAGAAGTGTCTGTATACTCTGAGGTTAGCATTTTCCTTCAGGGGCTCACTCATTGGAAGAATATTCCTGTGACTTGGCCAGAAGAGACTCTGGGTAGCCATTAAGGAGCCCCCATGGCTTTAAAAAGGCAGATGTTGGTGCTTCTCTCTCTCTGGTAATTAGGTATGTATTGCTGTAGTCAGACAATTAGAAGCCTGTCTGCAGATTTGTGTTATTTGCTCTGTTTATACAATATCTGCTTGTAATTTCTGTTTATTTTTTCTCTGAAGTTCAGGGTGCTGACTTTTCCCCCTGAACTGAGTGAATGATATATGTATGTTTAATTAAAGTGAGATTGTAAATCCATTAATGTTGCTTTCCTTAGAAAAGCAGATCAAAGAGCCTGTTCTAGCAGCTCTCCTGTGTGCTGGTGTTGTTGGCCTTACACCTCCACAGCAGCTGCCAGTAACATTGTTGTTACACTTGCACAGAGTAACTTTGCCAGTATGTGTGGGTCTCCACCCTAGGTTGTCTGACTTGGAGGATGATCACGTAAATAAACTGGAAATTGAACCCCTAAGCTCCCTTTCCCTTTTCTAACATTTTATTGTCACACTACCACAAAAGGCACTTTCTACATTTCAACATGTAGATCTTCTTTTAGAGCCAATCTTATTTTTGCATGGAAAGCGAGCCCTTAGAAAGACCTTTGGAACTGAAACAGTGCTTATTCAAAGGGGCAAATTGGCCCAACGTAGCAATCATCTTCTGCTGTGTGCACTCTGGGGATTCAGTTTACATGTATAAGTGTCTGGAACCTTGTCATAGTTCAGTAGTACCTAAACTAACCAGAGAAGTATCTAATATCTATAATGGCCAGCCAGCCTGCTTTGCTTTTCAGGGTAAACCCAGTTTGAGAAGTTTGGGAAACCCTACTACAGCAAGGCAGCAAGCAATGAATGGTGAAGTACAGGGTGTCCCTAAAGTCTGGACACATAGGGAATCTCATTAACATCTCATTAACCATTTCTCTGAAGACTATGTGTTGTTCAGTGACTTCTTTTTGGGGGGTATGCTAAAAGAGAAGGTGTACTCAACGAAAATCACAGATGCAACACACTTGATTGAATGCATAAATGCATAAAGAGTGAATGTGCTAAAATTGACGGCAATGTGGAGTTATTGCATCGAGCTCATGTGAATCTTGCAAAGCGCATCAACCTTTGAGTCACAAACAATGAGAATCATATTAAAGATGTTATTTGTTAATATCCAATTAAATAAAATGTTGTTGAAAATTTCATTCATTTCTTGAAAATATGCATTTTTGCCTATTTTTCCAGACTTTAGAAACACCCTGTAGAATGAGCAATGACCAAGAAGTGGGGCCCCAGGGTTCTGATCTCAATTCTACCTGCAGTTGGTTGTGTGTTATTAGATAAGATATTTGACTTCCCTCCTTTTGGCCTCAGCTTCCATGTTTGAAAAATAAGAGGAATGAACTATGAATGAACTAAGAATGAACTAGGCAATGTCTCTCAGGTTCTTTCTCACTCAAATATTCTGTGACTTGTGGAAAAATCCTTCTCTTCCTGTCTTTAGAAACATAAATCATTGCATCTTCCCAGTGCTTTAGCCTGTAATAGAGTAACAAATTCTAGGCATGGAGTCAGTATAGCTAGGTTTGATGCTTATGACAGTTATCAGTTTTGTGAGTGGAGGAAGGTCACATCCTCCCAAATCTTTATTTTCCATCTATAAAATGGCCATGATAAGGGTTATTGATGTAAAATCTTAGAGACTACTTAGTCCAACTCCCTCATTTTACAGATGGAGAATGTTAGGCTTAGAAAGTGACCTGCCCACAATCACTCAAGTAGCAAGTAGCAGAGATAGACTTTGAACCCAGGTCCTCCAACTCTGCATCTACTGTTCCTTCCACTGAACACCATGGTCTTTCTATCCTTAACTCCTACCACAGTTGCTTGGCTTACAGCAGGAACTTAATAAATTCTCATTGAACTGAATCTGCATTGAGGAAAATACTGGGTAAACTATAAATAAGTAGAGAAATAAGAGTTGTAGGTAGTGTGGTGCCTCCCTAATGTATCTTAAGGGCATATTAGATACCTAAGACCATGCTGAAATGTGCCCCATTACCTTTTCTAGATTGTTTAGAATTCATGTCATCTTTGATCTGGTATTTCTTAAGGTGTGTATTCCTGATGTTTGTGCCTTGATAGCTTCTTATAGATAAAACTTGATTTATTAAAAAAAACATCTGAACATATAGCTTCAATAATAGTGTAATGATGAAAAACTTCTTGCTTATAACCATTCACTGTGTCCATTCTGACTCCCAAATAAAGTCCTAACCCCCTTGCTTGACTTTCAAAACCCATAATTCAACCCCAATCTACCTTTTTCAACCTCATTCTCATTCCTCACTTTCACATATATTAAAGTATGGTCAAGCAGTTCTGCTTTCTATGCCCATAGTCTATCTTTTCCTTTTTATATATCTTTCATCGTGCCTAGAAATTCTCTCTCTCCAGCTCAGCTTATTTGGATTTCTAGCTATTCTTCAATGACCAGCTTAAATGCCACTTCTTCCACGATAGCTTCCCTGATGTCACCTCTTATTCTCCAAGGTGGAAGTGATCTTTATTCCTTATCCATGCTCCCATAGCAATATGGAGTAGTGGGAAGAAGGGCCTTTGTTTCTACATTTGAGTCTTAACTTTATCCTTCATTAGATCTGTAGCCTTGGTTAAGTAAATTAACCCCTCTCAGCATCCATTTCTTGTCTTTAAATGAGAAAATTAATTGTAGTATCTTTATCCCAGGATCACTATAAAACTTAAAATGTACAGAATTCCAAGCTATCCATGTACTTTCCATATTCTATCTTGAATTGTTTTGTGTATGTATTTGATCATCTCTATAACCATAAGCTCCATAAGAGCAGACAATTGTTTTTTTATTCCCTTTCCCCTAACCATTTCCCCTACCCCACCCTCGTCCAGGATTTTACACAGAATGCCTTCTTGATAAACAGTAATATTTTCTATTCATTATCTCTGCAGTTTTTTTCAAATGCAACATTTACTTTAAGGCAAATACCAATGATATTATTCCCATGTTACAGGTAAGGAAATTGAGTTTCAGAAAGAGCAAATTATTTGCCTAAAGTCAAATATCTAGTAAGTTGCAGATGCCAGATTTTAAGGGAGGTCTCTCCTGACTCTAAGAGCACCGTTCTTTTCGTTTAGCCTCAATCCCTAAAAAAACATAAATAGATCCAGACATCCTCCCCATATCTTTCTTCTCTCTAGGTTTTAAGGGTGATAGGATTTTCAAGACTGGGAGCCATAACAATCATATATTATTAATATGTTTTAAATATTAATTTTTGTTATATTATTCAGCTTTATGTAGCACATTTCTTTGTCTTCATAATTATGGTATTTACTCTAATTCACATAGATGTATTAGCTTTCATCCCTTTATATAAATTTCTTGATGACCTAATGGTTAAGGCTGGTAATATTCATGAATTTCCTACTGACTCTATTAATAGCTTGAGGTTCAGAAAAATTTGGTGTTCTCTTTAATGAAATTTATTGGAAATTTAAAAATAGATTTGTATTGTTTCTTTAAGGGGATAGGAAACTGTACAAAGTACTTTGAAAAGGGTCAATAAGAAGGTGGCGGCTGGAAAGTAGGGGCTAGCGTGAGCTCCCCACCAAGTCCCTCCAAAAACCTATAAAAAATGTCTCTGAAGCAATTCTAGAACTGCAGAACCCACAAAACAGCAGAAGGAAGCAGGGCTCCAGCCCAGGACAGCCTGGATGATCTCTGGGCAAGGTCTATACCAGACAGAGCTGGGAGAGGAGCAGAGCAGAACAGAGCCCAGCGTGGGTGGCGTGGACCAACCAGACCAGGAGCTGGGTGGAGCGGGCTCTAGCACCCTGAATCAGTGAGCTGCAGCAGGTACCAGACTTCTCAACCCACAAACACCAAAGACAACAGAGAAGGTTAGTGGGAAAAGCTGCTGGGGACAGGGAGTTTGGGGTTTGGCCACCAACCCAGGGGCAGTGGAGGTGGGGCAGCTACAGAACTAGAGCTGCGGTTGCTTCTGGCCCCAGGCCCACCTGGTGGGAGGAATTAAGTGGAGGATCAGAGCAGGAGTGAAGAGCCTGCTGAAGATCTAAGTCCAGTCCAGCTTGGGGGTTCTTGGGGAAGGAAGAGTGCTGGTGTGGCAGAGCTGGCGCATCCCCCCCGCCAAGCTTGGAACATAGAACTCTGTACTCTACACGCAGTCATACCCTGCTGAAAAACTCAAGGGTCAAGTAAGTTGGCTGGGAACATGGCCAGGCAGCGAAAATGCACCCAGATTCAGTCTCAGACTCTGGAATCTCTCTTTGCTGACAAAGAAGAGCAAAACATATAGGCAGAAGAAATCAACAAAGACAAAGAGCCTACAACAAAAGCCTCCAAGAAAAACATGAACTGGTCTCAGGCCATGGAAAAGCTCAAAAAGGATTTGGAAAAGCAAGTTAGAGAAGTAGAGGAAAAATTGGGAAGAGAAATGAGAAGGATGAGAGAAAACCATGAAAAACGAGTCAACGACGTGCTAAAGGAGACCCAAAAATACTGAAAAATATACTGAAGAAAATAATACCTTAAAAAATAGGTTAACTCAAATGGCAAAAGAGCTCCAAAAAGCCAATGAGGAGAAGAATGCCTTGAAATGCAGAATTAGCCAAATGGAAAAGGAGGTTCGTCCAAAAGACCACTGAAGAAAATACTACCTTAAAAATGAGATTGGAGCTAGTGGAAGCTAGTGACTTGATGAGAAATCAAGATATTATCAAACAGAACCAAAGGAATGAAAAAATGGAAGACAATGTGAACTATCTCATTGGAAAAACCACCGACCTGGAAAATAGATCCAGGAGAGATAACTTAAAAATTATTGGATTACCTGAAAGCTATGATCAAAAAAAGAGCCTAGATATCATCTTTCAAGAAATTATCAAGGAGAACTGCCTTGATATCCTAGAGCCATAGGGCAAAACAGAAATTGAAAGAATCTACCGATCACCTCCTCAAATAGATCCCAAAAAGAAATCTCCCAGGAATATTGTCGCCAAATTCCAGAGCTCTCAGGTCAAGGAGAAAATACTGCAAGCAGCCAGAAAGAAGCAATTTGAGTATTGTGGAAACACAATCAGAATAACCCAAGAGCTAGCAGCTTCTACATTAAGAGATTGCAAGGGCTTGGAATACGATATTCTGGAGGTCAATGGAGCTAGGATTAAAACCAAGAAT
>CM053622.1:725436663-725467317 GCA_028646595.1 Phalanger gymnotis | reverse complement strand
GGTGACAGAAGGGAGGGCAGACTGGGGAACAGGGCAACCAGAATATACGCTATCTTGGAGTGGGTAGAGGGTAGAAATTAGGAGAAAATTAGTAATTCAAACTCTTGTGAAAATCAATGCTGAAAACTAAATATATTAAATAATAAAACATATTGTAAATAAAAGAAAGAAAAAAAATAAATACAACATTCATATTGGTTTCATTAAAAAAAAGAAAAGGGTCAATAACTACTTAATAAAAAAGTACTCCTCTGATTTCTTGACTCGTACTCTTGAAGGAGTTAAGATCAGCCATGTTCTGCCATTCAGAAAACTAACTTGATAATGAGTTATATGAAGAAAGGCATCACCTATAGGAGTAAGGATGTGACAAGCCTGGTATACTCTGCCTATTTCAGTCCAGGCGATAATCTGAACTCCTCCATCAGGCTCCAGGAAACTCTTCATCCTGGAAGTTCACTTCAGGCCTAGAATTCATACCTTGAAATTATCCTCAGTTTCTGTGGCCTCTCTTTCTTATTGGATGGCTCCTCCCAGAATCTCCATTTAAAGAGTCCCCATGCTAGCCATCTTTTCATTTCTCACCAGGTGCCCTCCTGACTCCTCCATCAAGTTCCTGTGGCCCTGAGCTGAGTTGCTTCCCACCCCCATCCCCAGTTAGTACTGTTATCTACTTTATATTTCATAATTCTCTCAATATCTTATTTGGTCACAAACTTATACCTCACTTTTAAGAATTTGAATGGTATACCATTTGGTGCATATATTTTTAGTGTATTATGTCACTGTCTATGGTACCTGTTAGCAATTTGTAGTTTCCTTCCTTATCTCTTTTAATTAAGTCCATTTTTGCTTTTTCTTTGAGATCAGGATTGCTACCCCTGGTTTTTTTTTTTTTTACTTCAATTGAAGCATAGAAATTCTGCTCCAGTGTGTCTCTCTGCCTCAAGTTTGCTTCTTGCAAACAACATATTGTAGAATTCTAGTTTTTGCTTCCCTTTGCTGTCTGCTTCCATTTTATGGGACAATTCATCCCATTCGCATTCACAGTTATAGTTTCTGTGTATTTCCCTACTCCTATTCTTCCTCCTATTTTTATTTTCTTTCCTTTCACTCTTTCCCTCCTCATCAATTTTACTTCTGTCTACTGCCTTCAATAGTCTGCCCTCTCTTCTGTCAGTCCCCCTTCCCCTTGACTTAATTTGTTCCTTCCTACTTTCCTGTCAGGAAAGATAGATTTCTATCTATATATAGATTTCTACACTTCAGTTTGAAAGTTTTGAAATCCACAATGAATTGGGTTGGAATTATGAATGGAAAAGAAGAGCTTATGATAACACTTTAATCATTGCCTTAACCTAATGTTTTCAAAACACTCCAGATATTTGTCAAAATCTCTTATTAATTACGATTGTATTATGAGCTTAAAATTAGTCATGGTTAATGCTCTGTGACTTTACAATATAGCCATTTGAGTGGATTGGAATTTCTTGTTGATTAAATATTAATTTTTAACCTTATAAGAACATACAATTCAATTCAAAATATATTTTAGTGCCTTCTCTGATGAGGACACTGGGATAAATGAGGGGATACAGAGATAAAAATAATTTCTGCCCTCAAAGGGTTTTTATTCTCTTGGGAGACAGATAAATGGGTTTCTCTCTCGCTTGGTGATTACATCAGCTGCCAGGGTTTCAACTCTTGCCTTAGCAGAAATTAACTACAATTCTTTCTCTACAAAGTTTCTCCTGAACTCCAGACCAAGTTACAAACATGCTAGGCAGCAATTTAGGAATAAAAATTGGCCATTGACTTTAACCCTCAGCATCAAATCTTTTACAAAAAAAAAATCAGGTAAAAGGTGTTTTCCTGATATATTTTCATCTCATAGAATTTTGAAAATGGAAGGACCCTCTTAAGGATCAGTTTCTCCAATGTCCTCAATCCCCAAAGTATACACATGTTATATTGTATAGATGAGATAATTCAGCATCGTCAAAGTCTAGTGACCTGTCTAAGAAGTTAATTAATGGCAAATTCTGGATAAGAACTCAGATCCCAGAGCGCTTTCTTCCCATTACCATACCCATACCCATACCTTACCCATACCAGTGTGGTATACTTTGTAAGGTTTGTTCGTGTGTGTGTCGAAATAGATAGACATAGAAACACCCATATACATGTATGTAGCCACACAAACATATATTATATTTTATGTATGTGTACATACGTGTACATGTGTGCACATTATACATGTATATGCATATGATATGTATATATGTACATGTGTAGGGATAGATTTTTTAAACTATTTCTGTCAAAACAAACTTTCTTGAGAGAAAGAGAAACAACATTTATTATGATAAAGGGCCCATTTCACAAGATCATGGGATTTAGAGGCAAAGGGAAACCTACAAATGATGGGACCAATGATTTAGCCCTGGAAGAGGCCTTAAATGCATAAGCTAGTGGTCCAGCCCCTTTAATTTATAGATAAAAAACCTGAGGTTAAATGACTGTCCCATAGTCACTCAAGTGACGACAAAGGCAAGGTGTGCCTGTGGGCCCCTGACCCCAGATCCAGCCTCCATTGCCATTGAACCGTGTTGCCCAGCCTCACCTCTGAACCTTTTTCACAGAGGGCTGAAAGAGAACATCACGGTCATCTAATTCAACACTCTCATTTTACAGATAAGAAAACTGAGGCCCATAGGTTAGTTGCCTTCCCCAAAGTCACATAAAGTGTAAGTAGACACAGAGTAATAACCTCTCGTAACAACTGTCCATCACTGAGTATGATACTCCTATATGCAAGCCTTAAGTGTGTGTGCCGTGTTTTCTATAAATGGAAGGACATTAGTGGTTTTACCTGTAGCGTTTAAGTTGAACAGGATGTGCATTTGGGTACAATGTTACACAGTTTCCTTATCCGTCTGTGCACCCAGAGAAATGCAGCAGACGCACTTTAATTAATCATCCTGGCTCAAATTGATTTAGATCCTCCTACTCTCCCAGTAAACTGTAATGCATTCCTTATTAAAAAAAAAGTACACCACAAAGTTAATTTGAGCCATTCAGGCCAAAGAAGTTTATTTATAAACTTGCGGTGCCGTGTTTGATGGCCCCAATTTCAATTAAATCATAAATTCAGGAAGGAAGACAAGAGGGAAAGAGGCATTCAGTCATCTCGCCCTTCTCACGGACATTAGAAAATCATTGCCTGTGTACATTCCATAGTACCTAGGTCAGGATGCATGTGCGTATTTATAATTATTCTGCTGGGGCACTCACAGACCTTACTGCAAAAGGTGCCAGCATCTAGGTGGAAAAGCTAGGTTGAAAAGACTAGAGTGTGGCTGACACCAAGAGCTTATCTAGTTGGTCTTCTGTCAGCAAAGCAGTAGCAGAGTTTCTTCCCCTACTTCTCCCTTGCCTGTCAGGGTTTGTTACTATTTGACACTTTTTGACATTTCTGATGGCAAATGGACCATTGTCTGGGGCAAGCTTCCACTCCACTTTGCTGTTGTTTCTTGGCAGTACGTAACTGTATCTCGTGGCTGGAAGTTGTGCGTCTTTATCTTTCTACTCACTCCCATTACATTTCAGCTCTCTATTTGACCCCTGTGCTGGCATCCTGCTGTCATCCGTGGTCCAGTCTAGCCCAAGAGAGTTGATCTTAAGTGCTGAGGCATGAGAGTATTTATTTCTTTCCTAAGTGTAATTCTGGTGAAATAGAGAAAAAGAGGTCCCTCAGAGGTCTGCCCTTAGATAACTATTAGCCTAGCTTTGGTTCAGTTCTTATCAGTGGCTGCTTCCCCATCCCAACATTTTCATCTGTGTTTGCCCCTCTATTTCTTACGTACACACAGAAAACACATGCACACACACACACACACACACACACACACACACACACACACAATGTTGTCTTACCAGGGATCCCTGTTTCTTTGGGAAGGGAAGAGAAAAGACACAACTACCTGGACCAGGAGGGAGACAAATGCACTCATACAAATGGACATGGGAGACGATTCCTCTTTCAGTGGGTGAGGAAGTTCATTAGTTTTTATATTCCTGCAAATAGTCTATTTGTAGAGCTCCTCATCTCTTACCGACAACTTTCTTTGTATGTTTATAGGCAAGTGCCCAAATTTGGTCACTGGAATCAGCCTATCTACCATTGATCTTTATAGAGCATGGCCTTGAGCAGGAAGAGGAGGAAGAAGCAGATAATGAGAACCTTTTTCTAGCTACGAGAATTCTAATACATCTCTTTACAGCATCATCTAAGTCTAAGAATGTCTACTTTCTTTGTCATAGTGTGTTTGGACAGCTCTACTCCTGTTTATGAGGGCATGAGTTTTGCCAGTTCTATATGGTTACATTTCCTAAGTCTCATCTGCCCAAGTGTCTGTGTGTATATGTTTGGGGAGGGGATGATGATGAACATTTTAGCAGTACAGACACACTGTATTATAGAACCTTGAATTTGGGGCATCATTCACTATGATTCTCCAATGATGATGAAAAAAATCCTCATGGAGCAAGGCATTTACTTGGCAAGATTCAGCAACCACTTTGTAAAATCTTTACAGCTTTCTTTTACCCAGCTCAATACATATTTTCCTTTCCTCTGTCTCATTTCAGTGCTTAGGATTGTACAATTAGAGCTGTCTTAGAGGTCACTGAGTTAAACTCCCTCATTTTACAGTCAAGGAAAATGAGGTCCAAAGGTAGGCCGTAAATCGCTTATAGTTGCATGGGTGACAGAGCCAGAATTCCAACCTGTACCCTCTGGTTTAGAATCCAGTGCTTTCTCTGCTATGCCACCTTATACAAGGACTATATTTCTCTGCTTTAGCAGCTGATGTCTAACTAGACTTTACTTATTCAAATATTTACCATATATTGATTTGCTTTTCTACCATTTAGCAGCCTATATGGTTATTTCTCTAAATTGTTTTTAATGAGCAAGATGGATATCTTTGCAAATTGCTGAACAAATGTAGGGCCTGCTTTAAAATATGTTGGGAAAATTTGACTGACTGCAGACGTGGAAGACAATCTTTTCTATTGGCTCTTGAATTGCAACTGAATGTATTGTAATTCCAGCTCATTTGCTCCATATGGAGTAACATTCCTCTCTTTGTCAGAATGGATTCCTTCCTAGGCCATAGTTGTGTGCCAGAGGAGAGCCTAGTTGTTAACTTTCTACTTAACATCTGTTTCTTTAGTGATTTTTAAAAAAGCGACCCAAAGGAATGTGGGTGTTTTTGTTTTTTATTTTTTTTTTTTTACCAACTCTTGATAAAACACTAGACATTGTAAGGAAGTAGAGAGAAGACTGGTCTGAGAGTAAGGACCCTTGAATCCTAGTCTCAGCTCCCCCACCATGATACTAGGGAAACTTCTTCCTTTCTTTACACATTTGTATTCTCATCTGTTAAATTAGGGAATTGTTGATTTTTGTTGTGGTTGTTTAGTTGTTTTCAGTTGTGTTTGACTCTTCGTGAGTGTATTTGTGGTTTTCTTGGAAGAGATATTGGAGTGTTTTGTCACTTCTTCTCCAGCTCATTTTATGAATGAAGAAACTGAGGCAAATAGGTTAGGTGACTTGCCCAGGGTCGCACCTTAAGTGTTTAAGGCCAGATTTGAAATTAAGTCTTTCTCGCTTCGGGTCAGGTGCTCTATTCACTGCTCTACCTAGCTGCCCAAAGAAGGGAGTAGAGTATGTAAAACAGAAAAGGACAAGATTTTATTCATACTACTATTTCCTAGAATCTTAGAACTTGAGATAGACTGGATCTCAGAGTTCATAGAGTTCCACTTATCCCTTAGCAAGAGTCCCTTCTGTGGTATTCTCAACAAGTCCATCCTATGTTTGGTGACCTCACTTCTAGAGAAGAGGGCACTTGCTACATCCCTGCGCAACTAGCCCACTCAATTTGTAATAGCTCTAATTGCTGAGACCTTATTCTTCATATCACACCCAAATCTGCCTCTTTTCCACTTCTTTTTTATGTTAAAGACTGCTTTTTTAAACTTTGTTAATTAATTTATTTTTAGTTTTCAATATTCACTTCCACAAGATTTTGAGTTCCAAATTTTCTCCCTAACTCCCCCACTCCAATATAGCATGCATTCTGATTATGCCTTCCACCAATCTGCTCTCCCTTCTATCACCCTGCCTTTCTCTTATCCCCTTCCCTTCTACTTTCCTGTAGGGCAAGATAGTTATCCCATTGCCTGTATATCTTGTTTCCCAGTTGCATATAAAAACAAATTTTAACATTCATTTTGAAAACTTTGAATTCTACATTCTTTCCCATCCTTCCTCCCCACCCACCTTTATTGAAAAGGCAAGCAAGGTTATACATATGTAGTCATGCAAAACACTTCCATAATACTCATGTTGTGAAAAGCTGTATTTCCCTCCATCCTGTCCCACCCTCCATTTATTCCATTCTCTCCTTTGACCCTGTCCCTCCTCAAAAGTGTTTGCTTCTGATTACCCCCTCCTCCGATCTTCACTCCCTTCTAACCCCCCCCCCCCAACCCATTCCTCCCTACTTTCCTGTAGGGTAAAATAGATTTTCATATCCAATTGAGTGTGTATGTTATTCCCTCAAAGCAAATCCAAAGAGAGTAAGGTTCCCTTTTGACATTTGCATTAGTCTGTTTTTAAGGTGTTATTTTCTTCAGCAATTTTTGGGGTCTCCTTTAGCAAATCATTGATTTGTTTTTCATGATTTTCTTGCATCACTCTCATTTCTCTTCCCAATTTTTCCTCTCCTTCTTTTACTTGATTTTCAAAATCCTTTTTGAGCTCTTCCATGGCCTGAGACCAATTCATATTTTTCTTGGAGGCTCTGGATGTAGGATCTTTGACTTTGTTGTCTTCTTCTGGTTGTATGTTTTGATCTTCCTTGTCAAAGAAGTAAGATTCTATAGTTAGAGTTTTTACACTGTTTGCTCATTTTCCCATCAAATTATTTGATTTTTGAGCTCTTTTTTAAAGTAGGACTCTGCTGCTAGGGTGGAGAGTGTACTGTCTCAAGCTTCAGAGGTTTTGTGCAGGCGTTTTCAGAGATATTTCTAGGAACCTGTAAATTTCCAGTTCTTCCAAGGTTATGTGATCAAAAGAGAGGTGTTTACTCCTTTCCTGGCCTGTGTTCTGATCTGTGAGTGATCACAAGCACTCTTTTCTGCCTTGGAACTGTGAGGAGGATTCCCTCTCCACTGCAACGACAAGCTGTGCCATGCCTCCTAGCTCCAGGACTGCCACCCAGGACTGTGACCCAGATCCAAGCAAGGACAAAGCAAGAGAATCCTGCTCTGATTAGCTTCTCAATCCCTCTACTGTCTGTGGGCTAAGAGCTCTGGAAGTTGCTGCTGCAGCTGTTGCAGCTGCTGCCCTAGGGCTTAGGCCAGACCATGCTCCTTTCTCACACAGGTCTGACAGACCTTTCCTACTGACCTTTTAAATAGTCTTTGATGTTTGTGGATTGAGAAGTCTGGAAACTCCCACAGCTGCCAATGATTTAGTCTCCCGAGGCCTGCTCTGGCCCTGTCTGTGCCAGCCCACATTGGACTGTGCTCTTCTCAGACTGGTGCAACAAATCTTTCCTGTCAACCTTCAAAGTTGTCTCGGGCTGGAAATTTGTTTCATTCTATCATTTTGTGGGTTCTGCTGCTCTAGAATTTGTTTAGAATCATTTTTACAGGTATTTGAGGGGTTGGGGGGGGAAAGCTCAAGCAAGTCCCTGCTTTTACTCTGCTATCTTGGCTACGCCTCACTCTTTTCCACTTCTAACCATTGCTCCCACCACAATCACCTGGGGCTAAGCAAAATAATCTAATCTCTCTTCCATGTCACAGCCTTCCACTCACTTGCAAACAATTATCAAGTGTCCTGAGTTATCTCTTCTTTGTGTCATACATTCCTAGGTCTTTCAAATAATTCTGATTTGATATGTTCTCTAGGCTTTTTATTATCTTCATTATTTTTTCTGCACATGCACCAACTTGTTTTTATCTTTCCTAAAATGTGGGACATGGACAGCTTGGTGGCAAAGTGGGTAGAGCACCAGGCCTGGAGTTAGAAAAACCTGATTTCAAATCTAGCCTCACACAATTACTAATTGTGTGACCTTGGGCAAATCACTTAAACCCTATTTGTCTGTTTCCTCATCTGTAAAATGATCTGGAAAAGGAAATGGTAAACCACTCCAGTATCTTTGTCGCAAAAAACCCAAATGGGGTCACAAAGAGTCAGATATGACTGAACAACAACAAGAAAAACAGAACACATTCTAGATGCTATCTAACCAGGGTACAATATTTATTCTTTTCTTATTGAGTTTTGTTTTCTTATCATATTTCTGAATATAACTCGCCCCTTATATATACAGGGAGACTTCCAATATAATAACTGAAAAAAGCCAGCCAAAATGAACACATTAATCACATCTGATAGTGTATATAACATTTCCGCACTCCTAGACCCCACTTCAGAAGATAAAGAAGGAATGTTTTCTGAACTTGTTTTGGTGCCAAGCTTGGTAATTCTGTTTACACAATATGGCATTTTACTTTATTTTCATTTAGTTTGACATTGTTGTCATCATTTTATATACTATTTTTCTCATTCTGTTTAGTTCACCTTGCATCAGTTGATATGGATCCCTATGTTTTTAGAAATTATTCTCATTCATCATTTCTTATGGCACAGTAATATTCCATTTCATTCTCATGCCACGATTTGCTTAGCCATTCTGCAATCGAAGGGCAAAGAAGAGAATTGTGGAATGATCCTCCTTATTCTGGACACTGACTGTTTTCATGTAGCCTTGGGTAGTATTCATTTTTTCAAATTGTCATTTTATACTGGTGATTAATCTTGAACTTATATTCCACTAATTCTCCTCTCCCTGTTTATTTCTGTGAACTTTTCCTCCAGCTACTCATCTCCTATCTTGTATTTGTGTAGATGATTTGTTGAACCCAGTAGTGCAAGATTATGTTTATCTCTATTAGATTAAACATTATGAAAATTGGCCCATTGTTGTCTCCCAAGCAGATTTTTTTGAATGCAGTTTCTCTGATCTTAGCTACATTGTAAAATTTCTGGTGGGGCAAAAATTTGTAGCTGTTGAGTAAAGGAGATATTTCAATGATGCATGACTTTTATTATACATCATCACAGATAATTCAGAGTTAAGTGTTATTTGATTCTATTCAGTAAATATTCAGTGAGCACTTAGTCTGTGCAAAACACAATTGCTAGGGGCATGGAAAGAGATATATAGTAGAATACAATAGACCACTATTTATTATATTATAGTAACAACTATGACCAATCAAATGTGATAAGAGTGTAAGAGATATAGAAAGTACTATGCATACTGTGAGGAAGGAACTGTCTCTCAGGCTTGGGAAAGGCATCAGAAAGACTTTATGAGGGAGGAAAGGAAGAAGGGGGAATTTGATCTGGGGCACTAAAACTTGAGGACTCATAATATTTCCTCCTTCTCTAGTGTTTTTTTGCCTCACTTTATAAATGGAGACCAAAGAATTTAGCCTCCTTGATCAATATTCTGCTTGGATGCTTTTTTTTTCTTTTTAATGAATAAGAATGAGATGGGAAAATGCCATCTTGCCCATTTTTCACAACAAATACAATAAGACAGCTTTCTGCATTGCACTGGTTATTCTTTTCTATTTTTTAATATTAAACTATTGCCTCTCTCCTACCAAAGGGGAAGGTGCCGTTACAAGAACTTTACTTTCCTTCGGTGAGTAGATTTTTATTATGCTTTTTTTTTTTAATTCTGGATTTAACAAACACATAAAAGAGAATTTTCCATATTAAAAAGTCAAAAAAAAAATATGCAAAACCATGAATCTATATTATGTACATCTTGATTTTTTAAAAATTGCATAATATCTTAACGTATTAGTATCATAGCTACCCTGCTTGTGTATATTTCCTTCTAAACTTCCTTCTCTTTGGGGCATTAAAAACAAACTTCGTTGATCTTCTTTAATTTGGGCAACTTTATCAATAGTATCCCTCCTTCAAATGAAAAAAAACCACAACATAATCCTTACAAAATATTATGAGTTTTTAATTTGCCCATAATTCACAATAGACTATTTTACTTAAAAATTCATATCTGTTTAAAGGTCCCAGACTTCAGATGTGTTGCCATGTACCTGGTGTTGAGATGTTTATTTTTTGTCGGAAAAGCTATAAGAAGGAAAGCTACAGACTTGTTTGGAGACCTGTGTTTTAGTTGAGTCCATTGATAAAAGCCCTCCTCTGTCTGTCTGTCTGTCTGCCTTCAACCTCCCTTTCTACTTTATCTCACGCTGCGTTCCTTTGGTGTCCTTAACACCTCAGCCAAACAGGACTTTGTTCTTGAATTTTGTCCTGACTTTACTCTCTCCTGTTATGTTTAACATCCTTCCCCCATGCTTGAGGAATCTCTCTCCTGTTGAAATCACATATACATATATATATATATATACACACACACACACACACACACAATGTACATGTGTGTTTTAATGTATACATACATGAATATACATATGTGTAAATATATGTTGGTATACATGTACATACACATATGTGTGCATGTGTGCGTGCGCATGTGTGTACATGTGTGTGTAGGGATAGCTAGGTGGTACAATGGATAGAGTGCTGGGTCTGGAGTCAGAAAGAACTGAGTTCAACTCTGACCTCATATATATATACTAGCCATGTGACCCTGGGACAAATCACGTAACCCTATTTGCTTAAGATTCCTCATCTGTAAAATGAGCTGGAGAAGGAAATGGCAAACCATGCCAGTATCTTTGCCAAGAAGGGGTCTTAGAGAATCAGATATGACTGTCTGTGTGTGTGTGTGTATGTACATGTATATACACACACATGTACACACATATATACATACACATATATGTGTATACATATATATTTATATATTATATATGTGTATATATATCCCATTATACTAAAATCATGTTAAAGTTATCTGTGTTCATAATTCCCCCCAGATACAGATGCATCCCTAGTAAGTTCCATACAATATAATTCACTAAATGCTTTATCAAGTTCATGTTTTATCCAGAGGATCAACGCTAATTAATAGCTATGATACAAAGAACAGGATAGTTACTACATCAGTCCAGAGGGGAAAAAGCCATTTACCTTCTTAGAGGTGGCCGGGGGCGGATTCTTGGTAAAGTTACCTATTGAGTTGTACTGTGAAGAACGGGAAAGAAATCACCAGATAGAGAGATGGGCCCAGGGAAGAGCAAAGGAAGACAGCTTTATGTAGAGTAGGTGGGTTGGAGAGCAATTCGTTTTGGTTGGAGGATAGAGTGGGATCAGGGTCAATTGTTTCTTTTACTTCTCCTTGGACTGAGAGGCTACTTAAATAAATACATCATTCATGAATGAATATTCACTGTGGGAAGATAATAGTCTGGCCTTGTCAAACAGGCCTGGAGAAATCAGATAGAGTTTTGAAGCCTCAGTGGCTGGGAGTTGCCTTAGAGTGTGGGAGAGAAGACTCCAAATTACTCTTCTGCTTTAGTACTGGATATGGCAGAGTGCTCCAGTATCTTTGCTAAGAGACTAAGAAAACCCTGTGGATGGTATTGATGTACTGTGGTCCATGGAGTCATGGAAGAGTCAGACATGACTGAAAGATTGAACAACAGTAATACTCCTGCTGTGACAGGGACTGTATCTGAGATTTGTATCAGTATGAGGAACTTGCGGAGGAGGCAACTCCCTCTAGCAAAGCTGGTCAGCAACTTCGTCTTGGAAAATTGTCTTGAGCACTGAGAGAAAAGCCGTGTGCCTAAGGGCAAACAGCCAGTCTGGGTAAGAGGTAGGACCAGAACCCCAATATTCATGGCTTTTGTGGTCATATCTCTCTCCACTAAGCTAAATACTCTTTAAAGAGAAATAGAAGTATAAAAAAGATAATCCTCTAATCTTTGTCTCACTGCACTACGAAAGAATTTTTCTTCTGGCTGTTAGCCTGGTGCTTGTTGTTTAGTCTTGTGCAACTCTTCTGACCCCAAGGACTATATAGTATGCCAGTGCTATCCACATGGTTTTCTTGGCAAAGATGCTGTAGTGGTTGCCATTTCCTTCTCCACTGCATGAAGGAAAACAGAAGACTTCCCCAGGGAAGTCTAGTAAATGTCTGAGGTCACATTTGAACTCATGTTTTCCTACCTCCAGACCCGATGTTCTATTCACTGTGCCACCTAGCTGCCTCCTGGAGGGGAGAATTAAAAGGAACAGGATGTGTCTTCAGAGTATTTGAAGACCTTCAGTGGGGAAGTGATATTTACTGTTTTCTGGCTAGAGAGGGCAGAATTAAGAATAGTTGGCAGAAGTTGCAGAAGTATGGGTTTAGGATTAATATAAGAAAAAACTTTCAAAAGATAAAGGCAGCCTTGGTGCAGTAGAAAGAGCCCTGAATGTGGAGCCCGCATAGTTGAGCCAGCTCTGGTGCTGCACCTTTACATCTCAGAGCCTTAATTTCCTCATCTGTAAAATGAGAGGGTCAGACTGGAGGACTTCTCTGGTCCCCTTCAGCTCAAGATTTAGCATCCTTTGAAGAATTAGAGCTAGCCAATGTGGAATGTGATGCCTCTTCTGTTTCCCTGTCACTAGGTGTAAATGGGAAAATTGGATGACTATTTGTCAGGTTCAAAGAGTTGTTTATGGGCTTCTTGTACAGGTAGGGGCAAAGCTGGCTATCTTCTCATTTCCCCCCTGGCTGCCTTTCTCTGAATTACTTTGGATTTCTCCATCAGGCCTTCAGGACACATCATTGGAAAATTTCATCATCTTGCAAGCCTGAAACAGCCTTGGTACTCACACCACATTCTTGCCCTGTGGCACTATGAGTGGGAGGTAATCTAGGTAGTCCCTAGTGCTGTTACTTGAGGAGGTATTAAGCAAGGCCTACTCCTCCGAATATTAGTTCTTTTGCCTATTATTCTATAATTTTAACTTCATTCCCTTGATCCTTTCCTCAGACATTTTTGGTCTTCAAGTTTCCCTGTTAAGATACACATATCCCTGAGAGGTGGCAAGCCTCATTAGCTAACATGTTTAGTTATCAACCCATGCCTTATTTGACAGACAGATGAGAGCATGTGGGGAATGGACTTGGGTGTGTCAAATATTGAGAAGGGTACAAATGCTAGTAACCTTTCGGGTCTCAACACTGAGAGAGAATGCTGTAGCAGGGGGTGAGATTAGGGCATCATTCCATTGGGTAGGGGGTGCACCCCACATGCCTGAAACCATACAGATCTCCAGCATCTTTCTATATTCTCCAGAATCAGGCTACATCCACATTTAGTGCAGTAGTGATCTTTCTGCTTTGGCCATCACTTATGTCCTCTTGGTTTGCCTTGTGGTCATCAGAATTTCTCAGCTCTTCTGGCTTGCCGAGAAACAAAATCTTTAAATGAAATGAAACCTACTCAGGTTCAAAGATAAAACTTCATTTCGTAATTAAGGGAAAAAAAAAGATATCACCTTCTTCACAAAGCGTCTCCTAGTCCTCTTTAATCTGAGTGTTTTCCATCTGAAATTATTTCCAATTTATCCTGCATATATGTTGTTTATACTGCTATTTGCAAGTTGTCTTCTTCATTAGATTGTAAGTTAGTGAAATCAGGAGCTGGTTTTTTTTTTTGCATTTCTTTGTATCCCCAGTGCTTGCTTAGTCCAGTGACTAGGGTATAGTTGATGCTTAATAAATGCTATTTGACTGACTGACTGAAGTATAAGCCAAGACGGCTAAAGGCTAAAGCTGTTGGTTCATTAATCCTGCCTCTCCCAGAGGACTCAGACACCCTTCTTTAATTTATCTCTCTCCCTTCATCGACATCCATCTTGAGAAGGGATGCAGGAACTAGGACAAGTTAATAGACATCATTGATACTTTTAAGAATCATAAAATCTCAGATCTGGGAGAATTCTCTAGACCTTACAGTCACTGAGTTTCATAGCATTCAACTCTCTAATTAAAGGACTAGAATCATAAATTCTGTCTACATCATACTGGACAAGTGGTCACTCAGCCTTTGCTTGAAGACTTCTAGCAAGAGAGAGTCGCAATCCTCCCTGTACCCCGCAATTCCGACTCCTAAAGAAGCCTGTTCCACTTGTGGGGCACTCCTCTTTTTGAGAAATGTTTCCCTATACTGAGCAAAATCTTCCTTTTAATAATTTCCACCCATTGTTCCTACTTCACCTTCCACCCTGAGAACAAGTAATGTCTTCCCTCTTCCATATGAAGGCCTACAGTATTTAGTCCTAGCCCTTCCTCTATTTTACAGATGAGAAAAAGGAAGCCCAGAAGAGAGAAATTTCTTTGCTCAAGGACATTCATGAAAAGTCACTTGTAATGTTCTGCATGACTGCATTCTTTCCAATATATCATCTTGATTTAAAGAATTAAATAAATACTCCAACATAATTCAAGCAAATCCTTTCTCCTGGACTGTGCCCTCTGCATTAGTACCTGTCATTATCCTTGGAAAATGCAAGCACTTGGGTTTCTTTCTGTAAGTTCTCACCACTTTATTCATCATTCATCCTCCTTCATTCTCAAGATTGCCTCTTAGTACCTTATTCTATAGGCCAGCAAGTTGGCCCCATTATCCAAATTGAATGTTTTGAGTGTAGCCTTCAATTCAGATGCTTTCTCCCATAGGTAATCTTAAGGTATTAGGGCTTCCCATAAAGGGGTTGTTCCTAGGACATTCGCAGAATGTTCCTTTCCTTGGACAGCTTTAAAGGCCATATTCAACAGTTGAAAGGCTTATCACCCTTTAGCTTGTGTGGCAAACACCAGGCTCTAAGACACCAAATCATGCCTGGAGAGGAAAAAGCCCTCAGTGACTCAGAAGTTAATCCTATATTAAATATTTTAAGGCCTCCTTCCACAGAGGAATCATTTGAGGGGGACGGTCAAAGAAAATTTTGAAGGCTTTTCATTAATTTATATTAACTCAGAATTTGCATAAAATAAGTTGTTTTCCCATAGGTGTGTTTCTCCCTTATCATGAATTCTGTGTTTTAGCCACATTGGCCTCTGGAGTGTTCTCTGGTTGTGCCACTCCATTTGCTGTTTGTGGACTTTTGTATGGACAATCCCTCAGAGTTGAGAATTTTCTCTGTAGTAGAATCCCTGGCTTCCTTTAAAGCTCAGCTCCAGGGCTGCCTCCTTACTCAAGGCCCTTCCTGAGTCCCCTCAGTTGTTAGTTTTCCCCACCCCAATCCCAAATCATTTGCTGTACATTTTTTGTTTCCTTACCTGCTTGTACTCATTCTGCCCTTCCCCCCACAATATAAATGCCTTGAGATCCAATATAATTTAATTTTTGCTTATTTTTGTATTACCAGTGTCCAGCAAAGCAATCTAATTGTTTGACTTAGGGGAAATGTTTATAAATTGCTTGTTATATTCAATTGTTGTCAGTTGTTATTGGTAGTCATGATTGTTAAGAGATACTGCTAGCTCATTTGATAAAGTAGGATATGATTGCGAAGAAGTGTTAGCACAGGAATTAGTGGTGAATTCTGGAGTCAGAAGACCTGAGTTCAAACCCTGCCTTTGACACTTATTACCTGACAATTGTGGTTCCTCTTTTAAAAAGTAGGGGGAGGGGTAAATTGCTTCCTTATCTCTCATCCAACTTTCTAAAATGCTAAGATATAGATAGTTATGACCCGTAAAATAATAGTACCTTGACCATATTGAGCATATGTCTCCAAAAAAGCTTTATACACATCTCATTTGATTTTTATAACCACCCAGTGAATTGGCTAGTATAGCTTCCACTATACAGATGAAGAACATTAAGGGACTTGGCTAGGTTCACACAGCTACTACGTGGAGAGTTAGGGCTCAAATCCAAGTCATCTGTCATCTAATCCACGGTCTTTACCATAACACTAAAAGGCCAGAACTATATAAATAAGAATTGAGAATATGGTTGGATGTTGTCAAATCTCATAGAATGCTATTTGTTACCCATGAAAACTGGTCTTGTTACTTTGGAGTTGCATAATATCTATATAGGCAATTATAACATTCTATATCTGGGAAGGACAAATAGTTAAAGAATAATAGTTGCAGTGATGGTCACCAGAGGGGCTTTTGGTGAATTTTTTTCTCCTATTTTCCAGTTTTGATTACAGCACTTGAACAGCTCATGTCTTTTCATTTCCCATCTGGTGCTCTCCCCATAGAACTATACTGGCTCCCTATGTCCTAGGTCTGTCAGGTATTAAGCAGTATCTGCTTTGTTGGAGGTAGTAGTATGTGCATGTAGAGTTCTTTAGTAATCATCATCATATATATTATGCTTTATAGTTTATAAAACACTTTACATATATCATCTCCTTTAAGTTTCCCAAATACCCTATGAGTTTCATTCTCCATATTGTCCTTTATTTACAGATGATGAAACTAAGACCCAGAGAAGAGAAATGACTTGGCTACTGTCACCCAGATAATGCCAGAGTTAGAATTTGGGCCCTGGCCAGAACCTTCCCACTGTGCAATGTACCTCCAATTAATTTTTGAAAAGAAACTTGAAAGAAACCAAACGTTCTTATTGTGATAAAACATATGTTCCTTGTTGTTAAGGCCCATTCCCCACATTGCCTTTGTAACACCGATTCCTTATACATAGTAGGTCCTTAATATGTCTTGTATCTGTATATTTATTAGTGTTGCCCCTTATGGATGCCAGACATGGTGCTGAGCAGCCAATTAGACTCCAAAAATTCTATGTACCAGCATTGAACAAATTTTTTTTTCAATTTTTTTTCATTTGAGTCTATTTTTAATGTAAAATTGCAGAAGCTAGCTCTTTACAAAAGTATGGAATTTCCACATAGGAGGGTTCTTTGGTTTGTTTTGTACAGAAAATTACCTGTGGTCTTCCTCTTCTTCTCTATACCCCCTCCCCTCCTTGAGTTCTTCTGGCCCTTCTTCTCTTTCTGTAAGACTAAAGAATTAGGCAGTTCATGGTTTGTGAGAAACCTGCAGAGATTTCTCCTGGCTTTCTGCCTCAGAAGGCATCCTATGACTGGATCAGACAAAGACATCAAGTCAACCACCAAGAAGGAGCAGTCAAAGAAAGTGAACAAGGGATTGTTGGATATTTTCTTGGCAAGAGACTCCTAGGACCAACTGTCATGATTTTCAGTCACCTCCATAGGTGTGTTCACCCCCTTTCTTTCCTTGAAATGGGTAGAGGTGGAAGAAACCTGAAGTCTTGAAAAATTTATCTAAAGAAAGCCTCTCTGGCTTTCTTTTGTTGGCTGGATACAGAATTTTATCTTCACATAGGTTCTTTGGCTCCAATATGATTGCTGATTGCTTAGAGAATTCAGACTTTATCCTGACTTCTTTTTAAGGAACAACAGCTCTGTTTCATACTTTATTAAAGACTGGAATATTTTAGATCTGACATATCTGTGGCAAGTTTTCAGCTTAAAAACAAGTCTTATGCCGTTATACAATGGATAGGAGGGAGGCAGGAAGCTTACATTCTGTTTTATATTTCTCTTTTTCTCAGAAGATCACTTTCCACCATTGTGTGTGTGTGCGTGTGCGTGTTTGTGTATACACAACATGGAAGAAGCAGAGTTAGATAATACTTTGTCTGAAAAAGATCTTAGGGGCTTAGTGAACTAGTGATCTTAGTATGAAGCCTTAGTCTGACTTGCCTGCCAAAAAATCTACTGTGACCTTTGGGTACGTTAAGAGAACATTCTATTCAGTCTTAGGCAGGTGATAGTCTGACTCCTTCTGCCATGATCAGAACACATCTGGAGCTGAGTTGTAGTTGCTAGAGTTTGGAAGGGCAATAACATAATGGAGAGTATCCAGAGGATGACAAAAAAGAACGATGATAGGTTTTGAAATGGGCTGTCATGTGGAGAATGATTAGGCCTCTTCTGCATGGCCCCATAGAGCAGAAATAAGAACAATGTGAGGAAGTTGAGGAGGGGCAGATGTAGCCTTGGTATGAGGAAAAATGATCTCATTTTCTGAGCCATCCCAAAGTGCAGTGTGCTTCCCCAAGCAGCAATAGGTTTCCACTTGCTGGAGGGTTTCAAGCAGAGGCTGGATTCCTGCTTAAAGAAGAGACTTTTGTACTTGTAAAGATTGAACTAGATGCCTCAGAGTGTCCTTCCAACTCTGAAATTCGTGATTCCCTAGTTCCTTGTCATCCAGGTAACTGATGTCAGTTAATAGGAGGGGAAATATGCTGTTGCTTTTAAATAATAGCCATGAAAGAAACAGCCATGGCCTTGAAACCTCTGGAAGGATTATTCATATCAGTCTGGGATCTGGGCTAATAGCTTCCTCCATTAGTTCAGATAATGATGGTTTCATGATTATAACCATTTTTTTTAAACTTGCTGAACCATTATATTGTGAGATTACCCTCATTATTTTGCTCCTGCATGAACTTTTTCCCTCTCTTACAGCTATATACTGATAAGGTATATGCAGGATAAATTAAATATAATCAAGAGAGAGAAGGCACTAGCACTAAGAGAAATCAGAAAGGTTTCTTGTAGAAGGTGAGATTTTAGCTGGGACTTGATAGAAGCCAGGAAATGGAAGGGGATGGAAGAAGAGAGAATTCTAGATACAAATTTAAGGCACAGGGTATAGCCAGTGAAAATAGACCAAATCAGGAAATGGAGTGTTATGTGTGAGGAATAAGAGGGAGGCCAGTGCCCCTGGGCAGAGTATATGGCAGTGAGTAATCGTATAAGAAGATTGGAAATAGGGATTCTTTTTGTCTTGCCTTTACTTTCCATACCTCTTGTTAATTATATTACTAATATGAAAATGTCTATGCATTGATGTACAGTCTAAATTACTAATTTCATTGTGAGCTTTAATAAAAACCTAGGCCCTCATAGGAATACATATTTATTTAGAGCTGGAAAGGATTTCAGATATCTGCCATTATTTTTTATAGATGAGGAAACTAACGTCCCAAAAGGTGAAATGATGAGTATCGCACGGGTACTAAGCTACAGAGCTGAGATTCAGGAATTCAGTCCTGTCGCCATTAAACAGCACATTTTCTTGATGGCACCAAGAAAATGTAGAAATTGGTCGTCTTCAGGATCTATTATTGTAGTAAAGTCATCTATTTACTGAGAAAGTTCAGCAATGATTGAAATAAATGGCTACTCAGACTCTCTTCCGTAGTCCTGACATAATAAGAAACTACGAGAGGAATCTACTCCTGAGTTCCTAGGAAACAGATCTTGGAAGTGGGTTTAGTCCCAGGTCTTCCAATTACTATCCACATGATCTTGGACAAATCCCTCAATCTCTAGGCTCAACTTCCTCATCTGCAAAAATAAGTTCTTTTAACTCTTATTATGTGATCCAATGAGACTATAAATTACAGCAGTATTTCGGTCTGTAAGGGTTCTTTTTAGAACTATTGCTCTTTGTTGTTGTTTTTCAGTCTTTTCTGACTCTTCATGACCCCATTCGAGGTTTTCTTGGAGTGGTCTGCCATTTCCTTCTCCAGCTCATTTTGCAGAGGAGGAAACTGAGGCAAACAGGGTAAAGTGACTTGCCTAGGGTCCCACAGCTAGCAAGTGTCTGAAGCCAGATTTGAACTCAGGAAGGTGAGCCTTCCCAACTACAGTCTGGTCCTCTACGCACTATGTCACCGCTTAGCTATTGTTCCACTCTGCTCGTTAACAGGGGTCCTAAACAGAAAGAGATGGGAAGCAGAATGAGTTAATGGTGAGAACACTAGACTTATAATCAAAGGACCTAGCTTTAAATCTAGACTCTTCAACTCATTAGATATATGACTGTCGGCAACTCACTTAGCTGCTCTGTGAGTGCCCTAGTTTCCTTGTTGGTAAAATGAGGATAATAACATTCTCACTACCTATAGCTTATGATGGTCGTGATGGAAACACTTTACAAACTTTAAAGTGCCATTGCAATTTTAGCTGCATCATTCTTGTTGTTATTGTTATCTCAGGTTCTTTTAAACTTTGTAGTTGATGAAATTCAGTTAGAAACGATCCTGGGAGAAGTTGCTGTCTTTCTGTTGTTATTGTATGTCTAATGTTCAGTGAACCATTCAACAGGTCAATATACATTGAATCGAATGACAGTTTGGGGACGTAGATTAATCTTCTGCATAGTCATCAAAGTGTCCCTAGCTCATATCTCTCTGTGCTCACCTGTCCCATTCTCTTTCCATTGTCTGGCAGAATTGCCACCATGGTGCATCAGCGTTCTGACAGATTTTCTCAAAGCGTCAGCAATGCAGAAAAGGGAGAAAAAATGCCAGATTCTCATTAGGCCACACAGTAATTGTCCGATTCTTAGCTAATGATGAAGTATAGTTGCATTGGTGAATTTGAGAGTATTGATGATCACAGAGCAGGAAAAATTGTTGTGAACCTCATGGGCAGATAACGAAGTGCGTTGTGATCAGCCCCTGATTTAGTGCTTAATTGAATGATCTGGAGCAGAATAATCTGCTACCATCCCAATGGGGTCTCTCTAGACTGCTTTCTCTTGACTTCTCTACCATTCCCCAGCTGTTGATCCTAAAGCCTCATTAGTCCTGGAGTCCATTCTTTCAAAGTATCTTCCTCTTGGCCTGATACCTTAGGTAGTTGAGTCTTAGAACTCCGGATTAATATAAACTTGTCCTTTAGGGGAAAAATGTAGACTAAGTCTACACGGATTGTGATATTGCTCCTACCAAAAATGGATGTCTCATTACTGAAATGAAGACTCGTTTAAAGATCAAAGGATCAGAGCATGAATAAGGGTGAAAACAGAGAATTCAAGATGTCAGGGCATCTTGTACTCTTTAGCTGCTAACATGAAGTTCTATCCTGGAGAAAACTATTTTTCCAATTTTTCCAATGGACTCTCTGGTCATTCTTTTTTTTTCTTTTAAAACCAGTATCATTTTTGTAAGTTTTAACTTGGTTTTCTTTGGAAAAAAATAAATAAGAGGGTCTTTTATTTTCTTTTATCACTTCACAATACTTTGCCTGTATTCTATACAATAGAAGGTCGTTTTTTTGAATGTCTGCTAAAAGAAAGCACTGGGCTCCTGCCCAGCTAATTTTGGTCAAGTAGACAAAATGGCTGAGAGAAGCAGTGAATCTCTTATTTCCTGGCATTCTCTCTGGATGTTGCCCATCCCTGGAATGCTCTCCCTCTTCTTTCTGCCTTCCTCCTCATCTTTGCCTATTGGCTTCATTTAAATCCCAGGAAAATCCCATCTTTTACAGGAATCCTTCCACATTCTTTTTAATCCTAGTGCCCTTCATTCTCTTAGTTATTTCCTACTTATTCTGTATATAGCTTGTTTGTACATCACTTGACTGTCTTTTGTCTATTTTGTATGCTTGGTGCTTAGCACAGTGCCTGGCACATAGCGATTGTTTAAAAATATGTCTATTGACTGATTGACTGAATCTACAGTAAAGTCTGAGAAAACCTGACTGATTCTATCCTTTGTCCATGTCCAAAATTTTCCCAGTTTTGTACTTTTTGTTTTGATGTTCCTGGTGCCTGGAAAGTCGTTCCTAACTCATCTGTTAACATCCTACCCATCCATCTTTTAAGACCTAGGTCAGGTATTGACTCTCCTGGTACTAATATCAATAAAGATTCCTCTGAGTCCTGGTCTCAATTCTAAATGTCTCCAGTCATCTTTCTTCCCTCATGACTATCATAAAATCTTAGATAGCTCTTATGATAAGATATCACATTCTATTTTGCATTCTAGCCATTATATGCTGGTTGCATCATTATATGTATGTTCTTCCTGCTAAACTGTGAGGTCCCTGAAGGCAGGGCCCTTATTTTATTTTTATCTTATCTTTATCTAATTATTTTTGTATCTTCCCTAGTACAAAGAAGAGTATTTTTCATGTAGTAATAATTCTCACTTACATTCATTATTTTAAATATGTATTTATTATCATATACATTGTAAGTGAGAATCAATCTAGCAGAGAGGACAGAGGATAGTCTAGGGGTCAGGAAGACCGATATCAAAAATCTGCCTCTGCTACATCCCAGTCAAGTGACCACAGCCGATTTACTGAATCACTTAGCACCCTGGGCACTTTACAGATCCTGGAAGGTACTGAGGAGTTGCTGATCTCCAGCACTCTGAGTTTACACACCAGGTGTTCTATCAGAGCTCCCTGGACCCTTTCCTTCTATTCCTTTTCCTCCAAAAACAAACTAATTGGAAAAATACAAAACATTTTCACTTAATGTTTATTGAATGAATAGCTTTTGAGATACATTTCAAAACACCAATATTCTATTATGCACTTCTCACTTAAAACTGACAGGCCTTTCTTCCAATTAATCCAGATAGGAGGTACAGACTAGTAGTAGATAACCATCTCTACTCATGGGGATATCTCTTAATAGATGACTGAGATACAGAATTCTGGAGATAGCTTAATATAGTCAGTTAACAAGCTCTATTAAGTGCCTTCTCTGTGGGAGGCCCTGTGCCATGTGCTAGGGATACCAAAATAAAGGGGAGACAGAAGCACAGTTCCAGCCCTGAGGGAGCTTGAATTCTAATGAAGGGATAACATGCAAACTGCCATGTGTCAAGTATAATGTACATGATAGAACACTTACTTCACTGGGGTTCAGAGAACCCAGGGCTTTAGAACTGACTGGGTTACCAACTAACGGGCGACTCTGGATAGGCAATTCCTGATGATAAAGTAAAAGAGAGCAAAATAAATCTTAGGGTCTCTTCAAATCATGGCATTCCCTGCTTCCATGATATGTTTAGACTACCTTATTAAACTTTTTCTACCTGCAACCCCTTAAGTGCTGGACGTTATACCACTGCTTAATATCATTCCCTAAGCTACCTGCAACCCAAGTTACTAATAAGATGTAAATTACTTTATCTCATGGTTTTCATTAATTCAACAAATATTTGAATTAATGTGCTAAAGAACTACTCTGAATTTAAGTACAGAGTGTGGATGAGACATGACCCCTTCCTTCACAGAACTTACGGATTAGTTGAGGGAGAGAACACACAATGTAATACACAGATAAGAACAACAGGAAAACTAAAACACAGCCGCATTCATGAAGTACAAAAACTGAAAACGAGATCTCTTGGCAGGAGTGGGAGTAAGAAAGCATCACTACCAAGAGTGAAGAAACTAACTGAAAAAGCATTTGGTATAGATCAAAGAATCCTAGATTTGGAGTTTGTATTTAAATCCCAGTTATGCTTTCTACTCATGTGACCCTAGGCAAATTACTCTCCTTCCCTGATCTTCTTGGGGTTGAATGAAATATTCTCTAAGGTCCCTTTCGGCTTTAAAGCCTATACTTTTATGTGCAAGTTTGGAGGTGGCATTGAGGTATTTGTTAAAGGACAATTGGGAATCCAATTGATAAAGATGGAGAAGAGGGTACCTCCCAGGATGAGCCACATTAGGTGCATGCAAATCTTATCATTTAAAATTCCTTTTTCATCACCTGCTCCAAGGCTAATGGCATAGTTAGAAGGTGAAGGTAGCTATGCGAGGACCAGATACTCCAGAATATATTTAATTTGTCACTTACCATCCATCCTTATTAGACATCTCATGTTGATATTGCTCATTTTGCAATCTGGATAGACTCCAAAGCAGTGCATTGAATATATTCCCTTAATATTGAACCAAAATAAAAGGCTATTACATCAAAGGTGAAATCAACCAAGCAGGCTAAGAAATTTCCAATCCCAATTCAAGTCTCTAAGGAAAACATTGAGGAGAAACAGACAACTTGAATCGATGCTGTTAACAAGGCTACCCAAGTCATTACTGCAGGTAAAGTATTGCTTTAAATTGCCTGAGTCTTCAATTTTTGACCTTTCTTTAAGCCTTATAAAAGCTGAGCTTGAGGGAGAAGTCAGATGAGAAAAGAGGATGGGGTGGATCACTTATCTTGAAGATACCTGAGTGTATGATTGATCTTAGGTGCATAGAAACAGCGAGGAGTAGTGAACAAAGTACAGGGTTCACAGTCAAATTTGAACCCTGGTTCAAATCCTTTGATTCAGATTTGTTAACTACTTGGCCCTGGGAAAATTGCTAAATGGCTGTGATCCTTAGTTTTATTATCTGAAAAATGGAGATAGTTTCTTCAGTTAAGGACCTCATCAGGTCATTTGGAAACTCAAATGAGATAATGTATCTAAAGCCCTTAGCTAGCTTTAAAGCACTACATAAATGCTGCGCATCATCTTCATCTTCATCTTCATCATCTCCTGGGGCAGAGCGCTGCTTGGAGTGAGGCTATATTGGGAGTCAATGGATGGCACCTAAAACTTAAGGATCTTTTTGTTTTGCATACTCCTCACGCTACGCACAATGTCAGATGATCAGTACTGAGGGAAAAAAGGCTAAGTGAACTGCCATAGCTAATTTTCAGTCTCATAAATTCCAACATAAATATGCCCAAGAGGACCAGGGACGACTAAAGGATGGATAAATGAATGAATGAATACAAAATTGTTACATATTTATTATGTGTCAGATACTTTTCTAAGTTCTGGGGGTTCAAATTAGAAAAAAAAAAGTCCCTGCCTTCAATCTAATAGAGGGAAAGACAGCATGTATAGGGAAGTATATTTTGTTCTAGGAAGGTGAGAAGGGAGAGATGCAGGAGAAGGCAAATGATGGATAATCATTATCTCCCTCCATTCTCCTCTCTCCCCTCCCCCTCATCCACCATCATGGTAAATTGGAGGCCATTAAGATCAACCTTCACTTGAAAAATCCCCTTCAAAATATACCCAACAAGTATATCCCCAATAAAAATTCACACTTCTATAGAACTTAAAGTTTTGCAAAATGCTTTTCTCGTAGCAATGCCATTACACACAGGATGCAAAGAATGTGTTATTTTCACTTTAACAGATGAAACAACAGGCCCTGAAAGTGATTAAGCAGTTGAGTGATTTTTCTGGGTTCACATAGCCAGTAACTACAATGTAATCTTCCTGTACCTCCCCCAATATTAATATGATGGCCCTGGTGGTCCCAGAGCTACCCTCTCCACCCCCTGTTTTCTCTGACCCTCTAGCTCCAGGCCAAGTATACTAAATCCATGACAAAGGATATGGCCCCATCCAGTTTCTTTCCCTGCTGCCTTCCTTCACCAACAGGAGGCTAATAAAACCCATAGGGGAAAAAACAAAAGGAATTGGGATATGAACCGAGGTTGTTCCTGTTGGGTAGTATAGATGGAACAGTGCATAAAGCACCAGATCTGGAGTCAGGAAGACTCATTTTCATGAGCTCAAGTCTGGCCTCAGACACTTAGTAGCTGCGTGACCCTGGGCAAGTCACTTTACCCTGTTTACTTCAGTTTCCTCATCTGTAAAATGAGCTGCAGAAGGAAATGGCAAATCACTCCTGTATCTTTGCCAACAAAACTCCAAATGTGATTACAAAGACTTGGACTTGACTGAAACAACTAAACTACGACAGCAAAACCAATAACGTCCCTGACTGCAATATTCTTTCCATTACGTAGCAATGCCTCACATGCTTCTAGCCACTTTATAACACAAATTTTTGTTTGGGACTGATGTTTTTTTTTCCTTCTCTGGAAGAATGAGAAACAACATGATGTAAATAAAAGTATTAAATTGGAAGCCAGGAATCATAGAGTCATTGATGAAAGGTGAAAAGGGGACCTCAGATCTGGGTTTGTGTCCTTGCTCTGCAACCAACAATTCATTGCTCCACTTCACTTCTCCCTGGGATTCAGTTTCCTCTTATGTAAAGTAAGGGGGTTGAATTCTAAGATCTCTTTTGTAACATTAATATGCTTTCATTTAATCATTCTAAACTGAGTAGAAAACAGGACCTAATTAGTTACCTTACAGATCTACCACTCAAAAAACCAGTATTTAGCAGTCATTCTGGTGGCTGTGGTTCTTGTCCACAATGTTGGGGTATGGAAAGGACAATGTAGATGCCAAACTAAAATTCAAGACATCTGGGGGAGCACAGTTTTTCTCATTTCTAATTTTGCATCATTTAAAAGGTAGAAATGAACTTTTTGAGGCTTTCCTAATTTCTAGCCCCCTCCAAATTTTAGTAGTCTCCTCCTCCACTGTTTTGTCCTCCTTGACATTATTTCATATACACTTATTATTCACTTACATATGTACACATTGAATTCTTCCTCTGTATATCCCCTTCCCCCAACTTCCACCTCCCAAAAAAGTCTGTTGTGATCTGTGATTGTTTCATTTTATCTCAATATCCCAATGCCCAGAGTAGTGCCTTACGCATAAAGAATCCTTAATATATTTTTAATTGAATTGAGCATTCTCACACAAGCTTTTATCCCCATGTATTAGATAGAAGTGTAATCCTGCTAGGACACATGCTGTTTACCCCTTTCAGAAAAAAGCCAGAAAGAAAAAGGGACACATCAAAGCTATTCCCTCTTTCAGTGAAAGGCTTAGGGAGGGCCATGTAGTGCTGTTAAGCCTAGCTCTGTTTTCTTGACAGGGCTAGATGCTCCCCTCTCCCACTTCAGTCACCCAGCACCCATGAGAAGATGCTGAAATCACTTAGATTTCCTGCTTTAGGGAGCATCATATCTTCTTGATTCACAGACCCTATGCTTTCTGGCTTTCACCCTTTGAATATTTTATTTTTTTCCCATTTTCTTTTTAATAATGCTACCAGGAATTTTTCAGTGACCAGGAATCTAGAAACGTTCACCATCATGATTCATTAATTTCCTTCCCTGTTTCTGATATTCTTGTGTGCTGCAGGGATAAAGAACATATTGAGTGACATATAATTTTAAAATTGTTACTCCGTGCAATACTAATGTAGGATGCAATATCATAGAAGCAGATAGAGGGCTGGACTTGCAAGCAAGAAGATCTGGATTCAAATCCCAACCTTGCCATTTACCAGCCATGGGGAAGTCACTCCTTTGGGCTTCAGGAAACTCTCTTAAGAAATTTTTCTTCTTATACCTTATTAACCTTCACATATACTGTGTTCCAGTGCTCCTGGCCTCATCGTTACTCCTCACAGAGGGCATTCCATCTCCCACTCTGGTGCATTTTCATTGGCTCTTCCCCTGCCTGAAATTCTCTCCCCTCTTCATCTCTGTTTATTGGCTTCCCTGACTTTCTTTGAGTCTCAGTTAAAATCTCACATTCCGCAGGTCACCTTTAATGACAATGCCTCCGCTCTAACATTATATATTCTCCAATTTATCCTTTATATGTCGCATTTGTACATAACTGTTTGCATGTTGTCTAATTAGAACCTGAGATCCTTGAGATCAGACTTTAAATACATTTTTTGCTGTTGTTTCTGTAGCGCTTAGAATAGTACCTGGTATATGGCAATATCTCTATCTATCTGTCTGTTTGTCTGTTTCTCCATCCATACATCCATCCATACACCAATTTATCTATCTATCCATCTATCCCTCCATCCCTCCATCCCTCCCTCCATCCCTCCCTCCATCCCTCCATCCATCTATCTATCCATCTATCTGTCTATTGTCCTTCCTTGTATCTATCCATCCATCCATCTGTCCATCTGTCTATCTATCTTTTTCTCTTTATTTGTTGGCTTGATGATTTATACCACAGCATTGCACTTACATGGTGGGACATGGGGAGTCAGAAACCAAGGGTTAGGCAGAGGGCAGGAGGGGCTACTGCCCTGGAGGAGAGGGAGAAGAGAGTTAAGGACAGGTGACTGGCTTGTGAGCTGGAGCCAGGGAAAAGAGCATTAGGCTTGCTGCCAACATCTGGCTTTCAGGCCACACATTGGGTAGGCCTGGTGCAAGCTGTTTGCTTTGAGGCTGAATATATCCGTTTTGTATCTCACAGCTTGTGCTAATTCAGAGAAGCTAAAGGAAAAGTCTCAGGTCCCTGCACCTCCCCAGCTTCTTAACTTTGGATGATAATGTGAAAACTCAAAACTGCGTTTCTTTGAGATGGGCTGCAGGCTTCCTGCAGGTGCGGGCCCCCCCCCCCCCCCGCCGATCCTCCCACCCCAATGGAAGACTTGTATCTGCTTACAGCCGTTACTTCCTGGCTCAGAATGATTGCCATGCTCTTGGTAACATCTGGATCACCTCTTACATACTCATAGATCTCCTCTCAATCTCCTGACTGTAGGTCTTGATGTGTTTTTGTTCCTCTAGCCCATTACCATCTGCCACTCTGACGACACTTCATTAGGGAACCTATTTAAGCAATTTTAGAGAAGAATAAGTGTATGCATTCACTCAGCCTTGGGCTGTCACTATATCTGCTGACAGTACAGGAACACAACCTTCAAGCACACATAGCCACTGCCATTGTACCTTATTGCTCATTCTGTGAAAGGAGAAGAAGCAAGCTGGGAACAAACATGAGCTAACTTCCCTATCATGCCAGTCAGTGGATTGGAGAGTTCTAGAATCCTCGATTTAGAGCTAGAAGGGAGGTTAAAGGCCCTCAAGTTCCACCCATTCATTTATAGGTGAGGATACTGAGTCAGGATAAGTGACTTGCCTAGGGTCACACAGCTAGTAAGTGTTTGAGGCAGAATATGAACTCAGATCTTCCTAGGGGTGAAGCTCAGAATGTCAGAGTGAGAAGGGACCTTGCAAGTCATGTCTTTTAAACTAAACCTGGAGAAGAATGTCCTTCACAGTATTCCTGGCAAGTGATCATCCTTACCTCTGCTTGAAGACCGCCAAGATGAATGAGAGACAGCTTGCTATTCCTAGAGATAGCTCCTTCTACTTTTGGTCAGCTTCTTGGCTGTATGTCTGCAGTGTGAAGAATCATGGGGCTGGCCTAGAGATCGCTTTGTCTAATCCTATTACTTTACAGATCAGAAAAAAATAGAGTGTAGATAGGTAAGATGACTTAGCCAAAGTCACATAGCTAAAAAGCAACTATGCAAAGACCAGAAATGAAGTCTTCTGGCCCAGAATTCATAACTTATCTTTATTTTGTTTCTAGGCTGCCTTTGATGCATCCATTTTAGAAGACTTCACCTTGATAAAAATTTTATCAAAGCTAAAGAAAGGAGTATACAGTTCGATTTGCCTTAGGCCCTCTTGATAAAATAAGGGATACTGAACCTATAGTTGCATTGATATAATAATAATAATAAAAGTAGCAGATAGAATTTATATAGTGCTTACAATATGCCAGGCGCTTTACAAATGTTTTCTCATTTTATCCTCAAACCAACCCTGAGAGGTAGGTGCTATTGTTATCCCCATTTTGCAGATGAGGAAACTGAGGCAAGTAGGTTAAGTGACCAGCCTAGGATCATACAGCTACTAAGTGTCTGAGGCTGGATTTGAATTCAAGTTTTCCTCACTCCAGGCCCAGAACTCAATCTGTTATACCACCTATTTCCCTGATATAGGGAACTCTCAGATGAAGAAACTTTCTCTATGAATTCAGTTTGACATTTCTCTGCAACTTGTAACCTGGGAGATTTTCCTAGAGCACAGAGAGGCTAAGTGACTCGATCCCAGGCTAGATTTGAACCCAGGTCCTCCTGGCTTGTGGCCAAATCTCTGTCTATTATGGCAGGCCGTCTCCTACACATGACTTCCATAAAAATAGCCTTGATTTTTCTATTTGATAAAACAAACCATCATTAGTGTCTGAAATGAATTCCAGTTTACTCAGTTACCTAATCTTGTTGGCCCTCAGCCTCCTCTCTTAGAATTCTAAGCTGTGCCTGCTGAAAATTGCCATTTTCTACAAAGACTTACACACAGAGCTACTCAGTGCCTTGTAACTCAAAGTAACACAACTGTGAACTACGTACAATCTGCTTTCTCTTCTAGATCGCACCTTAAGCCAGGTGACCTTGAGACTCACGGATAATGGGGAAGCCTTTTCTTCTGCTCATTTTTTTCCACAGTTATGGAAGAGCTTACCATTTTCTGGGTTTTATTTCGTGCAAAGAAGACTAACTTGGCTGTAGAGGTTGTGATGATTAGGGAGAGAGTTTTCTGTTAGTCTCATTAAAAAACAAAAAACCAAAACAGAATTGACTGGTTTTTTCTAACCTCTGGGCTGCTGTTGCTCATGAGGATGTTATCATGAGCTCAGTCTGCAGGTATGTGGATTAATATATATATATATATGTATATATATATATGTATATATATATATATATTTAAATTGAAATGAATGGAAATCCTAAAAGCACTTTTCCTCACACAAGTTTAGGTTGTAGGTAAACTAATGTCTCTCTTCTTAGCCCCCTTCCCCTTTTCAGAGGACAGGTGAGCCCACTCCTCTAAAAATATGGGAAAGGAATAATGTTTAAATTACTTATTCTGGCATTCAAGGCTCCCCACAGTTGGGTTCCCATTTTTTAATTTTTTTTTCTTTTTACTTTTATTTAATATGTTGCTTTTCACAGGAGTTTGAATTACAAATTTTCTCCCCATTTCTACCCCCCCCACTCCAAGATGGCATATATTCTGGTTGCCCTGTTCCCCAGTCAGCCCTCCCTTC
>CM053622.1:725392099-725436163 GCA_028646595.1 Phalanger gymnotis | reverse complement strand
TTCCCAAGAACCCCAACTTGGACTAGGCTTAGATCTTCAGCAGGCTCTTCACTCCTGCTCTGATCAGCCACTTAATTCCTCCCACCAGGTGGGCCTGGGGCCAGAAGCAACTGCAGCTGTAGTTCTGTAGCTGCCCTACCTCCGCTGCCCCAGGGGCGATAGCCCAACGGCAAATTCAGTCCCTGCAGCTTTTCCCACTAACCTTCTCTGTTGTCTTTGGTGTTTGTGGGTTGAGAGGTCTGGTAACTGCCACAGCTCACTGATTCATGGCACTAGGTCACACTCCACCTGGCTCCCGGTCTGGTCGGTCCACGCTGCCCATGCTGGGCTCTGCTCAGCTCATCTCCCAGCTCCGTGAAGGATAGACCTTACCCAGAGACCATCCAGGCTGTCCTGGGCTGGAGCCCTGCTTCCCTCTGCCACTTTGTGGGTTCTGCAGTTGTAGAATTGGTTCAGAGCCATTTTTTATAGGTTTTTGGAGGGACTTGGTGGGGAGCTCACAGTAGTCCCTACTTTCCAGCTGCCATCTTGGCTCTGCCCCACCCCTTGGTTCCCATTTTTGCCTCATGTGAAATACTCTATACTTCTCATAAGCTGGTTTATTTAGAACCCTCAGAGTTTACTTTAGTTTAATTCAATTCAATAATTGTTCAATACTTTCTACCTAAAAGGCACTGTGAAATACACAGCTTGGTAGAAATACGGTGAGGAATAAGACACTTGTCTTTCCCCTCTGGGAACTGAGAACCCAATGACAGAGCTGAGTCAGCACCAGAATAAAGGAAACAAAGATTAGACTCCAATAAGTATTTGTACAAACTACAGGCTTCCTTTTCCCAACCCTTCCCTCTCCCCCTCCACACATATCTTGCAGAGGGGACTCTCACAGCAAGACTAACATGAATCCTCATTGACTAAAAAAGCATAGCTCACAAGCCCTCAATGATGCTTGTACCTTTTCCGAGTATGTGGGGGTGGGTGGGTTTAGCTGGGTGGTGCACTGGTTAGAGCACTGGACCTGGAGGCAGAAAGACCTCAATTAAAATATCACCTTAGACTCTTACTAGCTGTGTGACCCTGGCAAGTAAGTTACCCCCCATTTGCCTCATTTTCCTCATCTGTAGGTGAGGATAATAATAGCACATGACTCCCAGAAATGTTGTGAGGTTCAAATGATATAATAATTGTAAAGTGCTTATACCATGCCTGGAAAATAGTAAACATTCTTTAAGCGATAGCTATAGTAGTGAGAACAACTGCTATTTTCTAGTTAGCCATAGTACATAATACCATAATGAGAAGAGTGGTAATAAAATATTTTCTGGGTAAATGCAGGGTATATTCTTCCACAAATACACTTATCAGCAGTGGGAAGATGAGGCACCCATAGGTGACACAGACTAAAAGGGGCCATCACATAGGATGCACATGTGGCCAGGTCAAACGTGAGCAAGGGCCCCTCTGGCCTCTAATGCTACAAGATGTCCTTGTACTGCTCCCACCAGGCCTGTTCCCTGCTCAGCAGTGCTCTCTTCATTCCGTGGTGACTGCTAGTCTTTGCTCCAGTGAAATGTGGTTGTGGAGCCCTTTTCTTTTTTCAGACTCAGTTTTAGTCCTCAGCTCTAATTATTTGACATAGAAGAATGACTATATATTCAGTCCCTGTGGGAAAACTCCGAAACTTTTCCTGCCAAAGCTCTTTTAGAAAAAGGCAAAAGCCTCTATGTGACCAGCCAATGCAACAGTGAGAAAAGACACAAAAGTTCTTAATACTTTCCCCTCACACCCTTAGAAAAAAAAGGTTGGTCTATTTCTCTGAGCCTTGACTAGAATGGGAATTTCCCCTCCAAATGCAGAATAACTTCTTTGGGTCACAAGGTAGCTTCATTTGGCTAGTACCGTCTGTCTTCAAACCTGCTCTTAATCTAAACTGTGTTTCTTGGTCACCACATGTAGGGGTCCTCTCTGAGACTTCATTCTTACTTTAAGTTAGAAATTACTTATAGTTCCATATTTAATGTCTGATAACTAAACTACATGTAGCTATCATCCATTTAGGGATTTGTTTCCATAGACTTTCAATAGGCATCTTCCAATAGACTTTCAAGAGTTCTGGTGTATGTGGTCCCTCATTTTCTCAATTTCCCAAATGCTTTTTGTTCTTTCCCATGAAAATAGGGGGGACAAAGGGGGGAAAACACAAGAACTTAAAGTAAACCCAAGGAGTCAAGGTAATTATCTTCCTCTTGAATTTACATAAAGCAATACTCCACCCCACCCCCACAACGGGAAAGGATAAAGAGAGATCAAAGACGGGAGAGGAAATTCACTTTGATAAAATCTGATGTAACAGCCACCTTCATTAGAGCTGACCAAAACTGGAATGGCCTACTTAGGAAAGTAGTGGATTTCTCTTCACTGGATGCCTCCAAACAAGGGCATGATGGTTACTTATCAGAGAGGTTAGAGAGGGAATTATTTTTCTTTCCAACTCCAAAAATCTGCAATTCCTGTAAAAACATTTTAGAACAGCTGGATTTTAAAATATAGGTAGAAGCAGAGATGTCAGCAGAGGGCATTCTTTGTTTAGGAGATACTGTAAATAAAGTTGAGGCAGGAAAAGGTTGGGAAAGTTTGGAGAACTGTATGGATAATGTATGGAGTGTTGGGCTTGAACTTTAGAGACCTAAGTTCAGTTCTGCCTCAGATGCTACCTGTCTGTATGATCAAGGACAAGTGACTTAATCTCTTTGAATTTCAGTTTCTTCATCTGTAAAATGGAGTTGATATCTTAACTCACTACCTGATAGACCCACTGTAAAGGGAAACCTTTGCAAACCTTAATACACGATATATAAAGGGAGGGGAATCAAGATGGCAGAGTAGCAGGAAGAGGTAAAGGTCAACATTTTCAATGCAACTTCTCCACAAAGATCCAAAAAAAAGGATCAGAAATTTTCTTGGGAAATCCAAGGAAAGCAATCACAAAGAGTCTTTTTTTTTCAGCCCAGTTCTGTATAGGGAGAAAGAAACCTGTGGACATTGGGGAAGGAGTCTGATGTGGGCATACAAGAACGGAAAGAGAACCAAGGCTAACAAGAAGGGCTTCCTGAGACACCTCAACCTTGTTCATGGAGTGGGAGCAGCTGTCAGCTGTCAATTTTGTGTCTCACTACCCAGTTCTAGATCATAGATCCAGGACAGAAGGAAGAGGGGACTCGAACCCAGTGCTAATGTTCTGGGTGAGGAAAAATTGTGACTGTAGATTATATACTAAGTGAGGAAGAATTTCAAAATGAAATAATAGCTGTGTGTCTCTGACCTTAGAAGCTGACTAAGATTAGCTGTAGCCTCCAGCCCAATCTTCCTTTGTCAGAAATCCCAGACCCAAGGGATGTCACCCAGACTGTCACTCACAAGTAACGAAACTTTCCACCCCTTTGATGGATAGTGACTGAGTCTGGCAGCAGAGTATTGGGACTTCTAACAAGAGACAAGCCCAAAGGGGTGTTATACAGACCCAAGCCCAGATCAGGAAGTTTCAGAGCTCAGACTAGGAGGTCAGTGATTGATTTTTTTCCCCTAGATCACACCACTTTAGAAGTGGTGAAAGCTTATGAGTCTCCAGCCTGAGCCATCCTTGGATCCTAGAACAATACAACAATCAATGGAACAAAAAAGCAACTGAAGGATCCAAGGAGAAAAAAGCTCAGACCAGACATCCCCCTTCCAAAAAATGTTTAGTGTCCAGTTCCAACTTAATGTCCAAAGTCAGAAAGCAGGTGAAAAGAATGAGCAACCAAATAAATAATCCTCCTATAAAGTAAAAAGATTGTAATGGGGATATTCAAGACACAAACACAGAAAAAGAAAGTAACTTAAAAAATCTACAAGCAAAGCCTCAAAAAAAAGTATAGCATCTGCAATGGTTCAGTTAAGATTCTTGCAGGACGTGAAATAGAGTTTCTAAAAAGCTAAAAATGATTTTTTAAAAATCAAATGATAGTACTGGAGGGGAAAATGAGGAAATAAATGAGATATGTAAGAAATATTTAGAAAGAGAATTAACAGCTTGGTACAAAACTTTACTCAAGGGGAGGGGAACCTCCCTGAAAATTAGAGATAACCAAATAGAAATTAACAACTCCTTGAAACCATAAAAAATATTCAAAGTGAAAAAATGGAATGCAGTGTAAGATATTTCACAGCAAAAATAACTTACCAGGGAAAATAGATTGAGGAGAAATAATTTAAGAATCAGAAGACTACCTGAAAATCATGACGAGAGAGAGATCATCTATCAAGAAATCATAAAAAAAAAAAACTGTCTAGATCTCTGAGAACCAGAGGGCAAAGTAGAAATAGCAAGAATCCGTTGGTTGCTTCCTGAAAGAAATCTCTAAATTAAAACTCCTAGAAACAATATAGCCCAAATCCAGAGATTCTTTGACAAAGAAAAATATTTCTAGTGATATATCCTGTCTAACTAGAATAATAATGATGACAACTTTGACTTATGTAGTGCTTTTATATTTATACTCATTTTTGTTGGGTAAATTATTTTCGCTTGTAAGCCTATATCTTTTGCCTTCTGGAATATTATATCCTAAGCTCTCTGCTCATTTATAGTAGTGGCTGCTAAACCTTATGTAATTCTGCCTGTGGTTCTGTGCTTCTTGAATTCTTTACTTCTGGATGCTTGAAACGTTTTTTTTTTCTTTGACAGGGAAGCTCTGGATTTTGGCTGTGATATTTCTGAGAGTTTTCATTTTGAGATTCCTAGAACTCCCTTGTCCATCTTCTCTATGTTATCTAAATCTAGGATAGCCTGTTTTTCCATATGGTTAAGTCAAGAATCCTTAAGTGGCTTTTCAACCCCTGAAAGTTAGGGAACTTGTCATCTTTCTTTTGTCTCTTTTTCTCCCAGATATCCACCAGGGTTTCTGCAACATATACAACTCACAGCAAATGTTTTAATTTGATTTTTTTTAAATTATTACAATGACCTGATATTGACAGTAGATATTACAATCACAAGTCCCTTCTATTAGCTGACCGTATACTTTCCAATGACTGATTTTGTTTTATCCCAATAAGAGAGAAACTTACTGTAATGTTTCAGTCAGTCTAATTTACTTTTCATGGTCACTGAACTAGGCTACAGTTGGTTGTTGGTTGGTTGGTTGATGATCCTTTGTTCTCAAAGAGGACCAAAATGACATCAAGGTACAGGATGCCCAACTGTGGCCAATCAGACCAGTAAGAGCTTGGAACGCTCTACCACAGGTTGGGCACAAATAGTCCATGTGAACATTTAGGGTAGAGATGTCTCTAAATTTGTACCTCTCCCATTTCTTTTGAGCTACTGCAATTCTGCTTTGCTCATAGAGCACAGTGCCCTCTTTGATGTCAGTATACCATGCTAGGCAGTCCTTTGATGGTATCTCCCTTGTCATGCAGTTGATTCTGAAATTCTTCAGAGAGACCTTGAAAGTGTAGATACAATGTTAAAGGAACTCTGGGATCCGTCTCATCCAGCTCCCTCATTTTGTGGATAAAATAGCTGAGGCACACAGAGGTTAAGTAACTTACCCAAGGATGCCCAGTCAGTAAGAGTCAGAAGTGGGATTTACATGTAGGTCTTCCTCTCATGTGTTAATAATGAGTCTTATTGTTTTAGGACTTGCTTGTAAGGTTTTGAAGAAAGGGAGCAAATGCTTTCCCTCAAATATAGTTTATTATTACAAAGCAACAAATTAATATTCCTTATACACAATACTATCAGGTCACTCCTGCTTAAAAACTTTAGGGGCTCCCTCACTGACCGTGCAACGTTGTCTAAATGTGGAATTCAAAGCCCCCGACAGATCTGTCTTTATAATCTTAGTTCCTATCCCTTCTTTAGGTTCACTCTGTGTCTGTCAAATTAGACTTATTCCCTGCTTCACTAACATCTTCTGTAATCTGTTCTCTGGTTCTGGGGAACCCTCTTTCCATTTTACCCTAATTCAAATGTTACTTCCTCTGATTCCCAGCTGGAAATGATCTGTCCTTCCTCATACCTCCCATGGGAAAGGAGAAGAGATAAACAATTTATATAATACTTAGTGTAGACTAAGCACTGTACTAAGTGCCCTGTACCCAGAGTTACTCAGTAAATGTTCGTCTTCCTGACTTCAGGTCTGGCCCTCTACCCATTGTACCACCTACCTGCCCAAAGTGCAGTGGCACTTTGTTCCCTTCTTGAGGTCTCTCATTCTGTTTTGTTTTGTGTGACCTCTTCATCTCCCCTATCAGCTCCCTGTGGGCGAAGACTGTCTTATTCATCTTTATGTCTTTCCCAATGATTAGTCCATTTCTTATCTCAAGGGCTATCTTACCTAAAGGAAGGGATGTGAGATAAGGTTGCAAAGACAGGTTTGTGGAGGACTTTGAATTCCATGTTTAGACAATATTCTGTGGTCATGTGGGCTTTTTCAAGAATTCCTGAAAAGGGGATGTTATACATGGCCTTCTTTTAAGACACATTTCTAATGCACTTAGGTAATACTGTACATTTTACCTATCTGACTTAGTGTGTTCTCCCTCTACCATACTGTAAGTTCCACAAGCACCATGAATTATTTAAAAGTTGGCTAAACCAAACAAGGAACTCTTAAGTATTGATGTCTTAGAACTAAGAACAGAAACCTTCAATGGAGTCTCCTGTCACTGTCATCATGTAAACTCAGGAGTGAGGTCTGTAGTTGGTCTTCCAGGAGCTGCCAACATCAAGGGCCCATAGACACTTCTGAAGTCTCTGCAGACAGTCTATACAAGTAGGCAGGCATTTTTGATCATGTAACAATCAAGACCAAGAACAAAAAAGAGGAAGGTATCCTTTCTTTCTTCTTCCTCTCCTTCCAAAAAAAAGTACAATTTTTATACTGGTATAAGTTTGTGTTATGATTTCTACTTAAGTTGCCTAAAATCCTGTGGTTATACTTCAGGTTTCAACAGCAAGAGAAAATGAAACATAACTTTCAACAATTCTTGTTTAAAAAATTTACTGTATCCTAATTATGCTTAAATCCTATAACTATATAAGAGCGATTAGTAAACGAGTAAAGAAGAACAAAGGTGATACTATAATGAACAGACTCTTGAAGATGGATACATGCAGTGCTGTGTTTACTTTGGAGACCAAATGTTTCTGTGATGGAGAACCTGATCTTATGCAGAAAACACTAGGAGATTCAGACAAATGAACTGAAGAAACTTTGGAGAGGCATCATGGGGAGGGAAAAAGAGCCCTGGCTTAAGAATGAGGAGGCCAGGGTTCTAGTCCAGGTCAAATTAGCTGAGTGACCATAAATTGCTTCATTGCTCTGGGCCCTAGTTTACTCACTCAGAAAATAAGGGAGTCAGGGGTAATAAATTACCAGATGATTCCTAAAAGTCCCTTCCAGCTCTTTCTCTGTTTGATATTCCTGTGACCCTCTTTCCTTTTTCTTATCATTATGTTTCACCTGCAAGCCCATCCCACCACAGTGAGAATTTTACTTCATCTCCTTAAGGCTAATAATTTTCCCAGTGAAAGGACATTGCACCAGCTAGTGAGCAGTTGTACAGTATCTATTATATGCTTAGCATTATCCTAGGTCTTAAGGAGCTGAGGATCAAGTTTAAAATATTCTCTGCTCCCTGGGTCCTTGAGTCCTTAGCCTTTCCTGGTTCTCCTCCTAATCATCTCATTCGTTCTTCTCCTTTACTAGATCTTCATTCCATGCCTCCCATGTGGATGTGCCTCAAGGCTCTGTCCTGACCTCTCTTCTCTTTTCTCTCAATATCCTCTCTCAGAGTGATCTCATCCACACTCCTATGGGTTCAATCAATCAATTGGAAAGCATCCATTAAGCACGTACTTTGTGTGTGCCATTGTGCTAGCTGTTTGGGATACAAATAGGGATGACTCTCAGATCTACATACTTGACCCCAACCTCCCTCCTGAGCCTTAGTCTCATTTCACCAACTGAATGACCTGTACACATCTCAAGCTCAACAAGTCCAAGAAAAAAAAACTATTTTTTTCCCTAAGCCACACATCCTCCAAACTTTTCTTGAGGGTACCACCATTCTTGTGGTCTTCCAAGTCTACAAATACAGTGTGATCTACAGCTCTTCTCCTTCACCTTTATATCCAATCAGTTGCCAAGATTTTTAATTCTACCCACCCAAAATACTTTCAAAACCGCCTTCCTCTCTCTACTCACCCAGACTTCCATCCTAGTTCAGATCATCATCACCATTATTTGCCTGGATTATTGCAATATTCATTATACTCCTTTCTTCTATTCTTTCCCCTCCTTTCTTCTACTCTTTCCCCCTTCTAATCTATTTTTATGCAGCTCCTAAAATACATCTGACCATACCATTCCCTTAGAGCCTTCAAAGTCTCCTTATTTCTTCTAGGATGAAATATACATTGAGGTATAAAACATAAATCCTTCAATTTTGTATTTAAAGCCCTTCTCCATCTGGTTTCGTCCTGTCTTTCCAGGCTCATTGCACATTATTCCCTTTCTCAAAGACTCTGTTCCAGCCAAACTTCCACATTTGCCATTCCCCAAACTTGGCCTTCCATCTCTCCCTCCTTCATGCCTTTGCATAAGCCAAAGTGCCATTCCTAGAACAAACTAAATGTATGCCCAGAGTCTGTCATATTGATCTGAACATGGGCTGTGCTACATAAATGTCTGGTGAATCCACCTATAAAAGCTACAGGAATGCAATCTAGGGATATCTTTTAGATTTACATAACAATAACAAAAAATTAACCAAGAAACATTTCTTAAGTCCCTATGGGCCAGGCACTGAGGATATAAATACAGTAATCTCTACTGGCAAGAAACCTACATTCTAATAGGGAAGATAACAAGTACACATATAAGTATAGATAGAATAAAGAGAATAAATACAAATACACACAAAGTAGTTGGATATGAACTGAAAACCAACTGACCAACATCAAAAAGTTTTGAGAGAAAAGAGATTAACAGGATTAGGAAAGACTTCCTAAGGAGGTGTTGCTTGAGCTGAAACTTGAAGTAACAGAATTCTATGAGGTGTGAGGAAAGAAAGCATCCCATGCACTGGGGACAGGGAGATGGGAGAGTGAGTATTGTAACCGAGGAACAGACAGAAAGCTGCTTTGGCTCCTCATAGAACAGGGGAAGAGGAGTAAAAAAAAAAAACAGTGAGGATAGAAAGTTAGATTGGTGACACCTTGTGAAGATTTTAAAAGCTGAGCAGAGGGCTTAATGTTTTATCAGAAAGCCAGTTGAGAGCTGCTAGACTGTGAGTGATAGGGTCAGCTCTTGGCTTAAGGAGAAGCGTTTGGACAACAGAGTGAAGAATGAACTAGAGTGAGGAGAGATGAGGCAGAGAAAACTGTTGGGAGGCGGTTGGGATGATGGCAAGATATAATGAGATAATGAGCTAGAGATAATGAGAGCTAGAATTGAGGGGATAGCTCTGTGTGTGTGGGTGTGTGTGGTGGCAGCAGTGGCAGCTAGGTGGTACAGTGGGTAGAGCACTGGGCTTGGAATCAGGAAAACTCGTCTTCCTGAGTTCAAATCCGGCTTCAGAAATGTACCAACTGTGTGACCCTAGGCAAGTCACTTAATCTTGTTCGCCTCCATTTCCTCATCTGTAAAATATGCTAGAGAAGAAAATGGCAAGCCTCTGCAATATCTTTGCCAATGTGTGATTGGAGAAAAGCGGAAAAGTAAGAGAGGAGATGTGGAGGTGGGAATGGCAACACACAACCACATTTGATATCGGTTTATCCTCACCATAACCCACTGAGGTAAAGTGGAGGCAAACACGTCATCCCCTACTTAAAAATTAGTAAAGTGAAACTCTGAGACATAAACTAGTTTTCTTAAAAAATCATGCAGGCAGTAAGCAGCAAAGCCAGTATTTGAACCCAAGTCTCCCGACTCCAGTGTCCTTTCCCCATTCATTCGATCACTGTATATAATCTTAACCTTGATGTATAAATCAAATCAAGGGCAGGAGAGGGGGGAAGAAATGAGGCAGCCAGACACAACATGCTCTCCTAGCCAGAGTTTAGAGATTTTGAAGTGTCAGATGTTAGGTTGTTGATAAATTACACTCCAGATATTTTAAAAGTGTGGTCGATGATTCACTTGGCCTCCAAACGAGAGGGCATAAATATAACAAGTGAAGAGAGCAGGAGTCTGTTTCTGGAACACTGAAGAGAAGCTTCAGGTGGGGCTCGGCCGTTTGCATCCCATCAGAGGATTGCACCCACAGATTGCCAGCTCCCCAGGAAGGGTCTTCATACCTCCAGGAGAGCAACTTCCTCTGGTGTATTTGTTCTAAGCTTTTATTTTCTCTGACTCAAGTAGAGCCCCATTATGTGAGGTGGGAGCTTCAGAGTCCAGTAGTCTCAGTGTTTACTGCTCACTGTCATGCTCCCTCAGCATGCCAGGCCCTCTGAGGTACAAGAAAGGGTCTTTATTCCCCCAATCCCCCAGCAGCACTGTGGCAGAGTGAAAAGAACCCTAGCTCCAGAGCTGGAGGACCAAGGTTTGAATCTCGTGTGAAATAATAATGTGACCTTAATGTCCCTGGGTCTCAGTTTCCTCATTTATAAAATGATGAGATTGGGTTAGATGGCCACTGAGGTCCGTTCCCATTCTAAATCCATGATCCAAAGAATCCATCTGTTGGTAGGATTTGGACTATTTGCAGTATCGAAGGTGAATATAGACCATTTTCTCTGTAGAAGCAGATTCTCATTCCTGGGACAATCAGAGCCTTGTGTAAACTTGACTCATTTTCTGCTTTCTTTTTGTTGGATTTCCAGTCCTGTCTCCCCCTTCTTTCCCTAGCCCCTTCTTCCTTTCATCACATCTGCCTTTCTGTCTGCTTGATATGCAAGGATCCAGTCTTAGTATATCCTCTGATCAATTTCTAGTGCTTTGACCTCCTTCAGAGTTCTTTTTTTTTCAATAACTCCTACTTCTGAAAGCACAGACCTGCCCAGCTGATCTCTCCATATTCCAATCAATAAAGCTCCACATATAGCCCTGTGTCCTGAAATTGAGTTGAATTCGTCTGTGATAGATCACAGCCAGTCATTTGGGGGATAACACCTCCACATTAGAGAATCATATATTCTACCAAGGATAGTTCAGATGCCTTACTTAGTCTGGCATTCAAGACCCAGTACAATTTGACATGCTCTTACTTCCTGCTAGTCCATACTCTACACTACTATATAACTGAGAGCATTTGCAGTCCTCATATATGCCTGGCATTTTCCTGCAGCACCTCAGTGCCCTTGCTCATACCTTTCTTTAAGCCTGGCTGCCATCTCAGTTGATGTCTTATATTTTTTGAGGTGCCACCCTACCTGTCCTCTACCCCAAAGCCTTTCTTGGTCTCCCCTCCCTCATGTTAGTTCAATATTTTTCTGCATCTTATCTCAGAATACTTTAATGTTCTGTTCACTTACTATATTTCAATTTATGTAAATATCTCTATGTGCATATTTTATTCTTTCCTTTGTCCCCTTCTAAGTTTGAGGGCAAGGCTCCTGTTCTACTAATCATTACACTGCCCCCATTACCTAGCACAGTGCCTTGTGCACAGGACAGCTTAATAAATATTTGTTGAATTAAATTGAGCCACTCATAACTTGGCACAAAAATTTAGGCTGGTCAGCAAATAGCTACTTTGTGTAATCTGTGCCTTAGGGGATCCTGTAAGTGCTTTTTTCCCCCTCATCTATAGGAATACTAAATTCTAGCAAGCTGGGACAATTTTAACTATGGGGATGGGTGAATGATCTGTAGACAAGCCTACTCAAGTGTAGAGTGGAAACATAACTGGTGTAGTGTAAATGCGGCTATGCCCATGGACCCTTTATGTGTGGAGGGGAAAGACTCCCTTTTTCACTCCCACAGCCTCCATATTTAGCCTCTTTATACTGCCTCAGTCCACATAGCTATATGGGCACAGTTAACCCCTGTCCCTTTGACACACATCCCAACCCTTTAATTCTGTTAAATCCGGGTGAAAGAATACCTAATTAGGGCTTTGGGATGGAGGGGCTTATCCCCAGAAAAATGAATTCTTTTGGCCCCAAGAACTCATGGAGATTGCCTAAATCCTGTTAAAGTGCCATCTCTGTCCTTAGAGTTCCCAAACCGCCACATTCCCCAACCCCTTTGAAGCCCTGGAGTGAAATGGGTCGGCTGAGCATCAACATTGCCAAGTCTGGTGAATCCAAAGGGTTGCAAGGTACTCTGCAATGTATCCAGCCTCAGATCTCTCCTAATGATATTTTAGGAAATAGTCTGCCGCTTGGGTCTTGAGTAAAGAGGCAAACTAGGCCAAATTCACAGCTGACTGAAGTTTCAGCAGTTTTATCTTTTTTTTTTCTTTTGGAGGGAAATGAGGTCTGTTTTTGAGTTGGTAGAAAGTCTGTTGATCAGGAGGATGTGTTCTCATAGCACCTGGAAGTTCTGTGCCAACATTCCCAGAAGAAGCCATTGGTTTGATTTCACTTCTAGGTGACACTAACAAAATAACCTTGGCTAGGACACCTGAATCACCCGCTCAGACTTAATAGGAACTAGTCCTGAAAAATGCTGCAGCAGCCCATTTGGGAGAAGGAAGGGGGTTGGGAATTGGAGCAGACAGTTTTGTCGCTCAGCCCAATGGCTGCTCCCAGCGCTAGAGTTCAGGTGCCAGCACAGTACATGATCAGAGAGAATTGTCTGTGAGCAGCAGGTGCCATAGAGGTGGGAGGTCACTTTAGGTGAATGGTATTCACAGTTCAACAGGATGGAAGCAGAACTCATCTCTTTTGAACTCTGGTGTTAGGAAACAGGGTTGAAATTCATTCTCTGCACCAGCTATATTACGGAAAGCTTTTGTACTGTCTGAGTTGTTGGGTTGGGGGGTGAGGGAGACAGGGAAAGAGGCTACATTTGACTAGTCACCTGAAAATGCTGCGGTTCCAGCTACCATCCAAGAGACAGGTCGAGTTTTCTTCTCTAAGTTCAAGAATGCCATTATAAATTTTGCCCATGGCCACTTCTTATTCAACCTTGTGTCCAAACTCCCATGTTGCATTTTTCCAAAACAGCACATTTTAATCAAACAATGAGCATTTATTAAGCTCCGACTGACTCCAATTATGTAACAAGTGCTGGAAATACAAAGATAAAAAATGAAACAGGTCCTGCACTCAAGCAATGATTGAATGAAAAGTATCAAGTACTTAATGTGTGCCCCACATGACTCCGAATTCTATTGGAAGAGATAATATTTATGCATATACAAATTGTACATATGTTTATGCATATACAAATTATATGCATATACAAATACTAATTATGCACATACAAAACATATGCAAAATAAATCTGAGGTTATTGGTGGGAAGGTCCAGGTATGCAGCCAGTAGAAAAAGTCTGCTACCAACCATGTGGTAGGTATGCAGAATGTTCAGACATGCTCCAGGACAACACAGAATTTTCATGAATGATCTAATCTTGCATTCTCCCAGAAGCAGATCCCCAGCATCTTGCATATGGATAATGCCATATTAGGTGTTGTAAGCATTCACCAAATCCCCATTATACTTGGAAAGTGTTCCCCAGGAGCACAGAGATAATGGAAAAGGATAGGGGATTCATTGCCTTGCAATATTTTATTATCAACAAAATTTTGAGTTACCTCACCTGTCTTGAAATATTTGAAGAAATAGTAAACTCCATCCTGGGAAAAATTGTGAAAATAAAGTTTGTAGTTAAAGTTTGTAGTTCTCATCTTTACCTTGGTTCGAAACCTCTCTTACCCGCTGTCAAGGAGTCCAACAGAACTGAGTTCCAACCAGGCACTCTCTCCTTCCATATAGTAGAGTAAGTCCCTATTACCTGAGAGTGAATAAACTCCCATTACTGTATTAGTAATGTTTGCAATTTAAAAGTGATCCTGTGGAGAAGAATCTTAAGAAATGTTTCCCTAGCACTGGTGTTTCCTGTGCCTACTAGGTGGGGTGGGTGTTATGGCATGGCTAGCAGAAGTGACCCTCCATCCTAAGGTTTGCTCTAGAAAGCAAAGGTGCTTTTGGAGGATGAGAGGAATGATGTTTTAGTGGAGGTGCTAGGGCCATTGACTTGAGAAGGAAGGAGTGTCCTAGGGAGTGGCAATCTTTTTTGTAAAGGGGATGTGGGCTAGAGTGTACAATACTGGTTTAGAAAGTGGAAAAACAAATGAGGTGGAGAAGAGCTGAAAGCAGGAAGAGGAAGTGAGGGACAGAGGAGCTAGGAAAAGTGAGTCACACAACTATGTGAGTGCCTAAATTAACCATCTCAGCTTCCCTTTACTGGATCAGTGGGATTCTTTCACTCCCAGTCACAGGAAGTATGCCTACAGAATCCTTAAAACAAATTCCCACTCAAAAGACTATTTTCTAGTAACCTCAATGTCTCTATCCTACCCCTGCTCTGTAATCTTTCAGTTTTATAACATATTTCATTAAACCAGCATGGAATCTGAGCACTAGACTTGGAGTTGGAGGACTTCGGTCAAAATCCTGGCTCCACCGCTTACAAAGAGTGGGACCTTGGACCAGTTCTTTTCCCTTTTCTCTGTCTTTCTTCTTTCATATGGACCTGGACTCTGTGATCTTTATTGTTGTTGCCGTTGCTCGTTGGGTCTGACTCTTTGTGACCCCACTTGCGATTTTCTTGACATAGATCCTGGAGTGAATTTCCTTCTCTGGCTCATTATACAGATGAGAAAACTGAGACAGAAATGGTTAAATGACTTGCCCAGGGTCACACAGCTAGTAAATGTCTGAAACTGGATTTGAACTCAGGTCTTCCTGATTCCAGGACTGGCGTTCTATCCATTGTGCCACCTAGCTACTCAGCCCTTAGGTACCTTATATTTTGAAACCTATGATCCTATCAACATTTCAAATTGCTATTCTTGATGGGCAGAGTTTCTTTAAATGGCAGATGTAGGTAGGTGTTGGTCGAGATAACCTTTGAGATAGAATAGAACTTGGTTTTGTCGACAACATGTAGGTTTCAGAGTCACAGGTATCTGGGTTTGAATCCTTTTGTGCTACTTCATACCTGTATGGCCTTGGGCAATTCATTAAAGCCTTCTGTGCCACTCTCTTCATTTTTTTAAATGATGGGGAGGCAGTGTGTTGCCGCAGGAAATACAGAGTCTAGAGTGAAGATATGGGTTCAGATTCTGGCTCTCCTATTTACTCCCCTTCCGATCTTGGGCAAGCTCTCTGGCTCTCAGTTTTCTCATCTGTAAAATGAGTGGGTAGAGTAGATGAAGTCAATGGTCCTCTTTGCACTGATTCAATGATCCTTTTACTCTATTGCCTCCAAGATCTCTTCTTGCTCCAAATCTGTGACTCTATGATTTCCTCACTGTCATAGAATGTCTGTAGAAGGCATGCACTCAGGCTTTGTGTTGGTGGCCCTTCCTGGCTTTACTTAGTCCTAAATTGGCCCCAAGCACCATTTTCCTTTGCCTGACTCAGTGTCCCCAGACACTTGAAACCAGCAAACCAAGCGACTGTCACTGTGTGTTAAGTCACAATTTCTTGACAAAAAAAAGACTATTTCTGGTGACAAACTGAAAATTATACCAATTTATCAAATTCAGTGGAGGAGGTCGTGAGGACTTTTAAAAAATATTTTAAAAATGTCACTCAAGTAAAGATACTTTTAAAAATGAAAATGTTTTCTCCGGTATAAAAGCCTGCATTGTCAGGCCTTCAGTCATGCTGACTTCTAAAAAAGCTGCTTTGTGTCCAAGTCACCAAAATATTAAGTCACCCTTTCCCTGAGGCTTGGTCATTAAGTGATTAATTATGAGACAATGGGGCTCTTTGATTTATGACTTAGTAAAGTGGTGTCCCTGTATTTTCCCCTACCCATTAGCCTTTTGAAGGCTCTAATAATAGACTCTAAAATGTTTCCATTAACACTCAGTTTGGCAAACACCTTACTATTTTTATACACCCCTCCGGTTCCTAGCATGTGGGAGGAATTGCTTCACTACAAGTAAATGCCTTTTAGGTATGGGGCAGACAATTTTCAACCTTGTCGGAATTGGTTCAAGAAGCCTCAGGAAACATCACCCTGTCGTTGCATTCCTCCACTGTTCCCAGGGATGTGGCCACTCCTGAACATTCTTGTAAAGTAGTGGTTGGAACACTGTGGTACTGAAGCCTTCCCTGGCCTCTCCATCTTGGGCATGTCTAATATCCATTCCTGGGAGAGGCTGGCTAGCCAGCTGTCCCCATTCCTGTCCTTGCCATTAATTCAGTCAAAGAAGAGCAAAATGCCATGTCTGGAAGGGGCTTAAGATATCATCTAGTCCAACACTTTTGTTTTACAGGGAAGAAAACTGAGGAGACCTCAGAGGGAAATTCAGGTAGAAGTGGGTGAAAATATTAGAGGAAATCAGTAGCAGAGCTTAGTTTCCTCAATTCAGCCCCATCCCCAGGTCTCAGAGAAAGTTAATACAACTTGTCAAGATGCCCCACTTTTCAGGAGTCATTTTACAGCCAGGCGGCGAACAACAGCTGGTAGTTAGAGTATCTTGATTCAAATTCCGCCTTTGTCAGCACAGCCTTGGGTAGCTCACCTAACCGAGCATCACTTTCTTTATCTGTTAAATGAAAGGGTTGGACCAGCTGGCCCTTACGACTGTTTCAAGCTCTAAATCCATGACGCTGTGATCTGTACTATACTATTTCAGGTCTTGACACGTTTGGGGACATTGAGGCCACAATTGAAAATCCATCTCTTCTTCCACTGCCCGCATCATTATTGACATTTCCATATTCTCATGACCATTTTCAAAAGTTTGTTGTTTCCTTTTTTATGCATAGTAATTTGCTGACATGGGATTCAGAATATACAGAAATGGTTCAGCGAAACCAACGAATTCCTAAAAATCCAGGCAACAGTTTTTCCCCATAACTCTCCACTTCCATACTAAGATGGAATATTTATTAATATATCAAGACACTGTGCTAAGTACTTTAGAATTATTAACTCATTTGATCCTTATAACAACCCTGTGAAGAAGGTACCATTAATTTCCTCATATTAGAGTTGAAGGAACTGAGGCCCAGAAAAGTGACTTACCCAGCTAGTGTCTGGGACTAGATTTGAACACTGGATTTATTGACTCCAGGCTCAGCCCTCTATCCACTACCCTACCCAACTGCCTGGGGAATGTCTTTTATCATTTGCCCTACTTTTGCAGCCACTTAATAGTATTTTCATTTAGATTTTTGTTGTATTAGTTCATACATGTCTTCCTATGTTTCTCACAGATGTATCACTTCCTAAAATGTAATAGTGTCGTTACATTTATATGCCACAGAATTATTTCTGGAGCCCTCATAATTAACAAAAAATAATTCTGCAAATAGCCCCAGGTCTTCTGTGATATGTGGAGGGAGAGAGGGAGGCAGCGGCGGAGAGAGAGAAAGAAAGAGAGAGAGAGAGAGAGAGAGAATATATACTATAAGATATTAGGATATCTAGGCCAAACTGAGATTGAATGTTACTGGTCAAATCTTGTAACCTCAATTATAGACAAGAACTATTGTTGTTTAGTCCTTGCAGTTGTGTCCTACTCTTCGTGACCCAGTTTGCAGTTTTCTTGGTGGAGATACTGGAGTAGTTTGCCATTTCCTTTTCCAGCTCAACTTACAGATGAGGAAACTGAGGCAAATAAGGTTAAGTGACTTGACCAGGGTCACACAGCTAGTAAGTGTCTCAGGTTGGATTTGAATTCAGGTCTTCCTGACCCCAGGACTAGCATTCCATCCAGTACTCCTCTTAGCCTCAGGTAGACCAAAATAGCTGAGGAATAACCGTTTCAAGATAACCTGTACAGCAGACACTAAGGGCTTTTTCTTCCTGTACTTCAGAAGTCTAATGGCTGGAAGCATTTGAGCAGGAAGCTGGGTTTGGGAAGGCATTTTGGTTTCTTCCTGAAATCTTCATTCCTCTTCTCTTGCAACAAATCACGTTATAAGCCAGGTCTGTGTATAATGTAATGGAGGGCTTATTGTAAGAACTGCATATCAGTGAATTTGTGCCCAAGGCACCATAGCTTTCTGTTAACAAATAATCCTACAGTGGAATGTAGCAATAGAATTCTATTAACAAATGCCACTAAACAAATTAAACCCCAAAACAAAACTAAAAAAAAAAACACAAAAACAAACAAAACATTTAAGCTCCTTGAGAGCAGGACAGCTCCTTGATATTTGATCTAGTACCCAGCAGTCCTATAGGTGCAAATGAAACTCTTAATAATTAAATTACTCCTTGAGGGCACATGTAGATGGCACAGTGGTTAGAGTGCCAGGCCTGGAATCAGGAGGAGCTGAATTCAAATCCAGTTTCAGATACTTACTAGCTGTGTGACCCTGAGCAAGTCATTTAGCCCTGATTGCCTCCCCCCAAAATAAAAATCAAATTGCTTGTTGAACTGACCTTAATATCAGGAGTGAAATGTTCTTGCAGAAATAAGAAAAATAATTAGTTATGTATGTAGAGATAATAAAGTCTTTAGGTTTTAGTTGCCTTGAGGCAATTGGATGGTGGAGTGATGAGCATGAAGCCCTAACTTCAAATGCTGCCTGGGACATTTAACAGCTATGTAAGGTTGGTCAAGTCACTTAACCTGTTTCCTTCCAGGGTTGTTGTGAGGATCAAATAAGATAACATTTAAGCACTTAACACAGTTCCTGACACATAGTAGGTACTTAATCAATGCTCCTTTCTTCCCTCCCTCTCTTCCTCTCGCCTTTCCTTTCTTGCCTCCTTTCTCCCCTCCCCTCTTCTTTCCATTGATGGGTATAAGCCTCAGTGATCTTTATCATGGACACATAGAGAATCTGAGTCACATTAGTTTTACTGCAGAAACTCCTTAGGGACTAAGCAGAGTATGTCAGAAGCTGCAAGTGTTATATTGGCTCTTCTACCCAAGCATTACAACCATGATACCCAATAACTGGAAAGTTTCTTATTAAAATCTCACCTCTAACATGCAGATGCAGCAGAATGAGTCAGGGATGGAGTAGTCATACTTTATCTCCCTTTCAGCCACTTTATCTCTGGGGCAGTTCTGCACATTTCCATTTCTATTCAAACGTTCTGTAAACAATTGCATTATGCCAGGGGCCTAGAGATAAGAGGAGACTGGTTTTGTACATAGGAAAGGCATCCCAGGGGAGAAGGCACTTGTGTCAGAAGGAAGATAATGGTTTCAACATGCATGTGTGTGCGTGTGTGTGCGTGTGCATGCCTGTGTGTATGTATGTATGTATGTGTGTGTGTATGTAATGTGTGATATTTGGGGGGCAGGGGGACAATTCGAGCCACAGAATGGGACATGGTACATTCAAAGGCACTGAGCCTAGAAAGCAGAAAGCAATGAGTGGTCTGATTTGACTGGATCCTAGAGGATATGAAAGGTAATGTGTGTGATAAGACCAAAAGGGGAGCCAGACTGTGCAGGGCCTGGAATGACATTGCTAAGTGGTTGTGTAGTCAGCTACGGATTTCACTTGAGTTCTATGTAGCATTTATTTCCTGAATATTGAGACAGCTCAAGATTGTATAGCGTGGCCTGTTAGGTCCCTGTGAGTGCTTATTTTTGGTAATGCAGTGAAACTGGCTGTAGTTGTTAGTATTGATCACCAGGGTGGACAGAGTACCATGCTCTACAGAGACACATCTAATTCTGTGGTCATGTGTGAATGTGTTTAGACATAGCCTGAATAGAATGTGTGTGTGTGTGTGTGTGTGTGTGTGTGTATATACATATATATATATACACACACACACACACATATATATGCACGCACACATATATACATATATACATACATATCTATACACACATATACATACATATATATATAATGATACATATATACATATACATACATACATACATATATATATATATATATATATAATGATAAGCTTTATGGTAAGTTTAGACTCCTTACTGATAAGGTAGTAGGTTTGATGGTGTCACCCAGGCCTGCACAACCTGCAGCCCACCAAAGGATTTCAGGTGGCCCTCGGGCTGCAGGTGGTACAGGCCTACCACCCATTCTTGGATGACTGATGTTACCAGTAGAAGGACAGTAAATTTTGTAGTAACTTGAGCATTTCCATAAGGGATATTAACTGAAGGCTCCCATCATAGCCTTTAGCTTCTATCTTTTGTCTATTAGAATTTTGGCTGGGTATTTCATGCAATCTTTTGTGAGGGAGGAGAGAGCTGATGTCAGAAGAAGAAAGAAGAGAAGGAATGGACTGAAACGCCTCTTTCAAAATGCACAGAAGGAAATGCAGAGGGAAAAAACAGACAAGGTAGCTTTGAAAGTAAAATGTTGAATGCGTTACGTACTTTAAAACAAATTCATGCTTAACCAAAATAATCTCTGTCTCTCTATATCTGTCTCTGTTTCTCTCTATATCTTGTTCTCAAGAAAAATCTTCAGAATATTTTTTTCAATAGCTTCTTTCTCCACCAATGTCTTCCTCTGATGCCTCATCCTGGTGTGGAGTTGGCCCAGGATTCTTAAAAGCTGTGCTCATGAAGAATACAAACAATAGCAGCTACCATCCATCTAGTGCTTTAAGATTTGCGGAGTGTTTTGCCCGTATTCTCTCACTTTGTCTGTGTAACAATGCTCAAAGTCAGGTGCTGGGATTATGTCTATTTTATAGATTTGGCACCAGAGGCAGGCAGAGGTTAAGTGACTTATCTAAGGTCATATAGCTCATAATTAAATGAGATGGAATGCAAACTTGGGTCTTCTTAACTTCAAGTTCATCATTTTATCTGCTGTGCCAGCTACCAGCCTTTGATATTGACTCCCTAAAAACTCCATCAGGTCCTGCAAACATGGAGACAGAGTGTGTAGGTATGTGTGTTGTTAAGCAAAATTGTCTCCTTAGCATGGCTTTTGTTTCTTTTGAGTGGAAGTACTTTCAGCTGTTAAGTGCTAAGCCCCAGGCCCAAAGCTCTATCAGGTGTGAAACCTGTGTGGGTGTCGATTAATGACTTAAGAGGGGCCAACTCAGGAATCAATGGTCTCTGGTCTTTGAGGTGGGGCTTGAGAACGGCAGAAGCTCAGCTGCAAGGAAAGGTGACCCAAGAGACAACTACAGCGGAAACAGAAGCTGTGGAAGCAGGGAGCTGTGGAAGCAGGGCTTACCCGTGTGTAGACCCAGGAGTGCGAGCAGGAATTTGAGGCCAGTAAAAATGATTTGGCTAAATACTATCTTGTTTTTCTGTGGCCTCCTGGTTACTCTTGTGAGGCGGGATTTCTGGGCCTGGAGTCTTTTTGTCAAGATGTCGGAATGGGGAGGCTGGTTCACAGATAAGCTGCGGTGGGGCCTAAATAAATTTTTTGTTGTTTTCTACTTAGAGAATCTCTCATACCTTGCGATTTCGAACCATTCAAACATATACATGATTATATTTGAGATTATAAATTCGGCCTTCCTACTACAGTATGGCTACTTCCTGTATATCTATTTTATGAGGACCAGCTTTGAGTAAGGGTGGAATGGCTCATCAAGATGCATCAATGTAAAAAAAAATAAAAGATGGTGAAAAACACATGGAATTTGGAGTCAGAAAACCTTAGTTTAAACCTTTAGCCAACTCCTTACTACCTTTGTGACCATGGCTGAATCAGGTGCTGTCTATGGGAATTTTTTTCCTGAGCTTCCCTAGTGTTAGAATCCATTTATTCCTCGGTTTCAGGTACATACTAATCAATTTCAATTTTGTGTCCTTCTCTCTCCCCTCACTCTCTTCTTCCTGTAGAATATTAGTTCCCTGGGAGCAGGGGCTCTTTTTCCTTTTGTCTATGTATCACCAACATTTAACATGGCATCTTTCACAAGGTAGGTGATTATTAAAAGCTTCTTGGGTTGGATTGGATTGGCCTAACCCAAGGGTGGAGAACCTGCAGCCTTGAGGCCTCATGTGGCCCTCTGGGCTCCTCAAATGCAACCCTTTGAATCAAAACTTCACAGACCAGAACAAATCCTTTTATTAAGAGGATTTGCTCTGTGAACTCTGGATTCAATCAAAGGGCTACAACTGAGGACCCAGAGGGCCGCACACATGTGACTTCCAGCCCGCAGGTTCCCCACCGCTGGACCTCTCTGGGCCTCAATGGATTTATCTGAAAATTGTGCTAGACAACATTTCTCAGACTTTCTTGCCAGAGCTTGTCTTCCATAGCATAGAATTGAAGAATCCAAGGTCGTTTCTATATCATGATGAAATAAACCCTAAGAAAGCTAAAAAGGAATGTTAGACATTGAAATCTGTGATGTGAGTCTTGAGTCAGTCTCTATTATGGGGATGACCAGATTGTGATTCTAGGAAGAAGACTGTTCACCAGGTGATACTATGGGGTTTTTGCACATAGAAATTCATTAAACTGTCTACTAATATATGGCAGGATTGTGGTGTGGATTCTAGAAGGAATTACTGAAAGTCAAGAAATCAATCCATCCTGGATGCAGCATTCATTCTTCCATGCTTTAAATTTTCCTCCAAGTGGCAAATTGAGACAGTGGTGGAGTAGAAAGAACATTAGAGTTAAACAAACAAAAATCTTTGGTTTGAGTCCTGGTTGTGTGATTTACTATAGGCCTCTAGCTAAGTGATATCATATATTTACAAGCACACTTGGTGGAAAGATGAATTTGCCTGTTTGGATGGAGATGGAAAAAGCAAGCACTGGGTAAGCATTTCTGATAGTCTTTATAACCTCATGCTCTCTACTACAGGGATAAGCAGATAGGAATGGAAATATGGGAACGTGACAATGCAAAAATATAATAGGTAGTGCTTATACAGTTCTTTAAGGTTTTCAAAGTGCTTTACATATATTGTCTCACTTTATCAAAAGAGAATCTGAATGCTTACACAAAACACTTCAACAGGGTTGGTGACAGGGTAAAATGAGATAACGTATATACAGTGTTTTGTAAGGGTGAAGTGCTATGTAATTATCATTCCTTTTTATAAGGATTCTAAATATATGCTAAAAGACTTCCCACCTTTCTTTGCTTGTAGAAATGGTTTATTAATGTATTTTAACTGTAAGCATTTCCTTATATCCTCTTTGAATGCTTGCTTATGTGATAGCTAGGTGGCCTAGTGGACAAAGTACTAGACTTGGAGTCCAGGGAGCTGGGTTTGAATCCTGTGACAGAAACTTAATGCCATGTGACCTTAGGCAAATCACTTAACCTCTCAGCCTCAGTTCCCTCATTTGTAAAATTGGGATGAGAATAATATCCAGCTAAGGATTGTTGTAAAAATCAAATGAGATTTTATAATATATGTATATGTATATAATATACATACACACACATATATATACACATACAGATATACACATGCATGTATGTAATAACTCATATGTGTGTAATACATGTATAAAAAAGGATTTCACACAATTTAAAGTGACATAAAATGATGCCAATTAGTAATAGTAATAGTAGACTCTATCAAATAGATTCTTTTATTCAATTCAACAGACATTAAATTTATTATATGATTACTAAGAATAAGACACTATGCTGAGTATCAAATGAAACAGGTTTGTCTTGCCCTTAAGGAATCCACATATCTATTGAAGAATATAGAACAGCAGGTAAACATATATATTTTTAAAAAGATCATGGAGGGAGAGAATTCTAACATCTAGGGGGATTAATATAGTCTTGCATAGTAGGTAGCTCCTGAACTATGCTCTAAACAAATCTAGGATTCTCAGAGGTGGCGGTGATTTCTAGACATGGGGTTCCAGACTAGAAGAAGGTGAGAGCCAGATTGTGGAACACTTTTAATGATTGGTCAAGTATTAATACATGCATTCATTTATGCATACACACCTCGCTCCCTCCTCTCCCCACCCCCACACTGGGTCTCTGCTCATACTAATTTTTTTTTACCTTTAGTGTGTTTCCTTTCCCCTCTATAGAAACAGTCTTACCTGTTTTTAGGCCCATCTGAAGTCCCACCGAAGGGACTTAATGTCATAATTCTCTTTGCTCTAAACAGGACCACAGTTTAATACTTACCTGTTCTTTAATGATTTAATTTAATTATTATAAATGTGTGTATGCATTTTTATCTCTATCCACCTCTCTCTCTATCTGTCTCCTCTGGGCACTAAGGAGCCACTGACAATTTCTGATCCAGTGACTTATTCGAGTCACTCTGTGAGAGGCACCTTATGGAGGGAAGAGATTGGAAGCAGGAAACCGAATAGAAGGCTCCTGCTTAAAGATGATGAGGGCCTGAGCTAGAATGGTGTCTGAGTTGGGGGAGAAAAGAGAAAAGATGCTAGAGATTTTGTAGAGATGTGGCTGATAAGAATTAGCAGTTGATTGGTGGGGGCGGGACTTTCATCTATAATAGCTTCAAAGAGAACCATGAGGAGGTGCCTTTGTCAGGGCTGTCACTGAGTAACCTGCCTGGGTTGTCCCTAAATGGTAAGACCCTGTTTTCAGAGCAGGCAGACCTGCAAAGTCCAGATAGCTGCTGAAGCATGTTTCTTTCCATTGCAAATTTTGTTGTTCTGAGAAGTGAGGAGACGCTAGACACCTCGGGAGAGATTACTCTTTGGTATTGCTGCTGTGGAAGAATTCAAATTAGAACAAGCCAAGCCTCCTGAGTATTGCATTTGAACATTCAGCCCAAGCTGCTTTGGGTAACACTTCGTTGCAAAGGCATTCCATTAGGCTTTTATCTCACTTTACTTGCATCCAGGAGTCCATACAGTTGGTGCATCCATCCTCTCTTGGCTTGCTTAAGCATTCTCCACAGAGGCTCTGGCTAAAACAGCATTTGGCTAGTAAGTTGGGAGAAGGAAGAAAGGAAGGAAAATAAGAGAGAAGAAGAAAGAAGGAAGAAAGGAACGAAAGAAAGAAACAGGCATTTATTAAGCACCTATTATGTGCCAGGCACTGTACTAAGCACTTTACAAATATTTCCTTTGATCCTCACAACAACCCTGGATTATTATCCTCATTATTATACTCATTTTACTCTTGAGGAAAAAGAAACAGAAAGCGATTAAGTGGCTTGACCAAGGTCACATAGCCAGTGTCTAAGGACAAATTTGAACTCAAGGCTTCATGACTTCAGGTCCAACAATTCTTAAAATTGCACCCTTTCTTGACAGAAAAAAGAAAAATCATTCAATTCCTTATTTGCATTATAGTTCTTAAAATTGAGGGTATTTTTCCTCCTTTTCCATCTTGGTGAAAGCGGCAGACAGTAGAACAGGGGTGAGGAGCCTGTGGCCATGAGGCCACTGTGGCCTTCTAGGTCCTTGGTTGCTGCCTTTTGACTGAGTCCAAATTTTACAGAGCAAATCCTTTTATTAAGGAGATTTGTTCTATGAAATTTGGATTCAGTCAAAGGGCCCACTTGAGGACCTGTTGGGCCACATATGGCCTCAAAGTCTCAGATTCCCCACTCCTGGAGTAGAATAAGCCTCAAGTCCTGACTTTGTGTATTCTCTGTGGTGCAGTAAGGTGACTAGGTGGTGCAGTGGATTGAGGACCAGGCCTGGAGTCAGGAAAACTCATCTTCCTGAGTTCAAATCAGGCCTCAGATACTTACTAGCAGTGCTAACCTGGGTAAGTCGCTGAACCCTCTTTACCTCGGTTTCCTCAGCTGTAAAACGAGCTGGAGAAGGAAATAGCAAACTTCTCCTGCATCTTTGCCAACACACCCCCACTGTGGGATCACAAAGTCAGACACAACTGAACGACAACGTGGATAGTAGATAACTTAGACTCAGACAAATCTAGTTTCAAATCTTGCTGCAAACACTGATATAACTGTGGGCGAGCCATTTAACCACTCTAAGCTTCAGTTTGCTCATCTGTAAAATAAGGGTGTTGGGCTTTTAAGTCTCCTTATAGCTCTGAATCTATTTTATAAATCTATGACAATCCATCCATTCTACATATTGTGACTAAGATAATTTTACAAAATGTTCCAATATTAAAGATCCTACAGTTTCCTAAACTTTTCAGGTTTCCAAGATGTTTTCTGTTGTCTAATCTTGCCCACTTTATTACGGCTTTATTTCCTATATCCCCCAACAGGTACCCATTCTCCAGTCAGATTGTTACCCCTGAATTCCACAATGGCATAACTTTCTGCAGGGACTTTGCTTATACTGTCTTATCCATCTTTAATGCATTCCCTTTCCCCTCTTCAGAGACAGCTTTACCTGTCTTCAAGACCATCTCAAGAGCCGCACCCCAAGGAAGTTAATACCATAATTCCCTTTGCTCTAAATAGTACCACAGTTGAATACTTACCTGTTTCCTAATTATTTAATATGTATTAGTTTCTTTTCCCCAATTAGATTGGAAGCTACTTGAGGACCAAGATCTGAGGTCATACTTTGAACACCTAACAATGCTGGGGCATATGATAAATGTAGAGACCATACATTACGCTATATCTCTCACAATGCTAGAGTTCCATAAGATGCACTTAATAAATACTAATTAATCAGAAACATACAAAACAGTTAGGGGGTACAGTAGCTTGGATTCAGTTGATGCTTAGATTTACAAGTCAAACAACAAGACATATAGATATTGTCAGAGAGTGTGGTGTAGTGGGAAGAGTAAAAGTAATGCAGTCCAATTTGGATCTTGCCTCATTGAAGGAAGGAGGCGATGCATTCCCTCTTAGAGACCCGGTTTCTGTATCTGTATAATTGATGTCTGTCGTACTTATATCAGAGGGGAATAGGAAAACACACACACATACTTTGGAAACTTTAGAGTGCTTTGTTGTTGTTAAGATTCAGGAGAAAGCCCCAGCATGTGGACCACACTCAGTAATCCCTCTGCCACACTATAGGAACCATCATTCTAGATTGGAATTTCATTCGGATGGAAAGGTTATGAAGTCATTGTATTCTTGAGTCTCATTCACCAGATTGTAAGCTCTTTGTGGGCAAGGATGGTTTTGCCTTTGACCGTCTCCCCAGTGCATGGCTCTTAGTAGGTGCTGAATAAATAAATGTTTGTTGAAGTAAATTGCTGAATTTATACCTGGACTGGACTTCCATTGAAAGTCATGATGCAGAAGAGGTCACTAAAGGTGTGTAGTAGTTTACTTAGTAGTGTAGTCAGGTGTAGACAGAACAAGGTGCCAACCTTCTCAATTTAGTTATAACTGGGTCATCCATAAAAGTAGTGCAATGTTCCCTCAAGTAACCTTTCAGTTATGTTAATTTTATAGGAAATGCTCTTCATATACTCCTAGCACGTTTTGAATTTCATGAGTCAGTGCTTTGGCAGATGAAGTGTGAAGTGAACACCTATTGAAAGACAGTGCAATGTGATTGTTATAAATTGTATTTCCTTTCTCTCTCTCTCTCTCTCTCTCTCTCTCTCTCTCTCTCTCTCTCTCTCTCTCTCTCTCTCCCTCCCTCCCTCCCTCCCTCCCTCCCTCCCTCTTCCTTTCCCTCTCCCTCTTTTGCTCCCTCTCTTTCTCTCCCTTCCTCCATCTCTTTCTCATCTACCTCCTGGCATCTCTCTTTCCCTCCCCCTCACTCATTAGTAGTACCAAAAGAAATGCATAGTCAAGTGTGTTTATTTATAGCCTTTGTTTTTCCTTTGTAGTGGTGGGGAGGGGAATTTTATTTTTATTGAGTTATTGGAAATTCCTAAAGTGTATCTTGTTTCTGAAGGAGAATAATTTAAGCAATCATGGCTCCTACAGAAATGACATTAAGTCAAAATTTCTTCGGTATTGGCTTATAGGATAATATTATTAAACTTTACTTGACACACTCACTAAAGTCATGTCCTCTTCTTTCACAAAACTTATCTTTTCTCTCTTCCCACTCTTTCTCTCATCCCATCATAGGATGATTGCATTCAGGAATGCTGTTCTTCCCCCACTGCTCTGGGAATGCACAGGGGCTTTGGGAAGTGATTGCAGAGCATGTTCTCAGAAATTCATTCTCCTCAGCCTAGGAAAGAAGGCCCTCTGGGCTCAGTTTCACAGCAAAAACATTTTACAAAAAGGATATAGCAAATTGTGAGTAGTAGCAACTCGTTCAAAGGAAACATTTAAGCATTCCAGGAGGCCAGAGTGAGGAATATTATGGGTCCATGGGTATCGCTTTCCTAGATTAATTGGCAATCCCAATTCTATTACTATATAACTTGTCCTGCTTGCAGATCATTTTAACCTGTAACACTCCGGGTTCACAGTTCAGCTGCATTAAGTCAGTGCTTCAATGAAAGAAGAGTTTACTCACTGCAGAGCTCTTTAGGGTGGGACATTTCATTGGTCCACTCTTGACTATGATGTGTCCAGCTGTAGGTGCTAATAAAACTCTTGGTCTTTACCTTAAAGGAGCTTTTATGTTGCCTGGGAGGGCATAAGAGAATAGCCAAAGACAAGGAAAACATATTTTAACCTTAAACTATGCGGTACTGACTGCAAGAGTTAAAGGAGGTCCATATATCAGTTTAGAAGACAGAGATATCTCAGTAGTCTAGAGTCATCAGGGACCACTAATAATAATACAAATAATTTACACTAATATAATGTTTTAAAATGATTAAATCATGGGCATATGATAAACGTCAATAATACCCATAGGCATTATTTGTCCCCATTTTACAGATAAGTTAACTAAGTCTCAGAGAAGTAAAAGGACTTTGCCAGGTTCATTTAATAACCACAGAGTAAGGATTGCATCTAGATCTCCTGTAGACTTCATAGAAGGAATGGAATTTAAGCTGAGCCTTAGAGATTCAGGTTTATGTGGCAACTAGATGAAGCAGTGGATAGAGTGCTGGACCTAGAAACACTAAGACCTAAGTTCAAATGCGGCCTCAGCCACTAGCTATTTGACTTTGAGAAAGTCAGTCATTAAAATGTTTTAAGTCCTTTGTTCCAGGCATTGGGTTAAGTGCTGGGGATATTTAAAAAATGAAGAAGACAGTCCCACTCTCAAAGAGCTCACCATCTGAAAGGGGAAAACAACAAGCAAACAAATCAAACTCAATATGGGATAAATGATAAACAATTAAGAAAGGTAAGGTGCTAGAATTAAGACAGGTTAGAAATGGCTTCCTGAAAATGATGAAATTTTATTTGGGACTTAAATGAAGCCAGAGAAGCCAGTAGGCAGAAATGCCAAGGAGAGCCAGCAAAAATACCCAGTGTCAAGAGATGATGAATCTTGCTCATGGAACAGGCAGTAGGCCAATACTGGAAAAATAGAAGAGGGCTAGGTTATGCAAGACTTTGAGATGCTGGACTGGAGATTACTGACTTGGAGAGGGGAGTGGGAAGACCTGCTGTTTAGGAAAATCACTTTGCTGGCTGCATAGAGGATGGACTGGAGTGGGGAGAGACTTAAGGAAGGCAGATTTACCAGTAGGCTATTTAAATAGTTCAGGTATGAGGTGATGAGGGCCTGCACCAGAGTAGTGTCTATGTCAGAGGAGAGGAGGGAGGCATATTTGAGAGATGTTGCAAAGGGGAAATTGGCAGGCTTTGGCAACAGAAAGGATATGATTGTTGTGAGACAGTAGTGACTCCCTCTACGGTAATAGGGAAGGTAAGAGTGAGGGGAGGGTTTAGAGAGAAAGATAATGAGTTCATTTTTGGACACGTTGAATTTAAGACATCTATTAGATATCCAGTTAGAGACGTCTGAAGGGTGAATGTGATGTGAGACTGGAGGTCAGAGTGGTAGGATAGGTAGATTTGACAATATAAAAATGTGCATAACCTTTGACCCAGCAATACCACTCCTAGGGCTACATCCCAAAGAGATCACACAAGTGGGAAAGGGACCTGTATGTACCAAAATATTTATAGCAGCTCTCTTTGTGGTAACAAAGAATTGGAAATCAAGGGGATGACCATCAATTGGGGAATGGCTGAACAAATTGTGGTATATGAAGGTAATGGAATAGTATTGTGCTATAAGAAATGGGGAAGATACAGACTTCATAACCTGGAAAGACCTACATGATAAGATGTTGAGTGAGAGGAGCAGAACCAGGAGATCATTGTACACAACCACAGACATATTGATTCCATGATCACTAACTTTGATAGACTTGGCTTTCTTTAGCAAATCAGGGCTCAAAGACAGCTCCAAAGGGCTCATGATGGAAAAAGCGAGCTACATCCAGAGAAAGAACTGTGGGGTATGAATGTAGGTTGAGGCAACTATTTGCTCTCTCTTTTTTGTCTTCTTTTTTGGTTTTGTTTCTTCTCTCTCATAATTCACTCCATTGGTCATAATTCTTTACAACTTGACTATTGTATAAATAAGTTTAATGCAAAGGTTTATATAGAATCTATATCAGACTACATGCCATGTTGCGGGGGGAGGGAGAAGGGCAGGGAAGGGAAGAAAATTTGAAACTCAAGAACATGTAGAATAAAAATAAAAAATCTAATTTAAAAATAATCAGCATAGAGATGGTAATTAATCCATGGAATCTGATGAGATCATCAAATGAAGAAATATGATAGAAGAGAAGAGCATCCAGGATAGAGCCTTATGGGACACCTTCGGTCTGAGAGTATGGTCTGAATGAGGACCCAGCAAAGGAAATTAACAAAAATAGAGAGGGTAGTATCCCTGAAGCCTGGAGAAAAGCACATCAAGAAGAGGGGAATCAACAGTGTTGAAGGCTACAGAGAAGTTGAGGAAATGAGGACTGAGAAAAGACTTTAGGAATTGGCATTTAAGAGATCATCGATAACCCTGTAGAGGCCAGTTTTAGTCAAATAATGATAATGAAAACCAGATTGTAAGGGGTTAAGAAGAGAGTAAAAGGAGGGAAAGTGGAGGCCTATATTATAGACAGCCTTTTCAAGCTTAGTCACAAAAGGGAGAAAAGGTATATGACAGTAGGCAACAAGGACGGAAGGATTAAGTGAGGACTTTTTGAGTATTAGGGAAACATGGGCATGTTTGTAGGCTGTAAGGAAGGAGCCTCAGATGGAGAAATTCAAAATAAGTGATACAGTAGAGATGACTTAGGGGACAGTCTATTGGATGAAATGAAGTGGGATGGGATGGTTTGAGTAAGTAGAGGGCTTAACCTTGGTAAGGGGTGAGGCCACTTCATCATGTCAGTCATGGGTAAAGAAGGAGATAGGCATATAAATGATAGGCGATGAGTAAGAAGAGAAAATTGGGAGGCACAACAAATGGCCTCGGTTTTTTCCTATAAAAAATTAACTCAGTTGAGAGAGTGGAAGAAAAGAGGAGCCTTTGGGAATTCTGAGGAGAGATGAAAAGATTTAGAAGAGTTTCTATAGAAAGTGGGATAGTAGGATTGCCTAGCAGCAGTGAGGTCCCAATTGAGGTTGTGTAACATGAATTTTTAGTGGACCTAGTGAGAATCAATGTGTGATTTTCACCACTTATATTCAGCAGTATATACGTAGGAGTGAAAGTGGTATATGGTGAGAGTGATACAAGGTTGAAGCTTGCAACTGAGGGTGCATTTGGTGAAATAAGAGAGCTAAGATCTCAAGAGAAAGGGCAATATAGATCTGAATTGATTCATCAAAGGTCCAGATTAGGAAAAGAGGGGAGCAGGGACGTGGCCTGAGAGAGAATTGAGGAGTCAAGGGATTGGAGGTCATTTAATGTCTATATGATTTGTTTTCTTAATATGTTAAATGGAAATGATAATAGCACCTATCTTTGAAGGTTTTGATGATAAAATGCAATAACATTTGTCGATCACATTATAAGCTTTAAAGTGCTATACAGCTATAAACAAAGGTCATTCTAGTTAGGGGGAGTAGTTTAAGCCACCAAATCATTTTATTTCCTGACCCATTTTGCTGAAAGAAGTGAGGACATTTGGATGGGGATAGCTAGAGTGATTGGTGAATGAAAAATTTCATCTTTTCAACCTTTCTCCACTTTTTTATAAAACCTCATAGTCTCCTAACATTGGGTTGATCATCCAGGAACATTATGATGCCTGGAATGACTCAGTTTCCTAGGATTTGGCTCCATATTTGACCTATAACTTCACTTCCCACAGCAGGCCAACGTAAGAACCTGGAAATAACGATGAGGAGGACAGCATGTGACTTATTACAGGAGTGAATGCCCCGTTTGTGGATTGCAAACTTTTAAAAAATAAACCCTTAAGATGAATGTGAAGCCCATCTATGTTCCTTAACATCCACTAAGCCATAAGACAACCCCACCTTTTGTTTCCCTTTTGTATACATTCAGAGATCACTTAATTTTCTCACCACTTCTCTAACTAGATTATCAGTGCAGTTCTGCCAATTGATTGTAGAAATAGAAGTACCCATTTCCTTATCAGTATTCTATTGGTGTTTCAGCTAGATTGACATGTGTCAGTATTGCCCATTAATTACTATGATCATGTAAAGAACAGGGATCAGCCTTGGCTTTGAAAACAAAGCTTGTACACTTTGCACTGTGCATGCCCTCAGGTCATACAACTCCAAGGAAGAACTGCTGAAACAGGAAAAGAGATCTTGAGTAGAAAAAGTGTTTAAGAAGCGCTGATGTAGAACATAGGCTGGGACCTAGCTGAACTCTTCCAACACTCCCCTCCAAACAACTTTAAAATGATAATGCAAATTAAATTTTGGAGTAGCCTGAGTACCAACAACAGTTCAGAGGGAGGCATTTTTATAACTGAACACAACTTAGGAGGTTCATAGTAGGGTGGACACAGGTCCAGAGGATGGCAGAAGTACTGGCAGTAGGTCCTGGAGCCAGCCATTACAGCAGCAGCACCACCACCACCTTCAGGAGCTCTCACCTCAGAGAATAAGGGGATTGGACAACCAATCAGAAAGAGATTAAAGGGGACCTTTTGCTGAAACTGGTTGCAGCTAGTGCTGAATTACAACTCTGTTGCTTGAAAACAGCTATGGGTCACTGTTGCAGGGCAGAAAGGAGCACTTGTGATCAATCATAAGGGAGCAGGAGATCTAGTCAGTGTTCCAGGGCCAAGAAGAGCATGAATACTTGTAGCTGCAGGGAAGGAGGTACCCTTTCTGGGTAAAGACAACAGTGCAGACCAAGAGAGCAGTGACCTCTCTTCTCCCAGTTTAACATCACCCTGGAAGCAGTAAAAACATGCAGATCCCCAGACCTAGCTCCAAAAACCAGCAGCACAAAAAAGCCTAAATCTTGAGACAGTGCCTTCCCACCCCCAGGTGAGCCGAATCTAACTTTAACATAAAGTTCAAAGTGAAGAAATAAGCTGGGAAGTAAAACAAACAATAACAAAAAGAACTTCCCATAAAAACCTATGATGGTGGCAAGGAAGACCAAGACATAAACTTAGAAGACAACAATGTGAAAACAGCTACAAGCAAAGCCTCAGAGAAAAATGCTAGTTAGACCCAAGGCCAGCATGAATGCCTAGAAGAGTTAAATAAAGAGATACGAGAGGTAGAGGAAATTTTTAAATAAAAAGAAATGGGAGTGATGCAAAAAAAATGCGAAAAGAGATTTAACAGCTTGGTAAAAAAAAAAAAAGAGGCACAAAAATACTGAAGAAAATAACACCTTAAAAAAAACCAGAATTGGCCTAATGATAAAAGAGGCACAAAAATTCACTGAAGAAAAGAACTTAAAGGCAAAATTGACTTAAATTGAAAAAGAGTTACAAAACCCACCTCGAGAAAATAATTTCTTAAAAATTGGAATTAAAAAGTGGAAGCGATATTAAGCTCAACTTCAAGAAATAAATAAAATTTTAAAAATAATAATTAAAAAAAAGAAAATGTGAAATTTCTCGTTAGAAAAACATCTGGCCTAGAAAATAGAGAAAAGATAATTTGAGAATTATTTGGACTACCTGACAGTCATGATAAAAAAAATAGAGCCTAGATATCATATTTCAAGAAATCATCAAACAGAACTGTCCTGATAGTTTAAATCCAGAGGATAAAATAGAAATTGAAAGAATTGACTGATAATCTCCTGAAAGAGATTCCAAAATGAAAACTCCCAGGATTCTTATAAATTCAAGGAGAAAATATTGCAAGTAGCAGAAAGAAATGATTCAAATATCATAAAGCCATAGTCAGGCTCACACAAGATTTAGCAGCTTCCACTTTAAAGGAGCAGAGGGCTTGGAATATGATATTCAGGAAGGCTAAGATTGCAACCAAGAATAACCTACCCAGAAAAGCTGAGTATAATCATTCAGGGAGGAAATGTACATTTAATGAAATCAAAGACTTCCAAACATTCATGATGAAAGGCCAGAGCTGAGTAGAAATTCTCACATTCAAACAGAAGATTCAACAGAAAAATAAAAAAGTAAACATGAAAGAGTAACCATAAGCAACTCAATAAGGTTAAACTGTTTACATTCCTGTATGGGAAGATCATACATGTCGCTCCTAAGAATTTTATCATCATTAGGGAAATTAGTAGGAGTCTACATAAACAGAGGGCACATCTGTGAGTTGAATAGGTTGAGATGATCTCAAAAAAAATGTAGAGTTGAGAAAGAGCGATACACTGGAAAAAGGGAGAAGAGAAAGGTAGAAGGGGGAAAATTTTCTCACCCAAAAGAAGGATGTAAGGAAGAGTTTTTATAGTGGAGAGGAAAATGGAGGTGAGTGGGCAATGCTTGAATCTTGCTCTCATCTAAATTGGGTCAGATAGGGAAGACTCTGTGTGTGTGTGTGTGTGTATACACACATATATGTATGTGCATATGTATGTGTGTATATGTATGTACGCATGTATGTATATCTTGTATGTGTATATATGTACATATATACATACATATACTGTATACATACACACATATTATACACACATACACTCTCAGGTATAGAAATTTATCTTACCCAATAGGAAAATATGAGGGGAAGAGGATAAACAATATAGGGGGTATGATAAAAGTAAGGGCAGATTAAGGGATGCAGCTGTCAGAAGCAAAACAGACTTTTGAGGAGAGAGAGATTAAAAAAGAAAGAGAAGAAAATAGGATGGAGGGAAATGAATGGTAATCATAACTATGAATGTGAATGAGATGAACTTACTCATTAAATGGAAGGGGATAGCAGAATAGATTAGAAACCAGAATCCAACAATATGTTGTGTACAAAAGACACATTTGAAACAGAAGGAGACACACAGAGTTAAAATAAAGGGCTTGAATAGAACCTATTATGCTTTAGCTAAAGTAAAAAAGACAGAGGGAGCAATCATGATCTCAGACAAAGGAAAAGCAAAAAATAGACCTAATTAAATAAGATAATCAGAGAAGTTACATTTTGCTAAAAGGTATTGTAGACAATGAAGTAATATAAACATTTTATAATTTTCTCTGATAAAGGCCTCATTTCTCAAACATATAGGGAACTGAGTCAAATTTATAAAATATAAGAGCCATTTCCTCATTGACAATGGTGAAAAGTTATGAGCAGGCAGTTTTCAGAAGAAGAAATCAAAGATTTCATAGCCTTATGAAAAAATGTTCTAAATCATTATCGATTAGAGAAAGGCAAAGTAAAACAAGTCTGAGGTACCACCTCATACCTTTAAGAACTAAAGAATGCTTGAGAGGATGAAGGAAAATAGGAAAATTAATGAACTCTTGGAATTAGTGAACCTGGTCCAACTATTCTGGAGAACAATCTGTAACTATGCTTACAGGACTATAAAACTATGTATAACCCTTGATCCTCCAATACTACCACTAGTTATATTTCCTGAAGAGAGCAAAGAAAAAGGAAAAACACACACACACACACACACACACACATACACACATACAGACACACACACACATAAACACACGCAATATTTATTGCAGCTTTTGTGTGCTTTTGGGCAAAGAAGTGGAAATTGAGGAGATTCTCATCAACTGGGAAATGGCTAAACAAATCGTGGTGTAAGATTGTGATTGAGTACTGTTGTGCTATTAGAAATGATGAGGACGGTGGTTTCAGGGGGAAAAATGCCAAGACTTATATGAACCGATGCAAAATGAAGTGAGAAGAACCAGGACATCATTGTGCACAGTAATAGCAATGTGGTAATGATAATTAACTGTGAAGGACTTGGCTGTTCTGATCAATACAATGATCTAAGACAATTCCAAGAGACTCATGATGAAAAAATACTATTCACCTTCAGAGAGAGAGAACTGATGAATTCTGAGTGCAAATTGAAGTATAATTTTCTCACCTAATTTCCCCCTTTTTTGTGATACAGCTAATATGGAAATGTGATTTTACATGTATAATTGATATATTGTTTGCCTTCTCAGTAAATAGGGAAGGAGTAGGAGGAAGAGAGAGATGATTGGAACTCAAAATTTAAAAACAATAGCAAAATAATAGTTAAGAAAAACATACCCAAGGATGACTATTGGTGGCATATTGACTTAGAAAACTACATATTAATATTATCAAAGTTTTATTTTATTTTTATTTAGTTAAATATTTCCTAAATATTTTAATGTGGTTTGGGCCTTACTCTAGAGTGTTGTGGGCCATGTGCAAGCTGTGTTTGATTACTCTGTTGAAAGGACTATTTGCTCATAATTTCTTCACTATTTTTATTTGGAGAGGGAATGGGAAGGAGGATCTCTTTTAAATTGTACTTTCTTTGCTCTTCACCCTCCTCTATGGCATGCTAATAAGCTGATATTAAGCTCAACAAACATCCATCCCATAATGAATGTTTTAAGAATTTAATGTATGCAGTGCACTGTGCTAGGTTTTGTGGAAAGGGTGTTAAGACAAAAATCTCTGCCCTCAACAATTTATACTGTGATAGGAAAATAGGTTACTAACACAAATAACTCTAATATGCCATCTTATGTATTAAAGATATTAGAGAGATACAAGTCATGGCTGCTATGAGCCATCAGAGAAGAGGTCATGTAGGAACTGGCATTTGAGTTAGACTTTTAAGGAGGAGAAGAAATTAAAGAATTAAAAAGGAGGATATTTCAGCCATTTGGAATGGTGAATGTATACAGGTTGGAAAGAGGTTCATTGGACCATAGATTTAGAGCTGGAAGTAACCTCAGAAATTATTTAGCAATTCTCCCTTATTTTATAGATGATGAAATTGAGAACTAGAGTGGCTAAGGGATTTTCCTGGGGTCACACAGGGAGTAAACATCAGAAGTACAATTTGAATTCAGTTGCTCAGGGTTTCGAATCCGTTTTCATTCCCTGCCTCCATAGTCTCCATGACACTACATTTTTAGCATGTAGAAAATGCTCAGCAGCCAAAATATTAGATAGAGAAAAGTAATATAAGGTGAAGTTGGAAAGGTAGAGAAGTATCAAATATGGAGAGCCCAAAGATTGACACTAAGGTTCAAAATTAAGGCTTTTCCAATATTACTTTTAATCTAATATCAGTATCTTTAATTGAGGGCAGGGACTGTGATTCTGCCTTTCTTTGTATATCCAATTTCTGGTGTATAGCAAATGTTAATTAATGTTTATTAGCTCTTAAGATCATAGAAAGTAAACTTGGAAGTGACTAAGAAGAGGCCAATTCATTTAACCCAACCCCTTTATCTATTAATGAGGAAACTGAAGTCATCATGATCACTTAGGGATTAAGGAAAAGAGCTAGATTTCTCACTCAGGCCCTCTAACACAAAGCCCAGATCTCTTTGTATTACACTACAGGAGACGTATCACAATTATACCACAGTGTGGTTCAAGACCTGTCTCTGAATTTCCTTAGACCTACACCTCATAAAAAATCAGTACCTGAAAAGCAATTGTGGCACAAGAGAACGTAACAAAAGAGATAAACTTTTGCTGAACTAGAGTCTGGGACCTCAACCAGGAGCAGAATATTGACATAATCATGACATTTAGGGCCAGATAGAGTAGCTGCCAAATACTGTGGAGTTCTGGGTCCCCTGGGAAGGCAATTCCATCTGTAGCGCTTTCCCTTTGTAGCTGCACCATCTAGGCTGAGAGAGTACCTGGTGAACTTATGTTTAATGACAACAGGCTTCGGTCTCCTTCTTGAGCTCTATAGGCACAGGTGCCAGGGCTCCAAAACAGGTGGAGCTCTGGTTCTTGTTCATTTATCCTCAGGTGCCATGCAGGGGTGATTGGTTGTTTACAAATCCTAAGAGAAGCTTGAAGCTCTCAGCTGCCAGACAGCAGTTCTGATGTGCTGACTGAGTCAGGACCACAGACAGCTCTTGGCTCCTGTCAGCTCTTTTTACTCTCTTCTGTCGACTTCAGTCTATTTTAGACTGTCTCCACACTGCAGTCAAGTGGGAGAGTAAAGAACTGGAAGTCAGCTGAAGTAGATGATGGGCGATTGCAGTTTTCAAATGTCAGAATTTTCTCTTTTTTTGACATCTTGTCTCAGTGGTTCCAAGAAGTTTCTTAAGGACAAAGCACTCCCCCTTTCTCATGGTTAGGGATAAGAGGAGGGGTATAGGACTATAAGGAATTGGAAGGGATATTAGAGGCCAATTAGTCCAGTCTCCCCTTTTTACAGAGAAGAAAATAAGTGAAATAACTTGCCCAAGTTCACATAGGTAGTAAGCGACAGAATTGAGGATTAACTATATTTCCTTTGAATGTAAAGAATTCTGGATCTGAAGTCAGAGGACTTGAAATCAGACTCCAGGGTTGCTGATTACCTGTGTGTGTTTGGGCAGGTCCATGACCTTGCTGAGACTTAGTTTCCTCTGATACAAAAGGAGAAACTTGGACTGGATGACCTTTACAATTCCTTACAGCTCTGCTTACATAATCCTCCAAACTGAAGTAACTACCTGGGTATCTTTTAGTCCCACCTCCACCCTTCTTTGCTCCTGCTGTACTAAATGGGGCCAGACAGAGGCTAAATTAGATTTCTTTATAAAAGCTTTGTACTAGACCAGATGCCCCTGGATCTGCTCCAGGGTAGACCTGTACCACTGGGATATAAACATCCAGATGGGGAAGGAACAGAATATTTCATCATTCAAATGTTTACTACTATGAGCCTTTGATATTGCCAAATCTGATGTTGGGCTTATTAAAAAACACTATGTCAACTAGTTATGCATTACATTATAATATAATATGATATAATAATCTATACCATTCAAAGAACTGTTATGAGGACGAGAGATTAGAATTGTTCTGGTTTTCTGCTGAGGACAAAACTACGAACAGTGCCAAAATCTGTTAATGAACACCTTCCTAACAATTATCACTATCACAAGTGGAATGTGCTGCCTCCTATAGGTAGAGGGTTCCTAACTAAGAGAAGTAGTGAGCTTCTCCTCCCTGGAGTTCTTCAAGCAGAGGCCAGAAGCTAGCCTGCTTCTTAAGGATAGTTCAGAAAAATTTCTTTTCTTGAATAGATGATCTTTGGCTTCTGTGATTATGCCTCCAAATCCAGCTTTCCCCCACTCTTCCACTCACTAGTGAATGAATAGGACACTTGAGCCTAGCCTGGAGAGATACATCAATACCCATTGTTGAGAAGGATCCAAGATTTTGTTCTCTGATTAGGTCAGGGAACCATACAGGGAAGTCATCTTCTTGAGACTGCTCTTTTATTCATTTATTTCCTAGTCTGACATTTTATCTGATTGTATTTTCTTTATGTGAAACATTTTGATTCTTACTAAACCCTAGATCACAGGATTTAAAAGTCTGCTGCTTCATTCTGAATGTAATTGTCTACAATTGTTCTTTCTTTGTATGTCTGTACTGAATTGACATCAGTAAAGTATGTACTTGGGGAGTGCTTTTCATAGGCAGGTACAGAATGAATTAATTCACCACAGTAAATGTTTATAGAGTATCCCTTATGTACAGGCTCCTTCATAATATAACAGGATTTGAGCATGAAAAAAACATAATCTCTGAACAAAATATTATTAGTAGGTTATGTTTATTTACATGGTACTTTAATACTTACAAAGTGCTTTCCACAGAAGGAATTTGTGATTATTAGCTTAATGATGATTATTCCTATTTTATAGATAAGAATACTGAGACTTACAGAGGTGAAATAATCTAAAAATATCTTAAAAAAAGAAACTTGCAAGAAGGAGAGCTTGGATAGAGCCCCAGTCCTTGATTCTAACATTCTTTTCACTGTCATACTGTCCCTGAGTTTATAATCAGAGAGTTGTCCCTCTAGCAGGGGAATTGGATTTACACTAATCATTACAATACAATTCAGTTTATCGCTTAATATGTACCATTTGAGTGTAGTAGACCACAAGTCCTTTAGCTAGAGAACAGAGAGACCATTTCCAATAGGAGTGAAAGCAGGAGGCTTCCAGAGTGAAATGACATCAAGCCTTGAAAGATGGATAAAGTTTAATAATTAGAGATGGAAGGTCAGAAGATAATCAAGACATTCAGTTAGAGGGAACACTTTAGAAAAGTGGGAGGCAGTTATGGGAATCTGCTGATTTTTCTAGAGCAGGACTTTTATGTAAGTAAAATCTGGAATTATAAACAGGGGCCAATGTGTTGAGGATCATAACCTCCAGGCTTATAGATTTTGATTTTATTTAGTAGAAAATGAAGAAGCACTGAAAGATTTTGAGAGAGAAAGTAGACATAGCTGCCAAATAACATGTTTTAAGTGGCTTCAAGCTATAGTACTAGTAATAGAATATACTTGCTCTCTCAAAAGCCTAAATTCAGAGAAGTTAATCACCAAATGTTTGTTGACTAGGGAAACTACTTTTTGAGCTGTGGCGCAAAAGCAAGAAGTTTAAAAAAGATTAATTTTCTATTAAGACATCAGGTGAATAAGGACAGATTAACTATGGGGAAACAAATGAGGAAGCAATCAATGTACTTGGGGAATGAGGTGATGGGATCCTGAAGTAGAGTAATGGTTTGTGACAAAGGAATGGAAAAGGAGAATAAAAAGAAAGGATATATAGGACAAAAGAATAGATATAGACAAAGAATAGCTATAGAGATAAGAGATACAGAAAAGAATAGAAAGAAAGATTAGAGAATGGAAAGAAAGGCTGCATAGTGTGATGGAAAGAATGATGCCCTTCTCTTCTCTGATACTACTATCATTCTAGAGCACATCTTCAACATCTCATACCTGGATTATTGCAATAGCTACTGGTGGACCTGCCTCCCTCAAGTCTCTCCACACAACAGTCTATCCTCCCTTCAACCACTGAATTGATTTTCCCAAGGCTCAGGTCTAACTATGTCACCTTCCTACTTAATAAACTCTATTGACTGCCCATATTCTCCAGGATCAAATACCAAATGCTTTGTTTGGCATTCAAACTTCCTTCATAACCTACCCTCCCTCTACCTTTCCAATCTTCTTATACTTTCTTCCCTGGTGTATAGTCTTTGATCCAGTGATACCGGCCTCTTGGATGTTCTATGAAAAAAGGCACTCCATCTCTGGGTTCTGGCTATTCTCTCTGGCTGTCTCATACTGGAAATGCACTCTATCTTTTGTTCCAATGACTTTCCTCCCTGGCTTCCTTTAAGTCTAACTATGATCCCACCTTCTACAGGAAGCCTTTTCTAACCCCTGTTAATTCAAGTGCCTTCCCAAAAGTAAATTATCTCCTATTTATCCTGTAGATACCTTATTTGTACATATTTGTTTACTTGTTGTCTCATCCATTAGATCATAAGCTCCTTGAGGGCAGGAGTTATTTTTTGCCTTTTTGTTTCCCCAGGGCCTTCCCCACACACACACACACACACACACACACACACACACACACACACACACAGTGTAAGTGTTTAACAAATGCTAATTGATTAAACTTCGAATTAGAATTCTTGCTATCATAAACCCAGAGCCATAAGGGACCTTAAAGATCTTCATGTCACATCCCCTCTCTTTTTTTTTAATGAGAAAATTGAGGTCCCAAAAGTTTAAATGGCATGCCTTGGGCTACTCCAATTGTAAGTAGAAAATCAGGAATAAAATTCAGGTCCAGTGTCTGGTTCATTGATCTTTCCTCTTACCATTTGGATTAAAGTCTATTCCTCTTTTGAACACTTATGTGTGACTATTGGCCAAGTCATTTTTGGTTTTTCCATTTCAGCTTCCTCATTTGTAGAATGGGAGACGTGAATTAGGTGATTTATAGTATCTTTTTTAGTTCTAACCATCCTTGATTAAAGGCACCAGGAATGGTATTGGGCCTGAAGTCAGGAAGACCTAAATTCAAATCTGACCTCATATACCTATTAGTTTCTTAGTTTTCATGCTTCTTGACCTACCTACTATGTTTAACATTGCTAGCCACCCTCTTCACTTAAATATTAGGTTGAATGAAAAGTCTAAGAGACATAATTTCTGAGTAATTAGTAATCAATTTATTAATTATAACTAGCAGATAATAGATTGATGGCCATTTGGCTTTCTCTTATGAACCAAAGATGAATCATGGAGGCCTCTCAACATTTAAGTACCCTAGGAGAATGAATGTTTCTGACAGGCAGAAATCAACTCTGATTGGTTAATAATTAATGAGAGAATAAATCTTATGAGAGGTGGGCTTACTCAAGTGAGTGGGTGGGTGGGACATGACTTTGATAATGCCAGTGTTGAACAAAGAGACTATCTCTGCCCCCAGGCCCCTAGATTACCTTGGGCAATGTAGACAAAAGGGATCCCACTCAGTTCTGCCAAAGTAGAACACAATGGGCAGAATTCACCTAGTTTAGATTCTCTTTGTAAGATCTTCTAGTTGGGTGGGATGAAAAGCATGTACCCAAAGGATCTGAGCTTGACTCAGATCAGCAATGATCCTTCAAAAAGACCGGGTTTTGAATGAGTAAATACAAATAAAAGGGGGGCAGAGCCAAGATGGTGGCTGGAAAGCAGGGACTAGCGTGAGCTCCCCACCAAGTCCCTCCAAAAACCTATAAAAAATGGCTCTGAACCAATACTAGACATGCAGAACCCACAAAATAGCATAGGGAAGCAGGGCTCTAGCCCAAGACAGCCTGGATAGTCTCTGGGTAAAGTCTATCCTGCATGGAGCTGGGAGCAGAGTTGAGTGGAGCAGAGCCCAGCATGGGTGGCGTCGACAGACCAGACCGAGAGCCTGGCAGAGGGTGCCCTAGCGCCCTGAATCTGTGAGCTGCAGCAGTTACCAGACTTCTCAACCCACAAATACCAAGGATAACAGAGTAGGTTAGTGTAAGAAGCTGCTGGGGACTGGGATAGAGTTTGCAGTTCAGCCACCAACCCAGGGGCAGTGGAGGTGGGTCAGCTACAGAACTACAGCCGCAGTTGCTTCTGGCCCCAGGCCCACCTGGTAGGAGGAATTAAGTGGAGGATCAGAGCAGAAGTGAAGAGCCTGCTGAAGATTTAAGTCCAGTCCAAGTTGGGGGCTCTTGGGGAAGGAGGAGTACTGGTGTGGCAGAGCTGGCGCATCCCCCCAGGCTTGGAACATAGAACTCTTTTGTCTACAAGCAGTCATACCCTGCTGAAAAACTGAAGCATCAGGTAAGTTGTCTGGGAACATGGCCAGGCAGAAAACACACCCAGATTCAGTCTCAGACTCTGGAATCCTTCTTTGGTGACAAAAAAGACCAAAACATACAGCCAGAAGAAGTCAACAAAGTAAAAAAGCCTACAACAAAAGCCTCCAAGAAAAACATGAACTGGTCTCAGGCCATGGAAGAGCTCAAAAAGGATTTGGAAAAGCAAGTTAGAGAAGGAGAGCAAAAATTGGGAAGAGAAATGAGAAGGATGAGAGAAAACCATGAAAAACAAGTCAATGACTTGCTAAAGGAGACCCAAAAAACTACTGAAAAATATACTGAAGGAAACAACACCTTAAAAAAATAGACTAACTCAAATGGCAAAAGAGCTCCAAAAAGCCAATGAGGAGAAGAATGCCTTGAAAGGCAGAATTAGCCAAATGGAAAAGG
>CM053622.1:725373948-725391599 GCA_028646595.1 Phalanger gymnotis | reverse complement strand
GGATACTTTCAATTTCTATTTTGCCCTGTGGCTCTAGAATATCAGGGCAGTTCTCCTTGATAATTTCTCGAAGGATGATATCTAGGCTCTTTTTTTGATCATGGCTTTCAGGTAGTCCAATCATTTTTAAATTCTCTCTCCTGGATCTATTTTTCAGGTCAGTGGTTTTTCCAATGAGATATTTCACATTGTCTTCCATTTTTTCATTCCTTTGGTTCTGTTTGATAGTATCTTGATTTCTCATCAAGTCACTAGCTTCCACTTGCTCCAGTCTCGTTTTTAAGGTGGTATTTTCTTCAGTGGTCTTTTGGACAGACCTCCTTTTCCATTTGGGTAATTCTGCCTTTCAAGGCATTCTTCTCCTCATTGGCTTTTTGGAGCTCTTTTGCCATTTGGGTTAGTCTATTTTTTAAGGTGTTGTTTTCTTCAGTATACTTTTCAGTATTTTTTTGAGTCTCTTTTAGCAAGTCATTGACTTGTTTTTCATGGTTTTCTCTGATCCAGGCGTTCACATTTTAAACAGTAAATTCAGAAATTCCTCTTATGAAACTCTAAAATGTATTAGTCAGAGGTGAGTGCTATGTAGTTGACCTTTGAATCTGCACAATATTTCATAAAAGGCATTCACCTAAGCCCTAGGTTTCCATTGTTTCTTGCAGGCCAACACTAAACCGTGTTCTGGCAGTACCTTCTTTCCAGTATATATCGGAGAGAGAGAGACAGACACAGACATGGACACAGACACAGACACACGGACACACACACACACACACACACACACACACACACAGACAAAGACAGAGATAGGGAGAGACAGAGGGACACACACAGAGACACAGAGAGAGAGGGAAGGAGGAAGAGAGGTAGAGAGAGAGGAGACAGAGAACAGATGGGAAAACAGGCTCAGGTTGTGACTTGCCTACATGCTTATTTAATAACTGTCGAAGGCAAGATTTGAACCCTGATCTTCCTTTTCTAAATACACCACACTAATCCATTGTATGACACTACCTTTTATAAGATAAAATGTTTTGTGAAGCTTTGGAATAGAAAGATTGTATCTCAATCAGGGTTCAAAAATTACATCAAGTAGCTGGTGATGTTTGAGATGGGGCTTGACTGTATTCGGTTCCAACAGGTGGACATGGATGGCTGGGAGGACAGCATTACAGATACAGATAAGATCTAGACAAATACAAGCAGATCAAAAGGCCTGGGGATATAAATGTAACAGTAAATATTCCATTATTGCCTACACAGGGATGGAGAGCTTGTGGCCTCAAGGCCAGTGCAGCCCTTTGATTGAATCTAAATTTTGCAGAACAAATCCCCTTAATAAAAGGATTTGTTCTATAAAACTTGGACTCAGTCGAAAGGCCACACCCAAGGACCTAGAAGGCCATGTGTGGCCTCAAGGCAACAGGACCCACTCCTGATAGTGGTTAAAAGCACATGATAGGACATAGTGGGAGATGAGATTGAACAAGGAGGATTGTTCCTGATTTTAATGATGTTTGAATACCAGCTGCCAAGTCTTGGTTATTTGGGGCCTAGTCAATATAATGCCAGATAACCAAGTTTGGAAGTGGGGTTGGATCTCAAGTGTTTGGTTGTTGTCCTTCATTCTTGAAGAAGACCAAAATGAAATCACTATGGTAGAGTCAAGTTTCAGTGTGTCCAACTGTGGCTAATCAGACCAATAGGAGTTTGGAATGTTGTTCTACCATAGGTCGGGCAGAAATTGTCCATGCTAATATTTCGGGTGGGTTTTCTAAATTTGCACATCTTGTGTTTCTTTTGAGCTACTTGGATTCTGTTTTGCTCATAGAGCATAGCACCTTCTTTGACATGGGCACACTATGCTGAGTGGTCCTGTGCCAGTGTCTCCCATGTCACAAATCAATTCCAAAGTTCTTAAGAGAGACCTCGAGAGTGTCCTTGTATCGCTTCTTCTGACCATCATGTAACTGCTAGCCCTGTGTGAGTTCTCCATAAAAATAGTCTTTTTGGGGAGCGTACATTTTGCGTTCAAACAGTGTGGGCAGCCCATCTGAATTGTGCTCTTTGCAGTAGAGTTTGAAAGCTTGGCAGCCTAGTTTGACAAAAGGACCTCAGTGTCTGGTATCCTGCTGGGTGATCTTCAGAATCTTCCTAAGACAATTCAAATCCATTGCTTATCTGAAGCCCTTTCCAGCTTTGGGCCTATGATTCTGTGATCCTACAATTCAGTGGGGGAAATGAGACAAATAGATATGCAGTGAAAAGTGAAAAGAAGTGAGAAAGACTACATAAATATAATATTTATTATTTCTTAAGAAAAGGAATGAATCAATGAACTTTTTTTTCCCCTGTCAAAAAAAAAATAACCAAACAGATGAACCAGGACCTGGTGATTCACATTACCAAAAAATTCATTGCTTTACAAATTTTTTTAGTTGAATTGCTCCCCAATGCATTTAAAAACTGATTACAGTTACACAAAATTGTTTAGAAACTTATCTGTTCCCTGAGGCACCTTGCAGCTGGAGAGAGCTGAGGGGACCCAGAAGTGAGGCTTGGTTGGGTGTGATGTGATGGTTTCCATAGTACAATGTAATGGGGCTAGCATGCCCAGGGGGCTCATACTTTGTGTATGCCTCTGGATATTCCAGAAAAGAATTAAAGAAGTGAGATTCATGGACTTCACTTATTTCCTGTAGGCTGAAAACATCTTTCTGCCATTTACTGTTTAATTCCTTCAGGTCCCAGAGAGTGGAATCTGGAAATGCCATGGAAATTAGAAGAACCATGAAATAAGTGGGGTGATGGCTGAAGTGTGATCCCAGTTTTTTTGGAACTGTTAAGTCGCGATGATGTTTAGAAGTCAGCTTGTCTAAATTGTACCAAGGAAGAGAGGAGGGGTCCAGGGCTACTTGTACTTTAGAACTTACAGCAATCCCTTCATAGTGAAAGCTCTAATTTCTAAGCCGTAAGGATTTCCAGCAGAGAAAGGGCAGCCTTAAAATGATCCCTTTAAACAAAAATGTGGCGCCTCTTGACTGACTATGGTAGAAAGCGTTCTGCATCACCTAATCTAGAATTACAACCTAAAATTGCATCAGATAAGAGTGGCATCACTTGCTGTGGGGCAAGCTTTGAAAGTGTGGTCAGGGGTCATGGGTACAACCTTCAATACCTGTTAGCTGCGAGACTGTGGACAAGTCACTTAACCTCTCAGTTTCCTAATTTGTAAAATGATGGGATAAATGCCTGTGTTACATAGTTAATAAAGGATTAGTTTTGGAATCAAGAATATCTGGATTCAATTCCTGAGCCTGAAATATCTGGGCAAATCTGTTAAACTCTCATTGCCCCTAGACAACTTTAAAACTGTAAGTCACAAGTAAGCTGCCAATCTATATCATGGGATCTTTTATATCTGGATGGCATCTTATTGGCCATTGAGTCCAACCCCCACATTTTAACAGATGGGGAAACTGAGGCACAGGTTAAGTGACTTACCTAAGGTCTCAAAACTAGGACATTTTAGAATCAGGAATTAAGCCCAGGCCTTTGTTGACTACAAGTCTAGTACAGCACTTGTAACTCTAAACTATATGAGCTTAAGATGACCTTTCCTCTTTTTTGATGATTCTGACGGTTTCATCATGGTTTGTTCTTCTAGGAATAATGGAAAGACTCAAAGACTAGAGACAAGAGATCTTGGTTTGTGACTCAGCTTCAAAACACATTAGTCTTGTGGCAAGAAGCAAACCTTTTAACCTCATTGCGCCTGTTTCCTTATCTGTAAAATAGAAATATTTCTTCTACTGCTTTCACTTAGGACTTTTTTCTATACCTCTTTGTTACCTTTGTCAAGCAATATTGTATATCACGGCTCTATGTCTCTTACCTCTTCTGGGTTCTATGAGGCTGGGGTCCATGTCTTATTTAAATCCAGCCTCAGGACTTGTTATTTGTGTGACGCTGAGCAAATCAATTAACCTCTGTACGTCTCAGTTTCCTCATCTGTAAAATGAGGGTAACAATAGCATATATCTCTTGGGGTTAGTGTGAGGATTAAATGTAATATTTGTAAAGTGATTCACAAACCTTAAAGAATCATATAAATACTACCTATTATAAAATATCATAGATACGCTGTATGTAGTCAGCAATTAATAAAAATTCATTAAATGTTACATGAACCCCTAAATTATTGGATCGTTAGTAGGAAAGGACTTTGTAGCTCACAGAGTACCTAGAAATGTCAGCTATCATGTTTATTTCCTTCTGGATGCTGAAACTAGTCAGAGGGCTAAATCCCAAAATGTCCATGGCTTATTGGGGATTTGGAAATGACAATTGGGTCTCTCTCCTAGTCAGTTAGGTACCTGTTTATCAAATCTGTGTTTTTTTCTTTTTTCTTTTGCTATACCTTAGCCTTTTATTGGGATAAATACCACCTCCACATCAACACCAATCACAGTAATGGGGAAGGGAGTGGGGTTGGATAGAAATCACTCTTTGCTCACATTTCATTTCCCAACCCTACCCCCCACTAGTGACCTAATTTTCCTCCTAGAATGAGCTAGTTTAGTGTGTTTTTTTGAACTTGGGAATTTGCCCCCATTGAAGTTAGAAGTTGAAGGCAGAGTCTTGGGGAGACGCTTTTTGATTGAGAAAACTAGTGATGACCATGCTTGTTCCCTATGCGACTTAATAACGATACCATGTGCCATTATCAAGAAATAGTTTGCAAATATGAAATGAGAATGTTTCTTACCAACAATGTATGATTTAATGATTAATCTCTTAGGAAAATGTTCCATTCTCAGGAAACATAGAATAATAGGATATTCGAGTTTGAAGGGATCTTCCAGATGCCAATCCAACCTCTTCATTACAAATAAGGAAACTGCAGCTATGGCGAGCAGCTGTGAAAGATTTTAACCCGCTTCTAAATCTCAATCCAAGGTGATTTCTACTATATGGTGGCACCCATATGGACGTTTTTTGGTATGTGGCTGTGAAGTGTTCACATGTGTATATTGCAGGGGAGAGGGAGAAGAGCAACAGTTTGTCATACTAGAGCCCAAGGACTGTTAGATTTCCCTGGTTCTAGGAAATATCTTTCAGTTTCATTATTTTTTAAATAAAAGTGTTCTTATCATATAATGATTAATCTCATGATATAAAGAAATGTAATAAACACTTGCCTGAATGGGGATTGAAATCTCAATTTGAAACCAAGCAGGAGTGTCCATTATTGGTGGCAAGAAATACTTTTGCCATGCCCTGTCCAAAGGAACATTGAAAGGTTACCACATTGTTGCTGTGTTTTATTTTATTTTTATTTTGTTATTTTATAAAAATGGCACTGTTATTGTACAAAGAGCAAAGCTATCCAAGTTCTACCTTGGAATCAACCCCACTGGACACCCAAAGAGGACAAATGTTCTCTTGGGGCTCATTTAATATGATTCCACTCCAGCATCCATCATTAGCATCTGACTGATTCCTCATTCATCCTGATGTTTCTATATCAGTGAAGTGCTGGTTGTACCTGGCTGGAAAGATTCTCAGTATGAAAAATACTTTTAGCTTGTCATCTGAGTATGAAACTAACTCATTTCAGAGGGGCTTATTTCTAAATTGCCACAGGGTAATGCTTTTTTGTTTGTTTGCTTGTTTGTTTTAGTCTTGATAACACTGAAAGACCATTGAACCAGTCACAGAAGAGTTTTGTTGTTGGTAGAGGTATCTACACCAATGAAATTATGGATTCTTCAAGTATATTTGAGGCCCTGTGCTTTGTGTTGGAAAATCAAAGATAACTAAGGCATGGGTGCCTGCTCTACAGAGGGGACATATTTTTAATAGAACTCTATTTAAGACATGTATAGCAGTAACTCTAATTTAAATTAGATTATGAGAAAAGCATAAAAGAGGTATTAAGTGACTTGGGAGATTCAAGGGAAAGTGATTTCTCAACTGGGTCTTGGAAAAAAGTCAACAGGCAAAGAAAGGAATGGACTCCCTTCCAGACTTAAGAGATGATGTGCCTAAAGGTTCTGAGGCAGGAGAGGGCACCAGAGAGTACTGATGAACAAAAGTAGTCCAATTTGGGGTTGACATGTAGAAGGTTCAAAGGGAAGTAATTTGAAATGACTGAAAAAGTAGGTTGTCAAAGTCCTTGAATACTGTGCTAAGGAGTTTAAATTTTGATCAGTTGGCAGTGGGGAGCCTGTGAAGGAATTGGAGCTGTGGAGTGATATGATTAGAGGAGTGCACTGGGAATCCGATTCTGTCAGCAACATGGATGATGATTTTGAATGTCAAGAGATTAATGGACTCCCCTGTGTAAGGTTAAATCATCAGCTTCAGGAGACATACTGAAATACTATATGAAAACCACTTTAATTAAAATGCTATTGATAACACATGAAGACAGTTCCCAGAAGTCATATTTTTTGGGTAGCTCTCTATACTTCCAACAGAAAGTATGTGACATAAAAATCACTTTGGATAATGGGAGATTTTCCCCAGTATTTTACAGTGTGTTAGCTGTGACTTTTCTCACCAACTGTCACCATGATGAAAGATTTCATAATTGCCCTTAGTTTAGACCCTAACTTTGTTTTTGGAAAAAATGCCCAAATCTTAGAGAACTGTGTGTGTTTCACCTAACAAGCCCATGCCATTCTGTTCTTGATTGCTAAATAATCCTTTCTACCTAGTTATGTCCCTGATACCATGTGGAAGATCTCAGGATGTCATAGATTCAAGAGAAGAATTAGTTGAGTTCACGGCTACCCTGGTCAGGAGAATCTGAGCTCACTGTCACAGAATCACAGAGTTTGGAGGGGTCAGCCTTGTCCCTGAACTTTAAATCTCACCCACAGTATACCTGAAAAGTGGTCACCTAGCCTTTCTTGAATGTCTCTGATGAGGGGGACCCTACTACCTCCTGAGGCAGTTTTATTATACTTTAAAACAGCTCCAATTATTTGGAGGTTGTATACTTGTTTTTCCTGCTTATATCAAGCCTAAATATCTAATATCTGCCATTTCCACCTTTTTGTTCTAGTTTTGTGGTTTAGGACTAAACACAAAAAAATATTCATTGTCTTTTCACTTAAAATCCTGAAGGAAGTTCCCATTTTTCTCCTCAGTATTTTCCAGGATAATTATTTCCAAATCCTTCAAATGATTTTCACATGGCATGATCTTGAGGACCATGCCTAGTCTGCTTGTCCACCCCTTTCTTTTATAAATATCTTTTGTAAAATAAAGCATTAGCTTATGAACTACTTGAGATCCTGGACTGTTTTGTGCCTTTCTTTCTATCTCCAGCACTTATGTGCCTAACACATAGTAAATGTGTAACAAATGCTAGTTACACGACAAGCACCCAGAACTGAATACAACATTTCAAGATATAGTAAAGTAAGACTTCTCCGTCTTATACTAATGAAGTCAACTTTTGAAACTAAGTGTGCAAATTTATGATTATGTCACAATTCAAATATAAAATCTTCTGTTTGATATTTAATACTTTCCACAACCTGGTCCTTCCTATCTATTACTTCCCTCCACACACCCAGTGATTCATCCAAACAATGATTCAGGCCCGCTTGGTGTTTCTCACACACAGCAGCAAGGGATTTAAAAACAGAGGATTTTCCATTTTATCCTAGAGGTAATAGGGGGCCATGAGAGCTTAATGAGCAAGGTGTTGACTTAGTGGGACCCGTGCTTTAGGAAGATCAGCGTCACAGCTGAACAAAGGTTGGGCCAGAGTAGGGAGACCTGAGGCAGGAATATTCAGAAGGCTGTTTCAGTAGTGGGGCTGTGAGATGATCAGAGCCTGCCCCAGGGTGGTGACTAGCACTGAGGAGAGAAGGAAGAGTAACAGAGATCTGCCTAGAGGAGACACCTAAGATGAGTAGGAAGAAGTTTCAAATAACAGATTTGGGCCTGACGTCAGAGAAGATATGTCTTTTTTTCTTAACAAACATAACTATCCCAAAGTCTAGAAGTTTGTCTCTGGACATAAGTTCTCACTCTTTAAGCAAACATTAAATGGCCACTTAGTTTGGTATGGTGTAAAAGGACTGTTGCTCAGGTACAGGTTGCTCTAGAGGGTCTCTGAGGTCCCTTGCAATTCAGAGATTTTGTGGTTCTGTAATTTGGAGAAAAGTGCTGCTTCCTTGCTAAGAAAGCAATTTACTCTAATCCATTTTGCTTGGAATTGGGGGTAGCTAAGTGATGCATTTGGTAAGAGTGCTGGACCTGGTGTCAGGAAAACCTGAGTTCAAGTTTGGTATCAGATACTTTGTAGCTGCGTGACCCTGGGTAAGATGCTTGACCTCTGTCTGCCTTAGTTTCTGTAAAATGGGAATAATACTAGAATCTACCTCCTAGCATCGTTGCGAAGATCAAATTAAATCATCATTTTAAAGTGCTTAGTACAATGCCTGGCACATAGTCAGCATGATATAAATGTTAGCTATTGTTATAGCTCTTGTCGAAGAGACTTTGACCCCTTTTGTTGGGTCTGCTAGTGGCTTCCTAAGACTTTGGGCAGAGTTATTTAACTCTTCCACCCCTCTCTCTTACATACAAATTGGTGGTATGAATAGTGATCTAGCCCTGTTCCCTGCTCAGAGAGATATGAGTTGTATCTCATGTTTGTTAATGCTCTACAAAGTGCTTACATCACAACAGCATTGTAAGGTTGGTAGTGTTGAACTAGTAACGCCCATATCACAGATGAGGAGACTAAGCTTCAAGGACATCAAAGGGCTTACCATGACAGGTAAAGCTGTCATTCTTGGCCTGCCAGATGGCAATATATAATCTCAAAGCCATAGCCTCACACTCTCAAGTTCAGTTCTCTTTCCGCTATCTAAACTTCCCTTTTCTAAACTTATGTCCAAAAAGCACAGTGTATGAAGAATGCTCTGTCAGCTTTGAGAGCAAGGTGGCCAGGAATTGAGTGCTATTGTATTTAGGACTCGTCCTTTTGTTTTCTTTCTGTCACAGTCAAAATAATTCTGGGTCTAGACTCATGGGAAATGTATTTAATTCCCTTTCTACTTGTGCTAACACAATCAATCATCTCCCTCTCTGAGCAGCTTTACACTGATGATTCTATGAGAACTTGATCACATTACATAAACTCCATGGACCTCAGTTTCCCCATCTGTAAAATGAGACGGTTGGATCAGACAATCTTTAAAGCCCCTTCTACATCTACATCTGTCATCCTGGACCTCTAAGAACTTACAGAGTTTGAGACTTGACAACATGGTGATGACAAATGGCCATGGAGTCTTTATGTCTCTGCCTGAAGTCTTCCTTGGAGAGTAAATTTTTCACTTCCCAAGGCACCTCATTCTACTTTTGCACAACTCTAATTATAAGGAAATTTTTTTCCTGAATTCAAATCTAAATTGGCCCATTTGAAACTTCTACCCGTTGCCCCTGAATCTACCCTCTAAAGCTAAGCAGAACAAGTCTGATTATAACCTTTCAAATATGAAGTCAACTATCATGTCCTCCTTACATCTTCTCTTCCTGAAGCTAAACGTAACCTAGTTTCTTAACTTGGTTCTCATATGGTAAGAACTCAAACCCCTTTGCCGTCCTGGTTATGCTCTTCTGAGTGTTTTCCAGCTTATCACTCTGTTTCCTAAGCCCAGAGCTGAACACAATACTCTAGATGAGGTCTAATGGGGGCCAAGGACAGGGAGACTATTATTCCCCCATTCCTGGAAGCTGAAACCAAAAAGAATAATGAAACACGTGTATGACAAGAAATCTATTGCTCGACATAAAGGAAATTAACTAAAGGCAAGGATGCTCTCTGAGTCTGAATTCATCTCATCCGGGTCAGACATTCTTATTTAGCCTAATGTCAGCAGATGCATCCATGCATTACCGTTGCTATCAGAAAATGGAGTCATATCAAAATTCTTGCTCGTACCAAATAATTTACTCATCATTGTACCTCTCCCATTTTCCATGCTCCCTGACAGTGGCTCAGTGTTCACATCTGCCCGTTTAGTCAGTTCCTGAGGATGTAGTCCTCCTGAATAGTTCTTGGAACATAGTAGGGTCTTATTAAATGCTTATTGATTGATTGACTTGAATTCATCACGTGTACTAGGTGCCTTCCTACCATACCCTTAATTGTCCTGGGTATCAACTCCTGTTAGTCATTCCCCCTGTCCCCCATGATTTTTAGTGCTAAGTTCATTCTTCTTGGCGGAGAAGATAGAAGCAAAATAATAATGGAACAGCCCTTAAATTCTTTAATTTTTTTTGTCAGTTATCATCATCTCATAGCCAATCAAAAGGTTTAGTGGTTCTCTGAGCTTCTTTTTCTTTCCAATGTACTTTTAAAAGTAAACAATATTTTTGTTATCCTTACTTGCCTTTGATAGCTTTAGGTCTTTCTGTGATTTATCACTCATAGCTGACATTATTTTTTCAGAAGTATGTCACATTCATATTCATCCTCTATTATATGACCTTGTTTCTTCTTCTGTATTTTTCTTTTTAAAATCCAAGTTGTTGGAAAATACTATACAATGTGTATCTACATTGGTCTTTTCAGACAAATCACCTTTTTACTCCCAGTCAGAATTGTTTACCTTTGTGTCTTTGCGATTTAATTCTTAAGTATCTCCCATCTCTTCTGAGATGACTTTCTCTGAAACACTTTACTCCCTGGGAGTCTTTCCTCTGAACTCATTGAAATTTTCTTTTGCAAAATCTTTTGGCAGAGAGAGAACTCCCTCAGATATCTGAGTAATTGAAGTTACCATTGCTCCTATATTAGGTCTCTGTGCCACATGTGATCTTTCCCCCCAAATCCTTATTTACTTCCTATTTCTGTACGGGTGGTCTGTAGTACATTACAGTGACAAAAAATAATTTCTATTTCTCCCTTCTTTGAACTTCACCTAAATATTCTCCATCTTGCTTTCCCAATTTTGTCCCTGGATTTCCTCAAGTGGGTAGGGATCCTAATATGTAGTGATATCCTTTTTTCCCTATCCCATTTCTTTGGAATAAAATATACTATCCATTCATGGAGTTTATACCAACAAGTCTCATTGCTAGCTCTCAGAATAAGCTTGTTTTCTTGTTTTAAGACCTCTAATTACTCTTCTCTGTTACTTAATCTTTGGGCATTTGCACAGAGACATTGGAGACCATAACATTTTGCAACTGGTTGGTTCCCTTTTGGATTTTGTCTTCTTTGGAATTATTGGGTATCTCAACTGTTATTCTTTTAGCTTCCTTGTAGCCACCTTCTATGATGGATCACTTGGGCAATGGAGACTGTCAATCTTCTCCCTCTCTGAGCAGCTTTAAACTGATTATTCTATGGTAAATTCCCTCTCCTCGTCTCTACCTTAATCCATCTCTCTGACCAGACAATACAAAATAAAAATTGATAAGTAGATAAACTGTTGTTTTAAATTATGACAATTCCATCATTAGTGTCAGAGCTATCAATTTTAACAGGCTTTTACTAAGCGCATGTTCTGGGCAACTTATAAGCTACCTTGTTGGAATACAAAGATATCTAAGGCTGGAATAATGATCCTTGTCTTCTTGTTGTATCCAATTTGTTGGTAGATAAGGCATACATAATTAATAAAATTAAACAATCAGTCAAGAAGTTAAATGGCATTTGGAGATAACAGTATAAGAAGTTAGTATACAATAAGATGCCAAAATAAGTGGTAGTGAAAAACGTTCAAGGTAAGAGATTCCTGCTTGGTTCTTGTGCTTTGGATTAGTCTGGGATAATTTTCTGCAGTATCAAATCATTTAGGTATAGCACCTGACTGATTTCCCCATGAGGACATAAGTCAGAAGCTGATCCCAATGGTATTCTGTTCTGTACATCCTAATTATAGGTTGCACTGCAAAGAAAGCCACAGGACATGATGTAACCACAAACCTACTTGCTTACTGTTGTTCATCAGATAAAAACAACCAGAACCCTGAACCATCACAGAAGTAGAAATTTAACGTTGGCTGCCACTTTCCAATTTCAATGAAATTCTTTTCCAGTGACTCATTGTGGCATAGAAGATGACCCTTGTATTCTTGTAGATAATAACAAAGGAGTGCAAGGACTAAGAGGCCCCACTAACCCGGAAAGATTTCGAGTATAATGCTGGAGTTCTATTGTCTTTTATATAAGGTATAAGGTTTAGGCTAGCTGTATTGGGAAAGACTTTTCACCAGCACCTGGCTACCAGGTGATGCATTTTTTTCTTGTCCACATCAAACAAACCATTGAGCAGTTGAGAAACATGTTGTTGGAGGAAATATACACAAATGAAATCCATTATTCATTTAAAAGTAGTAAAGTACTCTATTTTTCTCTTTACCCTATATAGTGAAAGATTTTTTAATGGATCCTTTTAAAATATCAAATATTTGGGAGGCAAATACATCTCAGAATTAAGAAACAGGAGAGTTGGAAGGAAGTTCAAGGGGCATCGAGTCCAATTACATAAGAAAGGGATCTCCACTATAACATTCCCAGCAACTCAAAGGGTTTAGACCCAGAAAAACCCCTAAAATTATATGAGTGCCATCCCTTCCTCCCCTTTCCCCAAACCATTTTAAAAAGTAAGTTGCTGAGAGATTGAATGTTTTTTCTTAAGGGACGCATGGAAAGATAATAGAAGAAATGAGATACCAAACATATTTTCCTGGTTCATTCCATTCCTGGTTCAATTCATTCCAGATTGCTGAAAGTATGGGGTAAATGTAGTCAATGTGGAAAGATCTGTTCTTTGTATTGATTACTCCTGTTGCATTTGTATAATCTGACAGCTGTATTGTATAATCAAACTAGCTGTATTGCTTTCCAATAGAAAGGACAAATTTGGGTGGAAAAATAGCAAAGCACCCATTAGCAAATTTCCAAGGTACATTCATAAACTCATTCCACAAAGATTTATGAAACAATTATTAAATCACTTAATTTTAAATTATTGTTTAGTTTGAATTACTGCATAATATATAATTATTAAATGCAAGAAAGGCAATATGCCCTAGCAGATAGAGACCTATCTTCTGATTCAGGAAGACCTGGATTCACATTCTACTTTTGAATTACATTGGCAGAACACAAGCTCTCAGTGCCCCCAAGCAACTCTCCAAGATTCTAAGTTTCTAATAAGGCACTGATGAACATTGATAGATGAAATTCCTCACTTGGAGCTCCCTACATTGAAGAAATCACAAGCCTGGTTTATAAAAAAATGTGCAAGAAACCATTCTGAGATCCCAAGGAATTAAAAAGAAAAAAAAAAGCTACAATCCCTACTCTGAAGAGATGTATCAGCCAGCACGAGATAGAAGACATACAAAAAGAAGTAGAATATCAGTCAGAGAATTATAAGTGTGGAAAAGTAGATAGTTTTGTGGATAAGAAATACACTCCAGGGCTCTTTGGGGAAGAGAGGGAAATGATTTAACTTCTTTTCACAGACCCAGCTGATTACCTACCAGAATCCCGTCTACTTCCACTAATCACTTGGCAAAGAGCTAAGTCTGGAATCTAAGGGGACATGGTAATATGAGAGTTCTGTGAAATTGATTGAATTGTAGGATAGAAAAGGACCTCATGAGGTAACCTAGCCAAGCTGGCTACTTTCCTGTGCAAGAGTAAATATCTCATCCATGCTATTATCTCTCCACCTAGCCAGTGGTAGCAGCTTCAGAGGGCTCAGTTCCTACCAGTATTGTGCCTTTAACAGTTGGCTACAATGAAAACTCCTTCCTGATACAGATTATTAGGGAGTGTTTCCAGGGTAGAGAATACAGATACCAGGCAATCTACAAATGCAACTAGATTTATTGCTTTAATAAAGGCTTTGTAGCCAAGAGTTCTGAGTTCAAATCCTCGTGTTGACACTAGCCTTGCCACTTGGACAAGGGATTCACCTGCTCTCAGCTTCAGTTTTCTCATGTACAATAGTATTTACATTACCTACATCATAAGGCTGTTGTGGGCAAAGCACTTCATTAGTCTCAAAGTGCCACTTAAAAGTGAATTAATTAAAAGTAATGTTACGGTTATATTGAAAAGTAAATTATAGCTTTATTTAGCTTCCTTTAACCCAACCTGGTAATTTATAAGTTGCTTACAGGTAATGTCTATGTATCAGTGTACATGTTTATCTGTGTGTATATGTAGGTATGTACATATATATATATGTTCATATGTGTATGACCATATGTACATACAGAAACATGCATGCATATACACATATGTATATGCACGTACATATGCATATATATCAACCAATTAGAAACATTTTCCAAAGCTCCCTAAAGGCTGTTTAAATGTATTTGCATAAATAATATATGCATATATGTATATATTTGCAATATGTACATCCTCTATTACATTAATATAATAATTGTGAAAATATGTCACCACTTAATTGTTTTTAAAATTAAATTAAATTTCAATTATATGTAGTCAAGCAAAAGAAATTCCTATGTTGGCCATGTCCAAAAATTTGTGTCTCATCCTGCATCTTGAGTCCATCATCTTTGTCAGGAAGTGGTTAACATGCTTCATCATTACTTCTTGGTCACTCTGTTGATCACAGTTCTTGAGTATTCAAAGTTGTTTGTCTCTATAATGTTCTTGGCTCCTGGTTCTGCTCACTACGTTCTGAATCAGATCATGTAATGTTTTCATTCAATTCTAATTCTATTCCTTAACAATATCTGATTTCATCAATGAGCGTCTTCATTAGTTTTAGTGACTAGGGAAGAAATGAACCAATAGTGGTCATCTCCTTGGTGAGGAGCCTCTTGTAACTTAACTAGGATGGTCCTTGGATGACAAGCATAGGCCTTTCCTAGACCCAACATCAAATACTTGGTAGCAGCATTGAGGGCTTTTAATCTGCTGGTGCAGCCTTCAAAGATCCAGAATCACCACCCTTCCATCTCCACCCATCCATCTGATAATGGGACATTGGAGCATAGGGTGAACAGTTTCCATTAAATCCCAACTAAAACCCCACCTTCTGCAGGAAGCCTTCTTCAACCCCTTTTAATTCTATTGATTTTCCTCTTTTAATCATTTCCTATTTATTTTTGTATAGAGCTTGCTTTGTACATATATTGGTTTGCATGTTTTCTCTCCTTAAAGGCAGGAATTGTTTTTTGTCTCTTTGTATCCCCAGTACTTAGCACTATGACTGACATATAGCAGGCTCTTAATAAATTTTGATTGATTGATAGTAGAGAATTCCCTCAGTTAACTGGAAAAACATATTGAACTTTGTGTAAGCCCTGGTCCTAGGTGCTCAGAAGAATTCAAAAGATAAAGCATGGCTTCTTCCCTCATGAGTTCAAAACTTAGTTGGAGTAAGAAGACAGAGGTACATGAATCAATTAGTACAAATATTTGCTACAAATATTTAAGCACATCACTGAGTTAGGAACTAGGGATATAAGTACAAAGAAGGAAACAGCCTCTACTGGCAAAGAGCTTATATTCTAAAAAAGGAAACAAGTAATAAATATCTACACATGTATAGCAGAAGTATAAAGATAATAAATTTAAATGCATACAACATAATGATAATAGTTAGCATTTACTAACACTTTAAGATTCTCAAAGTCATTTAAAAATATTACAGCATTTAAACCTCATGACAACCCTGAGAGGTAAGTGCTATTATTACCTATCCCAATTTACAGATGGGGAAACTGAAGCAAACAGAGTTTAAGGGACTTGCTCAGGGTCACACACCTAATAAGTGTCTGAGTTGAGATTTAAACTTGGATCTTCCTGAATCCAGGTCCAGTAATTTATCACCTTGGACAGCGTTTATAGTATAGTTTGAGAGGGAGAGAATTGGCATTTTGGGGGATCAAGAAGGATTCATGAAGAAGATGGTGCTTGAGCTACATCTTAAAGGAAGAGAGAGACTGTATGAGGTAGATGTCAGAAGGGAGTGTGATACAGCCACATCGGATGGCCAATGCAGAGGCATACCAATGGTGTCAAATTTGAAAGTGCCCAGGAAAAGGAGCACTGTCCAGTGAGTCTGGAAAGAGAGGATGAGGTTATATTGATCAGAACTGAAGAGTTTATACTTCATCCTAGAAGCAAGAAAAAAGAACAGAGTTTGAGTAAGAGGGCCACACAGTCAGATCTGAGATGAAGGTAAATTCCTTTGGCAGTAATATGTAGAATGGACTAGAGTGGCGAGAAACTCAAGGCAGGCAGATTAATTCGGAGAATAGGTGAGTCAGGCCTGAACTAAGGTTGTTACTGTGTGAGTGAAGAGTAGGGGTCCAGTGAGAGAGATTGTAGAGACAGAAATGTGAAGAAGGATTTGGTGACTGATTATGATCATGGAGTGAGGTCAACAACCATAAGGAGTCTAGGAAAATACTAAAGTTGTGAGCCTAGGAGACTGAAAGTAGGATGATGTTTTCAAAAGAAACAGGGAAGTTTTGAAGGGTTGAAAATTTAGGGTTGAGATGGAGTGTAACTTTTAGCCATGTTGAACTTAAGATACCTTCAGGACATCTTTTGAAATATTCAAAAGGCAACTGGTCATGTGGAAATGGAGCTCAAGCGAAAGCCTGGGGTTGTATATAATGATCTAGGAGTCCTTTATATGGAGAAGATAGTTAAACTCAGGATACCAAGAGAGAATGGGGGAAGATGAGAACAGGGCCAAGGACAGACCATAAGGGAACACACACAGGTAGGGTTGTGATATGGATGATGACTCAATAAAGAAGGCTGAGGCATACACGAATATGTAGGAAAAGAAGGGGTGGAGCAAAGATGGCGGCTGGAAAGCAGGGACTAGCATGAGCTCCCCTCCAAGTCCCTCCAAAAACCTATAAAAATGGCTCTGAACCAATTCTAGAACTGCAAAACTCACAAAATAACAGAGGAAAGCAGGACTCTAGCCCAGGACTGCCTGGATGGTCTCTGGGTAAGGTCTATCCCACACAGAGCTGGGAGCGGAGCTGAGCGGAGCCCAGCATGGGCTGCGCAGACCAACCAGACCAGGAGCCGGGTGGAGCGTGCCCTAGTGCCCTAAATCAGTGAGCTGCAGCAGTTACCAGACTTATCAACCCACAAACACCAAAGACAATAGAGAAGAACTACAGAACCCACAAAATAACAGAAGGAAGCAGGACTCTAGCCCAGGACTGCCTGGATGGTCTCTGGGTAAGGTCTATCCCACACAGAGCTGGGAGCAGAGCAGAGCCCAGTGTGGGCAGCGTGGACCAACCAGACCAGGAGCAGGGTGGAGGGTGCCCTAGTGCCCTGAAGCAGTGAGCTGTGGAAGTTACCAGACTTCTCAACCCACAAACACCAAAGACAACACAGAAGGTTAGTGGGAAAAGCTGCTGGGGACAGGGAGTTGGTGGTTCAGCCACCAACCCAGGGGCAGCGGAGGTGGGGCAGCTACACACTACAGCTGCAGTTGCTTCTGGCCCCAGGCCCACCTGGTGGGAGGAATTAAGTGGCAGATCAGAGTAGGAATGAGGAGCCTGCTGAAGATCTAAGTCCAGTCCAGGTTGGGGATTCTTGGGGAAGGAGGAGTGCTGGTGTGGCAGAGCTGGCACATTCCCCCAAG
>CM053622.1:725322772-725373448 GCA_028646595.1 Phalanger gymnotis | reverse complement strand
GGGAGGGAATACTGGGGAACAGGGCAACCAGAATGTATGCCATCTTGGAGTGGGGGGGGAGGAAATTGGGAGAAAATTTGTAATTCAAACGCCTGTGAAAATCAATGCTGAAAACCAAACATGTCAAAAATAAATTAAAAAAAAATTTAAAAAAAAAGACTTTCAGTGAAGGGGGACCTACTACTTCCTGACAGCACAGTGGGGTGGGCAAGCTCTGCCCTTTCCAACCCATTTTAAAATTTTTTTATGTGGGAGCAGGGAGGCGACAGGGCTAAATTTCCTTTCTAAGGGGTCCATACCACAGCCTCTATGCCTTATGAAGAAAGTCATCATGGAGATTTTCACTATACTGTGCCCTGGAATCCCTCTCTCACCCTTTTATGCAGTCCCTTGGACAGAGTCCCTGAGATGTGGAGGTGGCCATTGCAAACCTTGTCAGCCCCAACCCAAGCATTCCATTACCATATGACACCTTTCTCCTGGACTACTTTCCCTACTTTAGCAGCCACGTGGGTGCAGGCAGGTCTTTCTAGGGTAACAGCTGTCTTTTTTTCTTTTACCTCCAAAGTTAACAAGTTGACTAACGGTTGGACTATTCTCTCTACTGTGTGCTGGTGTTGTCTCCCCCTCCCACCAACTCCCACTATATGTCTATGCCATCTCTTTCACTGACCCACCACCACTCTTCTGTTGGTCAATGCTCTTCATCCTCTAGAAGGAATTTTTGGATAAAACTCAACTTTTGTATAATGATGTATAGGAAGTTTGAATTGTACGTGAAGGTTAAATGTGTGTCTGCTGCTTTCTCTCTTTCTCAGAAGTATCTACTTCTGGCCTCAAGCAGAACACAGCTAATTCCCCTTCTGCAATGACAGCCATTCAGAACTACTAACCTAGATTTGAATGGTAGGGAGCCATTAGGTATTTATTTTTTCCACTATCATAAATGAAAATTAGCAAAAAATAGCAAATCTTTCCCATCAAGTGTCCTTTTCATTATCAAAGATACAAACATGATTACCACAGCTCCTTCCCATTCAGAGTGCTAGGAAATGAGCCAGCACCACCCCCAGCAGCAGATGGAAATCAGGTGGTTGAGCAAGCCCTAAGTCCACAGCTTACAAGCTCTCAGACTTCCCAGGTAACAGAGTACAACACATTGCCTTGGGCTTTTTGGGTGTAGACATCCTACTGTTGATTTGCTTTATTCCCAGTCTCTGAAATGTACAAATTTGGCTCTCTACTTTAACTCTTTCCACCCGGGATTCCATTGTTGTCCTCATGCTGAAGCATTTCTCAGCATTACAGATGTAAGGACTTTGCCTGTCACCTTTAAGACTCTACTGACAAGTTCTGGGTCCTGCTTCTGGACTGATTCTAGATCATAGATTTAGGGCCAGAAGTGATCTTAGAGGCCCATCTCTTTCAATTTTTTACAGACAAAGAAATGAGACCTAGAGACTTTAAATGATTTGCTCAGTGTCAAACAGGGCAGCTAGGTAGCACATAGTAGATGGTCTGGAGTCAGGAAGATTCATCTTCGTGAGTTCAATCGGACCTCAGACACTTACAAGCTGTGTGACCCTGAGCAAGTCACTTAACCCTGTTTGCCTCAGTTTCATCATCTGTAAAATGAGGTAGAGAAAGGAATGGCAAACCACTCCAGTATCTCTGCCAAGAAAACCCCAAGTGGCCCATGAAGAGTCAGACAGGACTGAAAATGACTCAACAGCAATATCAAATAAGCAGTAAGGAGTTATGCCAGGATTTGAATCTAGGTCCTTTGACTCCTGATCCAGGAAAGGATTTAGCAGGCAGTCTCTTTCTTCCATTGGTCTCAAAGGCAGAATTCTGGATCTTAAAACCTCACCTGTAAGGTTCTGTCTCAGATCATGTGGCCTCTGGCAATAGTTCTGCGCTAATCTCTGGGTGGAACCAGGCTAGACTGGAGACACTTAAGTTTGATAGATTTCCTTTTTTCCTACACAAACTGATCTGATAGCATTCTGTGGGTGGAGGAGTTAAGAGTTTTGATATCTGTCTGAATGACTCACTAAAAATATTCTGAGAAGAGGCTCTTGCTTCACCATACTGCCATAGGGGTTCTAGACAAAATAAAATAAACAAACAAATAAACAACAAACCATTAAGGACACCTTTTCTAGAGTATTTGGTTCTTTGTGCTACTCTCTTGATACAGATTGAAAAGAGAGGCCAATAAAGATGAAGTGACATATAACTTTAAGTGGTGGGACTAGCACTGGAACCCAGGTGTCCTAGACTCCCGCCCAGTTCTCTTTCAATAAATTCTTTATGCAAAGTAACATAGTCTATTGGTTGTATTAGTTAGAAGTTCTGTGTGTGTAGATTCCCTAGCCATGAAGGCTGTAGAAAACCTTACCATCATTTTTGTTTGTTGTTTTTGCTGGGTTGTTTCAGTTATGTTCAACTCTTTGAGACTCCATTTGGGGTTTTCTTTGCAAAGATACTGTGATGGTTTGCCATGTTCTCCACCTCATTTTACAGATGAGCAACTGAGGCAAACAGGGTACCTACCCTTACTATTCTGTTCTCTGGGACTTGGCTTCAGTTATGTAAGGAAACATTGACAAAAGCCAAACTATGCCTTTCCTAATAAAGCAATTGTTTCTAGTGACATATCTTCTGTACCTGTGATAACAGATCTCTTGGGAGAAAAAAGTAGAGGTGTATGCAAAAGAAACAAATACATTGATATGGTACCCTAGAAAGGAGACTTACCCATTCTCTTGCTGGATACACCTAAGAACAATGGAATAAATGTTATAAATGTGGCACTAGCATGTTGCGCTGTCATTGTATAGAAGCTGTCATTTTGGCACTTGCCTACGTAATTCAAATGAATCAGGCTATATGCAAAATCAAGTCACTAGACACAGTGGGATATAGTAGAAAGGTACAAGATTTGGAGGATTTAAACACACAGGTCTGGTACTATCATTCAATATCTTGTTACCTCCAATGAGAAGCTTTATCTCTATAAGTTTTTCAGTGCATTGATTATTTCATGATAGAGGATGATAGATTTAGCACTAGAATGGACCACAGAGATCATTTAGTACAACCTTCTCATTTTATCTATGGGGAAACCAAGGCTCAGAGACATTAAGGAACTTGACCAAGTTGACGTAAGTAGAAAATTAGTGCTGACTGAATTAAACTGAGTTGAACGTACCTGAACATTTTGGGGCTCATCATCTCTACTGCTGGTTGACATGGCAGGAGTCCATCAAAGATATGTGGCTTCTTCATTAGATATACCTTAGCAGTTATCTTTTTGAATTGCCCAAGTCTCAGAGAAGTCAAATCACTTGCCCAGAGTTACAAAATAAGTGGGAAATCTGGAATCCTACAAAAGATCCATCCATGTGTTTCGTATACCCATCCAATGCCTTTCATCTACCTATCCATGCCTTCTCACCATATACTATTCTTGTCAGGTTTTTCCATCAGATAAAATGATCATAATAATCATACTAATTTCTGTGCTAGTATGAGAGGCATAGACAGTTTGATAACGGGGGTTAGGTAAGGAGAACAAGCATTAATTAACCACTGATATGTACCACATGCTATGCTAAGCCCTTTACAAAGAGTATCTCATTTGCTCCTCGCAACAACACTGGGAAGTAGATACTATTATGATCCCCACTTTATAATTAAAGAAACTGAGGCAGACAGAGCTTAAGTAACTTGCCCAGGGTCATACAGCTAGTGTCTGAGGCTGGATTTGAACTCATATCTTCCAGACTCCAGGCCCAGGATTCTATCTGCTGTCCAAACAAAATGGCTAATAGTGAATAGAGAGCTGATCTTAGACACAAGAACATCTGGGTTCAAATCTCAGTTCTGATATATTGGCTGTGTAAGCCTAGTCACGTCTGTTAACCCTTTCAATACCCTAGGAAATTCCCTAAATTTTAACAAAGTACCAGTCTGCATTAGTAGAAGAAGTCTACTTAGTGAACCCATGTGTTCCATTAAAAAAAATTAAATCTATCCCAATAAAGTGCTACCTCAGTGTGACTTCTTAGCAGGCTGGGAGAGAACTAGAAGGCTTTGAATTTCTCACACTACTTTGAGAATTAATTCACTGAAACTCCTTCATGTAAATTCATGCTTCCCTTGGCTTGTGTAGATTTATAGCAATGGAAATCCCATAACAGCCCCTCAATAAAGTAATTTTCTTGAATTCCTTTAAAGCCTACATCAAATATCATCTCATCTATAAAATTATGAGAGGCAGCCTAGTGTAGTCCATAAGGAGTGGACCTTGGAAGCCTAGAACATTCATGTACCATTGCTGAGTCATACCGACTGTGTGACCTTGGGCAACTATATGACCCTGTGTGATCTTTAATCTTTCAGATGTCTCAGACTGAATTGTAGAGCATGTGGTTACTTGTGTTTCTAGAAGAAATTGATAGGAGTTCCCTAAACCAATAGAATAGCAGGTCCCATTTTAAAGATAGTTAACTTAAAATATGCTGATTATATGCTGCATATGTAAAGAAGGAATCAGAAACAGTATCCATGTTCATAATACCTATAAACTAATAGGAAAAATAAATAGAATTTATCTTGACATTTTAGACTCTATTGGGAGTCTCTACAGATATTATGAAATCAGTGCGATAAAATGGAATTATTTATTAAGCACCAGTTTTGTGGAAGACACTGTTCTTAGCTCTGGGGATACAAACAAAACAGTACCTGCCTTCAGGGAGTTTACATTCTAATATGAGAGTGTATACAATATACAGCTAGGTGGGGAAATTGATAGAGCACCTCAGAAAGACTCATCTTCCTGAGTTCAAATGTAGCCTCAGACATTTACTAGCTATTTGACCCTGGGCAAGTCACTTAATACTGTTTGCCTCAGTTTCTTCATCTGTAAAATGACCTGAAGAAGCAAATGGCAAACCATTCCAGTATCTTTGCCAAGAAAACCCCAAACAGGGTCATGAAGAGTCAGACATGACTGAAACAACTGAACAATAATAGTACGATATGCACACAGATAGGTAAAATTGGAGTATGCTAGTAAACATTTAACATCCTACTTTAGGGGCAAGGGAGCAAAAGGGTAAAGATAGCATACTATTAAGTTTAATGGGCATTATTAACATTTTCTCAATCGCTTTCTTAAGTTTAGATAATTAACAAAATAATAAATCAAGTCCTGATTGTTTAGTGCTTATTTCCCAGGTGTAAAGGCCCATGTGCAAAAGTTAAGTGAAGCTCCTATTTTTGGCTGGCTCCAGCACACCTCTGAATAAGCACAGAGTATGTAAAAAGTAACTTATGATTATTAAATGCCTAATTGATGATGAACATAAGTGCTTTGGGAGTTTTTAGGAGAAAGACAATTTGCCTATAATGACCTGAGAAGGTATTATGGACTATATAATAAAGTCACTGAATCTCAGAATAGGAGTGGATGTTCAAGGCTACCTAGTCTAATCTCTCCCCGCACTATTAATTCTCCATATAGTATTCATGAAATGTGGCCATCCAACCTCCACTGAAGACCTCCATTGAAGAGGAGATTGCTACCTTCTCTGAAACAACCCATTCTATTTTTGAGAGCTTTAAATATTAGGGATCTTTTCCATGTATGATCTGAAATAATCTTCCCTCCAACTTTCATCCAGTAGTGTTGATTCTGTCTTCAAGAGGCAAACAGAACAAGCCTGATTGCATCTTCACATGGAAGCCTTTCAAATATTTAAAGCTCACAGTCACATTCTCCTGATTTCTTTTGTTTTCTTGGCTAAAGTTTCTCATTTCCAAATTTTCACCTTAAGTACTCTCACCAATCTCGTTATCTTTCTCTGGATGTTGTTCAGGTTTTCATGACCCCTCTCAAATCAGACGCTAAAAACTGGACAGAATAAGTCTAAATGTGGTCTCACTAGAATAGTGGATAGCTGGGCTCTTCCATTCATTCTTGGGGTACAAGAATTTTAAATTATGCAGAAGATCGAATTGCCCATTTGCTATATCATGCTTCTGATGTATTATACTTGCAGTCTACTAATAAAATATATATACATATGCTTGTGTGTATGTAGTCATTTAAATAATTTTCTAGTCACACCTTCACCTCCTGTATTTTTAGGGTTGATTGGTATTTGTGGAGTTTGTTGCTATAAAATTAAATGGACCTTAAAGGACAGGTAGAATTTGACTAAATGGAGAGGGCATTCTGTGTACAGTCTTTTTTACAGATAATATCATGGGAAAATCATGTTTGGAGACTAACAACTAAACAACAAGTGTATATAGAGAAGAGAGTTTTAAGCAGAGAGCCTGAGTAAATACTATGGGTTTTTTTTTTTTTGGTACAGAGGGGGATGGGGGAGGTTTGGGAGGGGGGGGGTGGGCGGGGAGTTCTAGGAAGAAAAAGCAATGTCAGCAAAGAAGTGAAAAAACGAACAATTGCCAGGTAGGAGAACTGGCATAGTCTAAATGATAGTTTAATTCTGGATTTCAAGGAATAGAAAGTTTCATACATTTTACACCAGACTCTACAGGGTTTAGTGAGAAAATACAAAGCTTAGGTAGCACACAGACTATAAAGCCATATGAGCTTCAGTGGCCACTGAGAGTCTGAACTCTCTGCTCTGCTTCCTGAAAGGCACTGCAGCTCCTGTTCTATTATGAGGAAAATGAGCCCTTCCCAGAACTTCAGGCTGAGTCTGAATGGAGGCAAAAGTTAAGGGTGAAACTACTTTGTTAAGATAAGCCAGAAGTTAAGTTTAGCCGCTTTGTACTCAGAGGGCAAGGAAGCTAGATTATTTTCTCTTTTTTCCCCCCATTTAATACTATTTTATTTTTTCCCAATTATATGTAAATATCATTTTCAATGTTCATTTTTATAAGATGTTAAGTTCCAAATTTTTCTCCCTCCCTTCCTCCCCTCCCCAAGATAGTAAGCAGTCTGATATAGGTTGTACATGTACAATCATGTTAAACATATTTCCACGTTAGTCATGTTGTGAAAGAAGAATAAAAAAAAAAAAGAGGAAAAACCATGTTGAAGGAAAAAAAAGTGAAAATAGTATTCCTCAATTTACATTCAGACTCTATAGTTCTTTCCCTGGATGCAGATAGCATTTTCCATCATGAGACTTGTGGACTTTCCTTGGATCATTGTATAACTGAGAAAGGCTAAGTCTATCATAATTGATCATCACATAATGTTGTTGTTACTGTGTACAATGTTCTCCTGGTTCTTCTCACTTCACTCAGCATCAGTTCATGTAAGTCTTTACAGATTTTTATGAAATCCACCTTCTCATCATTTCTTATAGCACAATAGTATTCCTTTATTTTCATATACTGCAACTTGTTCAGCCATTCCTCAAATGATAGGCATTCTCTGTTTCCATTTTTTGCCACCACAAAAAGCTGCTATATTTTTGTACATGTGGGTCTTTTTGCCTTTTTTATGATCTCCTTGAGATACAGAACTAGAAGTAGTATTGCTGGATCAAAAGGTATACACAGTTTTATAGCCCTTTAGGCATAGTTCTAAATTGCTCTCCAGAATGTTCAGTTCACTACACCAACAATGCATTAGTGTCCAATTTTTCTACAACTTTTCCAGCATTTATAATTTTCCTTTTCTGTCATATTAGCCAATCTGATAGGTGTGAGGTGGTGCATCAGAGTTGTTTAAATTTTAATTTTCTAATCAATAGTGATTTAGAGTATTTTTCATGACTATAGATAGCTTTAATTTCTTCATTTAAAAACTGACTGTTCATACCTTTGACCATTTCTCAATTGTGGAATGACTTGTATTGTTATAAATTTGATTCACTTCTCTATATATTTGAGAAATTAGACCTTTATCAGAAACACTGGTTGTTAAAAATTACTTCTCAGCTTTGTTTTCCTTCTCATCTTAGTTGCATTGATTTTGTTTGTGCAGAAACTTTTCAATTTAACATTATCAAAATTATCCATTTTACATTTCATAATGTTCTCTATCACTTGTTTGGTCATAAATTCTTCCCTTCTTCATTGATCTGACAGGTAAACTATTCTTTGCTCTCCTAATTTGCTTAAGGTATAACTTTTTATATCTAAATCATGAACCCATTTTGACCTTCTCTTGGTATGTGATATAAGATGTTGGTCTATGCCTAGTTTCTGTCATACTGCTTTCCAGATTTTCCAGCATTTTTTGTCAAATAATGAGTTCTTATCTCAGAAGCTTGAGTCTTTGGGTTTATTAAATAGTAGATCACTACAGTCATTTACTACTGTGTCTTGTGTACCTAACCTATTCCACTGACCCACCACTCTATTTCTTAGACAGTACCAAATAGTTTTGATGATCACCACTTTATAATATAGTTTTAGATCTGGTACAACTAGGCTACCTTCCTTTGTATTTTTTTCCATTAATTCTCTTAATATTCTTGACCTTTTGTTCTTCCAGATGAATTTTGTTATTTTTTTCTAGCTCTATAAAATATGTTTTAGTAGTCTGATTGGTATGGCACTGAATAAGTAAATTAATTTAGGTAGAATTGTCATTTTTATTATATTAGCTCAGCCTACCCATGAACAATTGATATTTTTCCAGTTGTTTGGATCTGACTTTATTTGTGTGAAAAGTGTTTTGTAAGTGTGTCCATATAGTTCCTGGTTTTGTCTTGGCAGGTAGACTCCCAAATATTTTATATTGCCCACAGTTACTTTAAACAGGTTTCCTCTTTCTATCTCTTGCTGCTGATAGAGCATTTTCTCAAGTACACCAATAGACCTCAGACACCTTTTGAAGACACTGACTAGAAATATATAGAAGAAAATGGACAAAATAATCAGTGGAATTCCTCTGTGATATGTGTGTGTGTGTGTGTGTGTGTATCAAGCAGAAACACTGAATTCATGAAGCTATTGCCCATTGTTTCTTCCTACCTGTCTCCAAGTCACTGTGAGAAGGGGATACTCACTGGTCAGATGGAATCAGTGTAGTGTCCGAGCAGGGAAGGGAAAAGAGTTTCAGGAAAGGAACAGGGGCCAACAATGCCACAAAATGCAGAAGAGTCCTTAACAAATAGATTTCACCTGAAGTTTCTGCCCATTTAGAAGGTGGCAATGTACTTTCACATAAAATGGTTCTAGGCAAAATAACTTGAACAAGCCCCAGATATGGAGGACTAGATGTAGGCACTCAGGATGTTTAGCCTGGAAAAGAGAAGACTAGATGGAGTATCAGAGATTTCCATCTGTAAGGAAGCTTAGGCATCATCTAGTTCAACCACATCATTTCACTGTACAGATAAGGAAACTGAGGTTACATGACCTGCCCAAGGTCACATGGATAGTAAGTGACATAGCCAGAACTTGAACCCAAATCCACTGTCTCTAAATCCAGTTTTCTTTACTCCTCCCTCCTCCATGTTGCCTCTCTAGCAACTGAAAGACTGTCCTGAGGAAGAAGGATTAGGCTTGTTCTGTTTGGACCCAAAGAACAGAACTAGGAACACTGGGTGGAAGTTTCAAAGAAGCAATATTAGATTTGATGAAAGGGAAAAAGAAAAAAATAAACAAAAAAAACCAAAAGAACTTCTTAACAAATAATCATCCAAAAGTGGAATGCTTTGTCTTGTGGGGTAATGAGGTCACTGTTTTATGAGATATCTTTAAGTCAAGGCTGATCACTTTGCAGATGTATAGTAGTTGCTGTGTTCTTTTCAGTTATGTCCAACTCTTTGTGACCCCATTTGGAATTTTCTTGACAAAGATGTTGGAGAGGCTGACATTTCTTTCACTGGCTCATTTTACAGGTGAGGAAACTGAGGCAAACAAGGTTAAGTGACTCATGTTTGAATTCAAGAAGATGAGTCTTCCTTGTTCCAGACCCAGAACTTTATCCACTGCACCACCTGGCCACTCAAACTGATATCATAGGGGTTTTTTGTTGTTTTTTAATTTCCAAAAGTACATTTGAAAATGTCACACTGATTTCAGCCTAGTTATAGGAAAGTGATCTACTACACAGACTTCATATTCTCACTCTGGGAGAATACTAGTATAAATTAATGGTCCCTTACTAAACTTCAAATTAATTGCACAATGTTTCCCACTTGAGCAGTGGGCTTTGCTGTAGTGTACTGGGACCTAAACGTTTGTCTTAAAGTTAAGGATTTCAAATTTTCTGTTACTGGAATTTGATGGTTTCTCTCCAAGCATCACGGGTGTTTAATTCGCTGGCTGTATTGGAGTCAAAATTCAATTGTAAGTTTACATGCTATAAAGAAGGCTAACTGGGTTATCAGCAGTTTTTGAGATGCATTTTTATCCAGTACCCGTCTGCTCCAATTCTAAGTGGAAAAATTTGATTTTTTGCTCCCCATTAACTTTGAACACAAAATGTTCCCATTTTATTTTATTAAGACTTTCAGTATGTATTGCAGGCTCCCTTGCCATCTGTTATCTTAAAGCTATGCACATCTTTTGGAAACAAGAGCTGCTTGATTATTATCTATTTCGTTTTTTAAAAATTCAAATTGTATGTATTTTTATTAATCTATCCATGTTGCTACCCACCTTGAGCAATTTTTTACAATGCACCCAAATCCCTCAATACATTGTCCAGCCACACAAACGCCCTCATTAGCTGTGTCAGAAAATGTCTGTCTCTGAAATTTAAGGTCATCACCTCTTTATCTAAAATTCTCAGAATGATTCACAGATTATAGAACTGCAAGTGGTATTAGAGATCTATCTAGCAGTCAAACTTTATTTTTGTGTCAGGAAACCCTTTGGCAGTCTGGTGAATCCTATGGACTCCTTGGAAAAAAGGTTTTGTAAATGCTTAAAATAGATAAGATTGCCAAAAAAACAAACCAAAACAAACAAACAAAAAGCTCCAATGCTATTGAAGTAGTTATTTACTTTTAAATAAGGCCTTAGACCAAAGGTTAAGAGACCCTGATATGAGGTAGTTCCCTCATCCTAGGTAGACACTGAAACTGTTGCCCAATGAGATGAAGTCATTTGCCCAAGGTGACAAAGGGAGGGAATAGAAAACATGGATTATTTAGTCAGTAAACAAGCATTTATTAAGTACTTACTTTGTGTGAGACACTAAGTGGTAGAGGTACAAAGAAAGGCAAAAATGCCGCCCCTCCCCTCCAGATACTTCCATTCTAATGGGGGAGACAGTATGTCAAAAGTTATGCTATGTCGATACAAGATATACACAGAGTAGATGGGTAATAATTTCAGAGGAGAGATGTAAGGGAGGAAGACAGGGCAGCTGGGAAAGATCTGTAGAAAGTGAGATTCCAGCTTAATCCTGAAGGAAACCAGAATCTAGGTTTTCTCAATCTTTGTTCAGTTCCTGTCCCAACAAACCATAGCGGTTTTCAAAATACCTTCTCTATAAAACAAGAGACCCCCCCAGCCTGAGGAAGCCTGCTGCAGAGTAAAGACATTCTGATTTTGGTGTCATGGGATCTGAGTTTGAACTATGAGTCTGCCATTTAGCTGTCTATATAATCATTACCAGTTTGAAATACTTCTCTGCTCTGCGCTTTGCTCATCCATAAAATTAGTTTGGAACAAGATGATTTTTAAGGTCCATTCCAGCGAGGTGGTCCAGGCCTGAAATCAGCAAGACCCGAGTTCAAATGTGTCCTCAGACACTTACTATCTATATGACTCTCAACAAATCACTTAACCCTGTTTGCCTCAGTTTTTCTCATCTGTAAAATGAGCTGGAGAAGGAAATGGAAAACCACTTCAAGAAAACCGCCAATAGGGTCACAAAGTGTTGGACATGACTGAAATGATGAAACAACAACAAAACCAGCCTCTTTTTCTTTGGGCAGCTCCTTGCCCCTTACCTGAACTGGCACCTAAGACAAGGAAAACAATTGCATGGGAGTGGAGATGGGTGGGGAGGAGTTAGATTCTCTCTGTTTGGATAAAGTGCATGAAAGGGTATACAATAGTTCAGTACCATAACTAAGCAGATGGCTCAGAATGAATGTAAATAGCAATTGTTTATTTTTTGGCCAGAAACTCGGAGGGTCTTCCTCTCCCAGATCTATTTTATTTTTTTAAAGAGGCCATTCTTTGCTTCATTTCTTATTAGCCTTAATCAGCAAATAGAAGTCGCCTCAAACTGAGACCTGTTAAAGACCTTAGCTTAAAAGGGCCAAGGTCTCCCACTGCATTGGGGGCCATCTCCAGTCATTCTGATCTATATCTGGCCATTGGACCCAAATGACTCCAGAGGAGAAAGTGAGGCTGGTGACTTTGCACTGCCCTCACTCACTTTAATCCAATTCACTTGGATGCCATGGCATCACCTCCCCGATGTTATGGTCCTGTTTGAGAAGGAAGGACAAACAGCAAGCAGCAACTAAGGCAGGACAACCAGGGCTCTGCCTCCATGGGGCCAAATTTAGAGAGTGCTAAAAGCACTCCAAGTCCTTCAACAGAAGAAACGACAGAGCTTATCACCTAGGGAAGTAGAAGAATTAGTTGAAACAGGAAGCTACCAGATAACCTGTCTTTTCCCTCACCATGTTAACGGTACCCAAAGCTAGACTGTCGCTACCCCCTCAGTCACAGACGTCTCCCTAGCTGCAACCTTTTAGTATCGTAGGGTTTCCATTCACAGCAGACCAGTGGTCTATGTTGAAGGCGTATTTTATGTAGTTTGTCCTGAATACACTCGGTGCTAAACCAGGCATAGAATTGCTAGTTCATGAGCAGGAGTGGGCAGGTGGGAAACTATGAAACCACCGTGCGGAGAATGAAGATGTGACGATAAATGCAAATGCTATTCTTCCATTAGACTAAAATACCAAAAAGCCTCAAGAAGGAGTACAGAAGCAACTATGACCTGCTGTGTGCTGAGTCAGGCTTTGTGATTCACCGGTTGATCTAAATATGCCTAATTTGGTGTGGGAAGAGTTGAACATAGCTTAGATTCTAAAGTGTTCTGAAAGGCAGGAAAAAAAAAAGTCTCTGTGAATTAGACATGGGAAGTCCCTCAGCCCTTATTCTGTTATTTGTGATCAAGCCAGGTTTCTTATTCCTCTCCATTTACACCCCTCAGTACGCATTCCCCACTCGTAACTCATATGGTCAGCAGGAGGCCAGAACTGAGCTATTTAAAACACACGTGATTATGTGTGGCCTTGTTTCATTGTTCAACAGGAGTGCTGAGTGTTCTCTAATTTTAGCGAGCATCTTAAATGTCAAAAGACAGATTTCTCCCCTGCCCCCCTCTCCAACCCTCTGGGTGTGAATCATAAGAAGGATTCACTTTATTCACAAAGTGTCATAAAAGAACAGAACAAAGTGAGCATTTTCCTCATATAGACAATTGAAGGTAGGGGCCAAGACAAATGAAGACTTTCAGAGGTTAGACAAATATTTATTAAACACAAGTTGCCAAGCACCGTGCGAGGCACTGGGGACTTACGTTCAAAAACACTATCCTTGCGTTCCATGAACTTGTAGTCCAATGGAATGGGAAGAGAACAGAAATCACAAACACCTGTAGCAGCAGGTGTTACTACATAAACATCTTATAATGGAGAGTGAGATAAGCACAATGGAAAAATCTAAGGAAAATTCTTTGTGGAATTTGAGTGGAGTAAACTGGACATCAGCTGGGGAGGTCTGACAAGGCTCTGCCATTTGCCCCACTGTGTGACCTTGAGAAAGTCATTCTCTGAGCCTTAGTTTCTGCAAAAGTAACATGGAAAGAAATACTACACTGATTGTCTTGGCTAATTGACTAGACTGTTGAAAGGCCCAAAGAAGGCTGCTTATTCAAAAGTACTTTAATAGCCATGAATCAGGACACAAATACGACTGTCTTTTTATTAATTATAACCCCAGTGCTTAACACAGTGCTTGGCACATAGTAGGCACTTGTTGTGGTTCAGTTGTTTAGGTCACACTGGCGCTTTGTGAACCCATTTGAGGTTTTCTTGGTGAAGATAGCGGAGTGACTTGGCATTTTTCTTCTCTAAGGATGCACCTAATAAATGTTTTTTTGGATTGGATTAGCTATCATAAATTGTTGGACTAGGACTTACAGTAGTAGTGGTAGTGGTAGTGATATCATTCTCATCACAGACTTAGAATAGCTCTAGGAAATGTCCTAGAAATGAAGAAGACGTCAGCTCCGTGTCTCGACCTTGGTTTGCCACACAGTTACATGATAAATGCTATCTTTTCAGTTTGGCTTTTGCACTTATCACAATCTGGCTCCTCTCTACCCTTCCAGGATTATTTCACATCACTCTCCTTCCTACACTCTGTGTTCTAGCCAAAATGGCCTAGGTGCTGCTCTCCAAACTCCTGTTCCAACTCTTACCTCCATGACTCTACACAGACTGTCTTCCATGGTTTAAATGTTCCCCCATCTCCCATCAACCTCTTAGAAACCTTAGTCTCCTTCAAGGCTTAGCTCATATGTCACCCCCTACATGGAGCTTTTCTTCATCCCTCTTAGCAGTTAATATTCTCTTCTTCCTCAAATAAGCTTGCGTATGCTTATCTATGTACATTATGGATTTCCTCAGTGAAAGTTAGGTTCCTCAGGAGCAGGAACTGTTTTCATTTTGTCTTTGGGCCCTAGCACAGTGTCTTATGGGTACTAGATATATGCTAAGTGCCTTTTGGGTTAGATCACATGAAAGTCAAGTATCACCATTGGCCCCATATCAGTAGTCTCGCGCCATGAACCACCTGCTCAATATCTGTCACCGCAGCTCAGAATAGAAAAAATTCACTCTTCCCATTGTATATGAGAAATACAGGCATGGGTGTAATGCTAGCTCTCTGAGGGGGGTACAGCCATCTCTTATCATTCCTTTAGATTGTTCTCTCCAAAAGACTGAGGATACTCCAGGGTACTACAGTATTCTTAAGATGAAAAGAGATATGGGGTAAAATAAAAGTTTTTATTGTATCTAGTTATGTGCCAGGGTGTTACTTTTGACCTCTATAAGGTCTAAATCAGCGATCATATTGATTTTTGCGACACTGGCCAAGTTAGTCAAGGTGAACTCCATTGGAATTCCAAGGTAGAGATATGTATTCTGCTCTGACATCAAGAAAATTCTTTGATTCTTAATCTGAAATTAGATGGACAGTCCTCTCCTTTTGGGGGCATCATCAAAACAGACACACATTTTGCCTCATCAAAGTACAAGGCCTCCCCATTGCAGCCTCACTTATATTGTCCCATATTTTTCCAAAAAAGTTTGAGGTGTCAGCAACAGTGGCTAGATGCCAGGACATTGGTTCTCCTGTCACACAACTCATATCCTAACCCATTTCTCATCACCTTGTGAAGAGAGTGGTGATGTGGTGATTTGCCCTACTGGACACAAGCACAATTGAGGGTAGGGAGAGAGAGAGAGAGAGAGAGAGAGAGAGGGAGAGAGAGAGAGGGAGAGAGAGAGAGAAATGGAGGAAAAGGGGGAAGAAAAGGGCAGGAGTTGAAAGAGTAGAAAGAGCAACAAGAGGAAGAAGAGGCAGGAAGGATATAAGGAGAAGGGGTCAGGAGGGAGATGAGCAGATTGGAAAGGAAGGAGAGAAAACGAGGCCTGTACACTCAGTTTTTGAAAAGGTTCATGGTGTCATTGTTATTGATACTCCATCCATAAACTGGTTCACAACCTCTCTACACCTTGGTGGACTGAATTTATTATTTGTTGTGGCCAAAACAAATCCCTCCTATTGGCCAACTTTCTGATGGTGCTCTCTGAGCATGACAGGTCTAGTCCTCATGTAATAGTCCATCATCATCACCCCCAGGCTTGTGACTTTTCTAGTATGATAGAAATAACTGAAATACTCCTGAAATAGCTTGAACCATCAAGAACCCAGGGTCACATTGATGCCTCTATGAAGCACTGGTAGAGGAGATATTCTTTAATAATTCCAACATATGGGACTTCATCATTGTGGATATTCCCTCTACCAGTGAATCTCCTTTGCTTTGGAGATATTGATGCCTGAATTTCTCCAAACTTAGCTGGACTGGTGTTCAGATGGCAGCCTTCCCACATCAATAGCATCCTCTAGAGGTCCCATTCTCCTGGCCTAGTCTTTGAGAACCTAGGGTCATTTTCAAACTAGGATGCACTGGTAGATTATGGCTTTAGTTGGGGGTGAAGGAGATAGAGATGGGTGGATATTTAAAATGTGTTTAAAATAGTAGGGTACCAACCAGTGAATCAAAGGACAATTTATACTCTTCTAAGTTTAACAAAAGCCCTTTTGATGTAACAGCTCATAAAATTAGAGGTATCATCAGCTAAACTATTAATTTGCTTATTTGCATATATTAGATACAAAGATAGATACATGGTTTTATATATTATACACACACACACACACACACACACACACACACATATATATATATATATATAATATGCATATATGGAGTTTACTCATCATCTTTATAAGACATTTCTCTTACTCTATATTTCACACATACCCTATTCTTGTCTCTTGGCTCAGTCACGCTTTCTCTGTATCCTAGGAAACATGAGGACATGCTCTACTTCATTCCATTGCCCACTCCTTGGGGATGCATTCTCACCTTTCTAGAAATAGAGGCTCTATTGAAACAGATACTGAACTTGGAGTCAGGTGAAATTGGTTCGAGTCCCTGATTTGATATCTATTAGTTGTGGGACAATGGGCAATTTACTTTACCACTATGAGCCACAGTTCTTTAAAATGGGAATAATAGTTCTGCTACTACCTATCTCATGAGGCTATTTTGGTAAAAGTACTTTTTTAAAGGCTGAAAGCACCTACAAATATGAATTGCTACTACTACTGCTACTTCTACTGCCTCATTTCTGGCTTTTTTACTCATTGAACTTTCTTGTCTTGCTACTCTTACTATCATTGGTCATTATTGTCTTCATCATTGTCATTCAAAACCCAAGCAATTTAATTATATTCAACAAACGTATTATGCCTCATATATTCAAATCACCAAAGGTAAAAAGGCAAAAATAAAAATAGTATATTCCCTTGAGGAGTTTCCATTTGAATAGGTGGGAAATATTACAGATACAAAATTAATATAGTAATACAAGGTTACTTAAGGAAAGGGAGAACATTATACACTGGGGAAATTTAGGAAGCCTTCATGAATGAGATAGCATTGCAGCTGAACCATGAAGGGATACGAAGTGAGGATGAGGAGAGAGTACATTCCAGGCATGGGGGAACTGCACAGGATGTCAAATGCCAACAATTAAATCTTCACCCCCAAATTTACCATCTAAGAGTCTAAAAATACAGTTTTATGATTGAAAAAGCTCCTAAAAACCACATTTTATCTTGAATTCTCTTATTGGAAAGTCATCAACACCAAGAGCCTGTTGACAAATTTTGCATAGGCATATGACTTCTTAAAATTGGAAGAGACTTCTGAGATCACGTGTAACATGGCTGATCTCTGACTCCAGTGTATGAGGACCAGGTCTGTTATATTTCTGTCCCTCTCTTAGGGATTTCTAGAAGCCCTGGGGGATTGAGATGGGGAGGAGGGTTTGTCTTCTCTGACTAGCTAGAGTCCTTACCAGTTGTGTTCCCTCAATTTTGGGGGAAGTCTAAGTATCTCAGTTTAGCCACTTACATCATAGTTACTTCAAAGATAGAGAAGAACAAACATGCAAATAATTCCCCTAAAACCTGAGGAATATAATCTGTCCTATACCCTCTTAATCTCTAGAGAGGAATGGAGAGGATGATCAGATTCAAACCTTAATTTGCTGACTACATAGCATTAGTTCTATCAAATTCAAGTGCAAAGTTTCTCTTAGACTTGTGCTCTCAGCACCCTGACTTCTCTGGACTTCCTTGGTGAGCTGGCTGCAACATGCAGCCTAGAATCCTGGGCTCCCTGATCACTATAACTTAGATTACCTACACCTAGAACCGAAAAAAATGAAATGGATTAAATCCCCAAGTTTCTTGATACCACATGGCCTAGAGGGAAAGGAACTTACTGCATGGTGACACCTGTAGTTAGTGAATGAGTCCTTCATCTCTGAATGTAACCAAAAACAGGGACTATACCAATCAGGTAATTTTAAAGATGCAGACAGTTCTGGCTACAACACTAATAGGTCCCAAACACACAGCTATGTGGTAGATCAATTCAGAAGCTCCACACATGTTCCGAATACTTCTATCTCATGGAAATGGGGCTTCAACTCCTCACACACATAGCTCCATTTTAGGTGAATTGGTCATATACTGACCAATACATACCAATACCAATACATTCAATACATTGGATCTCCAGTACTGATCACTGGACCACTCTTAGAGTATAAAAACTGCTTCTCTCAAAAATTTTTTATGTACATTTCTTTCTGCAACTTTATTCTGGTTAAATAAACCTAAATGAGAGGGGATCATTGTCTGCCTGGATATTCATCAGGTTTGGAAAGAATTAAGATATTCAGGAATACATACACACATACATAATTTGGAGTTTTTCTTATCTTTCCTTTATTTCCCTTCTCTCAGTTCTTCGATCACAACTTTGTCAATGACTTGTTTAGAATATTCTAGAGGGAATTCCTCTGGGTTTACTAGCTAGTCTTGGATGTATCTTCCAACTCTGAGATTCTGTGATTGTGAGTTTGAAGCTGACAATTCCACAGCTAGAAAGCTGATTGAATTGAACAAAAACATTGGACAAGGAATAGAGGCTGCTATCCCTTATGGGGCCTCAGGACTTAGTCCTGAAAGGGGATCTGACATTTCTGTGATCAAGATTCCACCTTCCCCTTGCTGGTGAATAATAAAATAGGAATTACTTGTTAGACGAATGTTACGAGAGTGAGGAGACAGAGGGAGGTAGGAGGGAGGGGGAGGAAGGGAAAAGGAGAGGGTGTGATCTCTTTTCCCCCTCAGAGTGGAGGATGCTGATTCATTTTATGGGTCATCACAGTCATAGTGAGAAGGAGGTGAGCTGTGGGTTGGAGAGGGGCTAGAGATCTAAGTAGAACCCAACCATCCCTACCACCTGGCAAAGGTTATTATGATCATAGCAATGCAACAACCCCCTCAGCACTCCATGTGGTCTCCTTGGAACAGAATTTGTGAACATGTGTAGTGGTGGCAGTGGGAGAGACATAGTCTGCCACCCACATGGTGGATTCATAGGCAGTGTTCCTATCCAGTGGCACAAAGGGCCTTTTTCCTAGTAGCTGAAATCCTTAGCAAGCTGATGCCTCCAAGCATTTCACAGTTTAGAATACAGACTCTGCAGGGGCATGTTGGTGTGTGTGTGTGTGTGTGTTTCTAAGTAAATGCCTTCTCTCTCTAGGAACCATTGGTAGAAGTCACTCAACAAGCATTTATTAAGTACCTACTGTGTGCAGGACACTCTTCTAGGTTCTAGGAATACCAAGAGAAGAGAAATATTCCTTTCCCTCAAGTTCTTTCATATTTAGGTTTGGTATGAGGAAAAACTTTCTACCAACTAAAGCCAAAATGAACCTTTGAAGGTATTTGAAGGCCTATCCAAGAGAGGAATTCTATTACTCCTTTTTATCCCACAGGGCAGAACTAGAAGCACAGGTTCATTGTGAAAAGGTAAAAATCCTTCCTAAAAATCAAAACAGTTCCCAAATGGGCTGCCCCCAAAAGGAGTGGGGCTCCCGTCAATAGACTTCCCCGAGCAAAGACTGGATGACTTGTTGAATTTATGGTGAAGGGATTTTTTTTCTAGGTAGGGGCTAGACTGGATGTCTAGTGTTCAGGTGCCAGTGTCACTTCCAACTCTTTAGATTCAGTCGGGTTTTTTTAAGGAGAAAAGTTTTTTTTTTTTACAATAATACACTCTACACGAGCAATTTTGTGGTAATTAGACCCCTCACACACCACCAAATGGGACTTTCAGGGCTGCATTTTTTCCTTACAAAGCAAATGCTAGGGCCCTAGCTTGGAGCAACATCTGATTTTTCTAGAGGCAGGGTTTTGAATTGTCCTCATTTTGCATAATGAAGAAAAACAAGAAACCAGTCATTTAAGTAAAGCTGACCCTCTTCCTTCTACAAGGTTGTTCTGGAGGCCTGAGGTATTGCTGCTTTGTGGTTTTTATAGTACAGTATAAAAAAGTTTATTACGCAATTCACTTGAAAGTAGAACAAGGTTAGAGAAGCTAATGTGACATGTGGGCCTCTGCACACAATCCCTGCACATTTATGAAAATACAAATTGCTTTTGTTGAGTTAAAATAAACTTCTTGCACACTTGAAAATATTTCTCCTCCACCCCTACCTCACCTTCTCCTTCGTTTCTCCTCCCTTTTGTTCTTCTTCTTCCTTTTCTTCTTCTCCCTTTTTTAAATTCATCTTCTTTTTCCTCCTTTCTTCTTCCTTTATTTCTCCTTCCTCTTTTTCTTCTTTTTCCTTCTCCTTCCTCTTCTTCTTTTCCTTCTTTATTATTCTTCTTTTTCTTATTTTATTTCCTCTTCCTCTCTTTTTTCTCTTCTTCTTTCATTTTCTTAAAGTTGAGTTCATTTCACCATGGGAAAGGAATCATTTGATTATGAAATATTTGAGGCCTCCCTTTCTCATAGAGGGGGAGCACGGAATAGCTACTCCAAGTTCAAGGTACTCTGTGAGTCTACATCTACTCACAACTCAGTAGAAGCCAAAACAGATATGTTTACTTTTTTTCTCACCAGAGGATGCAATGATTTCAAAATAGAGGCATTTAATGAAATAGATTAATAAGGTTGTGTCGGAACATTGCCCACTTAACCCATGGCATACTCTCTTGTAAATATGCATGCTGTCAGTGGGCAGAATGAGCATGTGCAAGTATCAAGAAATAGGGGCCTATGTATGGGAAAAGATGTGTGGAACAATTCAACTCATTGCTATGTCACTTCAGCTCTCTTGGTGCCTTCTGGTGTTTTCACTCTTGCTCACATGCAGCTGATTGTGGCATCTCTCTTGGGCTAGTTGCTCTCTTCATGGCCAGCCAAGAAATCTCAGCTTCATTTAGCTTGGGAATAGGGGTTAGAACTTTTCCTTAGTAGATACATATTTACAGCTCCTTAATCACAGCCACAACACTTAGCTACAAAAACCAAGTAGACTGCCCCCAGTATATGATTAGGGCTTTCTAGAGCCCTGTGACTGGGTTTTTAAATTCTAATACTGATAGCTGTTTAATTTAGGGTTCCTTTAGTCTTAGATTCTCCCAGAAGCCTCGTCTGTTGATTAATTTGACAGAACAAAAGCTAAGTGTGCAAAATCAGTATTCTGTACTCACCTGTTCCATATCCTGTATTTGTTATGCATATCAGTCATCAGCTGACACCTGATTGCTTTGGTACACTGTCTTAGGGAAATGCAAGACCTCAGTCCTACAACATTTAATTTTCCCAACAATCCAAATCAGTAGTGATTTTCCTTCCTAGCCCATTAACCCTTTTCAAGTCCATTTCCTAATCGTCATATTTTTCTCACATGACTTAAATTCTGGAAGGTGACAAGTTTCTTTGCATCTGAAGGTAACAATAGCCTACTCAAGGCAAGAATGCTGATTTCATTATTACTTTTTTCTTCATATGAACACATATGTAATATAATATTCATGTGTATATATGTGCACATCATATATGTATGTGTATATATACACATCTATATATGAGTATATAAAATATGTACATATGTGTGTACATATTTCTACAAAATGTGGAGGGGAGGGAGTAAGCATTTATATAGTGCCAACTGTGTAATAGGCACTAATAGCTAAGCAATCTATAAATTTTAACTCATTTGATCCTTCAACAGCCCTGAAATGTGGGTGTTATTATTATCCCCAATTTACAGTTGATAAAACTGAGAACAGCAGAATTTAAGTGACTTGCCCAGGGTCACGAGAGCTAGTAAGTCTCAGAGGCTGGATTTGAACTCAGGTCTTCCAGACTTCAGGCCCAGTCCTCTATCCGCTGTAAAACCTAGCTGTTGGAGTATGAATTTTTTTTTAATTTTTTTATTTATTTTTTAATATGTTTAGTTTTCAGCATTGATTTTCACAGGAGTTTGAATTACAAATTTTCTCCCCATTTCCACCCCCCCACTCCAAGATGGCGTACACTCTGGTTGCCCTGTTCCCCAGTCATCCCTCCCCTCCATCACCCCACTCCCCTCCTATCCCCCTTTCCCTTTCTTTCTTGTAGGGCAAGATAAATCTCTACGCCCCATTTCCTGTGCATCTTATTTTCTAGTTGCATAAAAAAAAGCTTTTTTACTTTTGAACATCTATTTTTTAAAACCTTGAGTCCCAAATTCTCTCCCCTCTTCCCTTTCCATCCACCCTCCCTAAGAAGTCAAGCAATTCAACATGCCACATGCGTATCATTATGTATAACCCTTCCACAATACTCATGTTGTAAAAGACTATATTTTGCTTCTTCCTAACCTATCCCCCTTTATTGAATTTTCTCCATTGACCCTGTCCCTTTTTGAAAGTGTTTGTTTTTGATTACCTTCATCCCCATCTGCCCTCCCTTCCATCATCCCCCCTTTTTTATCTTCTTCCTCCTTCTTTCTAGAGTATGAATTTAATAGAATTCTATACCCATTTTTGGACATAGGATCACAGGGTTAAGAAAATTTGAATTGTAAGAATCATTATAGGGAGTTTAGCTCAAACTGACTTTTATAGAGAAGGAAACTGTATCTCAGAGAGAAGAAATTGTTTCCCTAAGGCCACAAAGATCATACCTGAAATTTGAGACTATGTTCTTCCAGTTTCCAACCCAATGTTCTTTCCTCTCAAGCATACTGCATGGAAAAACAAAAAAGGCTAGAATGTCTGAGCTTGAAGGTGGTATTTAGGCTAGGTCATAAGAGATCACAGCATACAAAGCTAGAAGGAGCCTTAGAGATCGTCTGGACCTACTCCCCCACCTCCAAGGCTCCTCATCATGTTTTTATCAATTACAGCTAAGAATAGATAAGTGACTTTGCATCTTGAACCACAGTTTTCAAATTCCCAGAAGCAATGAAATAGAACAGGGAATCAAAAGCTTTTTCATCCAGATTCTATTTTACCAGGTAGAGGATAAACAAACAAACAGAAAAACTGAGTGTGAATCAGAGGGAAGCTCATACTGTGTGATGAAATTTAGATGCAACACACTTTGATCTGACCTTCCTTCTATACGCTAAACACTGATGATATACATGCAAAAACTAGATTATCTCTGACCACAAAGGGCTTACGTTCTATTGGAGAGAGCCAGCATGTACACACATATGAATATAGGTCATTTGGAGAGAAGGAAGTGAAAGACATGGACTGTGGGAACAGAACCACCCTGCCCCCAAAACAAACCCCACCTGGGTTAGGCATTTTTGCCTCCCCACCTCCTTCCCCACAGGAGTGTCATAAATATAGATTACCTAGATTCTAGTCAAATATTTGATAAAGTCTTTCATGCTATTTTTCTGGGTAAAAATAGTTGTGATGTTAATATTGATCTATAAACATTTAGTAATTGACTACTATGTGCCAAGAACTGCCAAGGACATAGTCATTATTGTTCAGTTGTTTCACTTGTATCTAACTCTTCATGAGCCCATTTTGGGTTTTCTTCAGAAAGATACTGGAGCAATTTTGTCATTTCCTTCTCCAGCTCATTTTACAGATGAGGAAATCGAGGCAAGTGGGGTTAATGGACTTGCCCAAGGTCACACAGCTAGTGTCTGAGCCTGGATTTGAACTCAGGTCTTCCTGACCCCAGGCCCAGAACTATGCCACCTAGTTGCCCCATAGATTGAAGAATGGAACAATTAATTAGATCCAGAGTTGGATCTATTTAATGGTAGGACCCAAAGAATAGATTGGTTTGAATTTCAGTTCTGAAGGAAGACACCATCACTTGGAGTATACACACACACACACACACACACACACACACACACACACACACACACACACGCTCTCTCTCTCTCTTTCTCTCTCTCTCTCTCTATATATATATATATATATTGCATGACAATATATATTATATATTGTGTGTATAACATGTATATATAGTGACACTATATATTATATATAAATATAAATCAATTAAGAATTAAGGGGGCAAACTAGTTTTGTTTGAAGTATTCCAAGTACTTTCATATGGAAGAAGGTTCTTGATTCTCTGAGTCCCAGAAAGCATAATCAGGCCAAATAGACAGAAATCAACAGCAGGCAGATTTGCTTCACTTTATGAAGAAACACTTACCAACAATTGAAACAATCCCAAAGTGTACTTCAGAAGTTACTGGAGTCCTCTTCACTAGAGATCTGTAAGCAAAAACTAAATAACCACTTGTCTAGTATGATATAGATGGATATTCTTGTTCATGTATAGATTGGACTAGATTTTGGTCTTTGGATTCCTGTCCACTCCTGAGGGTCTATCTGTGTTGGTATTTGAGATCTTTATGGCAAAGAGGAATTGTGAATTCCTAGATATTTTGTACAGGGGGATCTTAGGCTCATTATCTTCTGGGGCAACATCCGGTTCTGAGATTGTATAATTGAGTGATCATAATCGTTCTATTATACACCATGCACATTCTTGAACCAATTAGTTTATCAGATAAATTAGCTGTCACTTTAGAAAGCAAGTCCTGAAATATTGGGATACCTTACAGATAAATTCTGATTTGGTGTTGATGGCAGTATTAGAGGTAGTTATGGTAGAAGAGGTTTGGAGGCCTGCTTGCGAAGGAAATGGAAGAAACAATCCATTAGCAGGGTGATTCTGGGTGGTGCAATGCAATCGAGATCCTGGCCATAGGGATCATGGGTATATTGCTAATCCCTTACCAGTTTGCAAGGCACTATGCTCAATACTGAGGAACATGGGGAGGGTAGTAGTAGCCTATTCTCTATCCATCTATCTATCTGTCTGTCTGTCCATCCATTCATCCATCCATCTATTTATCTGTCTATCTATCTATCATCTAATCTATTTATCTATCATCTCTCATCTCTTTATTCATACAGAAAAAGGTGTCCCAAAAGTCTTAGAACAGTTTTAAAGTATTAAGGCTTAAAACCACACTAAGACTTTTGGGATAGCATGAATGTATATTTGTGTATATGGATGTATGTTTGTGTTTATATGCATAGAAATATATGAAGTAGTTCCTGGCAGGTTATATCTACCTGAAGGATAAATAGCATATGTACAAATAATTCAGTATAGAATATTTGTAAAATATATACTCCCTGGGTATTAAGTGCCCCAGCCATAGCACCACCCTGACTCTCAGACAGGGTTCCCTTCGGAGTCCGTGGCATAGAGACTAATGATGACCATGTTTCAATTCCTTTCATGAAAATTAACTTTTTAATAAAACATCAGCATAAATATAAATCAAACTCTCCTGTGCGTGACCAAAAATGACTGAGATCGTATTTACAGCAGAGATTCTTAACCTTTTCATATGGCTTGTATCCCTTTGGCAGTCTGGTAAAGCCTAAAGAACCCTTTCCAAAATTATATTTTTAGATGCAAAAGATAAAATACATAGGATTTCAAAGGAAGCTAATTATATCGAAATGCAGTTACATCTATCCATCTATTTAAGTATATATAACAAGTTCATAGATCCTAGGTTATGGACACCTGATTTAGAGCAACTTTGAAAACAAAAGAAATCTGAGATCTATTTGGGAACTGACTCTCCCAATGTGTTCTTTGTCACAAGATCCTTGGTCCTCTGCTAAAGTTAGGAAGCAAACACACTGGTCTTCCTATAGCCAGAAGCCACCTTGAAGCATCTCTTCTGCCCAGAGGGACTTGCCTGGGATCTGGCCCTCAAACTTCAAGACTTCCTGGGAAGCCAGCCTCCTTGACCCTTTGGTCAAGGCATATTTTAGCCTTCAGGCATATCTTAGGGTATACTTTGCAGACAGGGTCAGGTGCTGCTGGAAGGAGGGATTTTTTTCTGGATCTGGTCCCCATGGATTCACATCCAATCTGTAGTCAGGTCAACACATTTATTATAGCTGTATGCCAGGTACTGTGCTAAGTACTAGAGATACAAAAAAAAGAAATACAATTTCTGACATCAAGGATCTTGCCTTCTAACAGAATGAGCCATGGTTTTTGTCTTTCGTTCTTGAAGACCAAAATGATATCACTATGCTAGAGTCAAGTTTCAGTGTGTCTGACTGTGGCTGATCAGACCAATACGAGCTTGGAATGCTCTACCACAGGTTGGCACACATAGTCCATATGAACATTTGGGGTGGATATTCTAAATTTGCGCATCCTGTGTTTCCTTTGAGCTGTTTCAATTCTGCTTTGCTTATAGAGCACAGCACCTTCTCTGATGTGAGAATGCCATGCTGAACGTTCCTATGCCAGTGTCTCCTATGTCACACAATCAACTCTGAAGTTCTTGAGAGAGACCTTGAGAGCATCTTTGTATCGCTTCTTCTGACCATCATGTGAATGCTTGTCCTATGCGAGTTCTCCATAAACTAGTCTTTTTGGCAAGCGTACGTTTTGCATTCAAACAACATGGCTAGCCCATTAGAGTTGCTCTCTCTGAAGCAGAGTTTGAATGCTCAGCAGTTTAGTTTAAGTAAGGACCTCAGTGTCTGGTACCTTATCCTGGCAGGCGATCTTCAGAATCTTCCTAAGACGATTTAAATGGAAGCGATTCCGTTTCCTGGCATGGCGCTGGTAGACTGTCCAGGTTTCACAGGCATACAGCAATGAGGTCAGCACCACAGCTCTGTAGACCTTCAGTTTGGTAATCAGTCTAATACCTCTTCTCTCCCATACTTTCCTTTGGAGACTCCCAAACACTGAGCTAGATCTGGCAATAAGTCTGTCAACCTCATTATCAATGTTTACATCCCTGGAGAGTATACTACCAAGGTAAGAGAACTTATCCACAGCATTCAACACTTCTCCATTTGCTGTAACTGATAGTTCCACTTATGGATGGTTTGGTGCTGGCTGATGGAGAACCTGTGTTTTCTTGGTGTTAATTGTTAGGCCAAAATTAGCACAAGCAGCAGAGAAGTGTACTTTGTTGCATCTCAGCTTCAGAGGCTGCATTGAGTGCACAATCATCCACATACAGAAAATCATCTGGGTCAGGGCATTTGTGAACACCAAGACTGGTTTGATTAAAATGACGGGGAAATTTAGAAGCTGCTAAATGAAAAACAAGAACTCCACAGGGTTTACCAGCAGGATAGTTCATCTGCCTCTAAGGCAGCATTTAATTCCATCAAAAGTAAAGTATGAGCAAAGCTAAGAGAGTTACAGGATTCTTGACTCAGTAAGAAGGCAAGTGAAATTCAGTTTTATGCTGATAATAATAATTGAAAGCACTTTTATGATGTCCTGAAAGCTATTTATGGGCCAAACACCTATGGTGCATCTCAACTACTCAGTGCTGATGGAACCACATTTATTAGTGATAAGGACATAATCCTAGAGAGATGGGCTGAACACTTCCATGGTGTTCTCAACCGATAATCATCAATTGATGCTGAGGCCATTGACCATTTACCTCAGGTTGAGGTCAATCCCTCCCTAGCTGAAGCTCTAACTGAAGAAGAGGTTTTGAATGCCATTAGGCTTCTTTCCTGTGGCAAAGCAACAGGTGCTAATTCTACAGCTGAGATTTACAAGATTAGGGGTCCATCGCTCATACGAAAGCTGACTGAAATTTCCTGAGTTATATGGCAAGTGGAGGTTAACCTCCAGGAGTTCAAGGATGCCTCCATTGTCCACCTCTATAAAGGTAAAGGAAATAGATTTTCCTGTGACAGTCACAGCGTGTGGTGTCTCTCCCTTAGTCATTGCTGGCAAGATTCTTTCCAGAGTCCTCCTTAACAGGCTGATCCTTCACCTGGAAGATGGTCATCTACCTGAGAGCCAGTGTGGCTTCAGAAAGGCCCAAGGAACAGTCGGTATGGTGTTTGCTGCCCGACAACTCCAAGAGAAGTATCAGCAGCCCAACAGAGGTCTGTACACAATGTTTGTAGATCTGACCAAGGCCTTTGATGCTGTTAGTTTTAAAGGCTTATGGAAAATTACGTCAAAATTTTGTTGCCTGGAGAAGTTCATCAGCATCGTACGTCAGCCCAAGTTCTAGATAATGGAATGAGCCGTGTATTATTCATATCTGATACGTTTGTGTTTTGTCCTTGTATTTTGGCAGTGCCTTGCACATAGTGGGCACTTAATAAATAAAGACATGTTAGATTACATAGGAAAGGCTTATTATCCCTTAACATATAGCCCACTGTGTTCTACATAGCTAAAGTTCAATAATGGTGGGTTGGCTCCCTTCGTTGGGTACTTCTCTGATTCCGTTGGTTGGGAGTTATTGTTCTAACCTTCCTTTCCAAAGAACATTGCTTGTTTGTATTTAACTGTTATTTAGTGTCTTGGATATTAGTGTACAGTACAATTCAATTCAATAAATATCTAATTAGCACTAAGATGTGTAAGACACTGAGAAAGCTATGAGGGGCACAATGATAGATTAATAATAGTTGCAGTAATAATAACTTCTTTATGGAGTGGTTTAACACTTCTCTCAGCAGAAGGTATTGTATTACAAGGGAAAGCACATTGACTCTGGAGTTAGAAGATCTAGGTTCTAATCTTCCCACTGTCACCTTTACTATTTCAGATGAATCAGTTTACTTCTTTGGGCCTCAATTTCTTTACCTATAAAATGGGGGGAGTGGACCACTTGGATTCTGAAGTCTCTTCCAGCTCTAGGCATACAGATCCTCTGATATATTAAACCCATGAATTCAGTAGGACAAGACCCTACTCCCAAGGGCCTTACAAACCAATGGTGGGGAGAGATAGGTATACAGATGGCCCTCATACATGAGTGAGATAATTACCAAGGAGAAATGAAAGCTGTGAGAAATTTGGGGAGGGAGGGAGAAATCCCCTTGAGCGGGGTAGGATGATGAGGCATGGAGGATGAGACATCAGGCAAAGATAATGGACTTTCAGAAAAAGAGGAGGAACTTCTACAGATGAGAGTGGATTGTTATAGATGGGGTAGATTCCAGCAAAAGGGGGATCAGTGTGAGTCAAGTCATGGATATGAGAGAAGGCAAGATGAACACTGGCTGGAATGGTCAGATTTGGCTAGAACGAGAGCAAGAAGAGAAGAATAGAGATTAGGATAGGGAATGGAGACACGATTCCAATACTATAGAGAACTCCCAAGTAAGGAAGTTCTCTCTACTAATGCAAGTCTGCCCTTTTTCTTCCCTCATGAGCTGAATTTTTGCTTAGGGCAGCAAATCTTTAATATACACAGCATTCATATATTATTGGAGCAGGTCTTAGGGTTGAGAAGATTTGGGTTCATTTCTTACAGTATATATAGACTTGTACATACACATTCACATTCAAATAATACACACGTGTGTGTGTGTGTGTGTATGTGTATGTGTGTGTATATACACACTAGATGTAGGCAGCTAAGTGGGAAAGTGGATAGAGTACTGACCCTGGCATCAGGAAGACCCGAGTTTAAATCCAGACTCAGACACTTACTAGCTGTATGACCCTAGGCAAGTCACTTAACCCTGTCTGCCTCAGTTTTCTCATCTGTAAAACGAGCTGGAGAAGGAAATGGCAAACCACCCCAGTATCTGCCCAGAAAACCCCAAATGTGGTCATGAGGAGTTGGATGTGACTGAAACAACTGAACAACTAACATGTTATGTTGTGTTGTGTTATGCTATACTATATTATACTTATATATTATATATATTTCAAAGCTTCCATAAGATAAGCTAAATACATGTGTACACACATGCAAACACATAAATGTAAATATATACACATATACAATACACATATATGCACGTGTGTGTGTGTGTGCTGGAAGGATCCTAAAGATGATCTAGTGTCACACCTTTATTATACAGATAGGTCAATTTAAGGTCCAGAAAGGTTAACCAGGGTCATTTAGAAAGGTCATATTGAATTGGGGCTTGAACCCAGGTCTCGCTATTATTTTTAGTCTGGTTCTTTTTCCACCAAACCATCCCACCTCTTGAGGCCACTAAAATTTCAAAACACTTTTTTTTAGTTCTGCTCCCTGGGTAGATATTGCGGGGGTGGAGTATTCTGAGTCGTCAGACTGCCACGGGGGTGAGGGTATGCCACCTGTTTGCAGTCACCTTTTCTCATCCCTCTTCCTCCCTCCCATAGCTGACAGTTTTCTCTCTCCTCAATTATTTCAAGAGCACGTTGTTTGAAGAGATCCCCCAAGTTGTATTATATTGTTTTGTATATATAGGGAAGAATGCTATATGCTCTCAATAGATTATAAATAGAGACTGTGTCATTTTTTTCATCTTGCATCCCTAGTGCAGAGCATAGTCCCTTATATGTCGTAGGCTCAACACTTGCTTATTGAGTTTAATAGAAAAGAATAGGTACTTAATACATATTTACTGAATTGAATTTAATTGAAATGCTCTTAGTCTCTGACTTTTATTTCATTCTCTATACAAATAACCATATTTGCTATATTTTGCTATTTTCTAACTATATTTGCTATAAGGAGAAAACTGAATTTGCTCATTTAAAATTCTAGCCTGTCTTTTCCTGTTGGTGAAATTGGAACTATATTATTATTTATTCAGGAGCCAGCTGCGAACCCTCTGGGCATTTACTAAATAGTGGTTGAAATGCTAATTCCTATATATATTCATAGGATCATAGGAATTAGAGATACAAAACACTTAGAAATCATGTATTAGAACTCTTTCAATTTACGGTTGAGGAAACTGAGATCCAAGGATTTACCCCAAATCATACAAGGAGTAAAACTGGAGTTTGAATCCCATTCTGGTTCTCTTTCCTCTATGCCTTCCTACTTTTTTGTATGGCGTCTCTTCTCTGTGTTGATTGCACTTGGCACTTTTGAATTGAACTCTTTGCCTCTCCTGAGCTTTCTTGCATCTTTCTGAATCATCCTCAGGCCATTTTGGTTCAGAGAGACAACTGGAAGCCTGGGGCAGAAAAAATGATCAGACCTGAGACGAAATTCACACGTGATGCCCTTTCTAGGCAGGCCCAATATGACAGAAGATTGTCTTGAAATGCTCTTGTCTCTATGAGCATCTTAGAGAGTTTAGGTGATGTTTCCTTCCATCCCAGGGAGAATGCCCAAATAGTGTATCAGCCCCTGACCCCACTTAACTCTTTGGGAATGCATAACCCTACTGAGTTGTTGGCCAGTGTAAATCACAAGTCAGCTTTGGAGGCAGCATGATGCCTTTCACAGAGCCCTGGACTGGAAATCAGGAAGATTTGGCTTCAAATTGTGACCCTGGGCAAATCAGGTACCCTCTCCACACTGCACTAATGGCAACTCTTCATACTGGAAGTTCCATAGGAGTGGATGATCTCCATAGGGGAGAAGCAGTTTTCCAGCGAGGAGTTCATTATACTTAAGAAATCATAGCCCAGGGCAAAAGAAATGCTAATCCTTACATGCTATCCTCACCGCTCTCTGACTTTTTGTGTTGTAGCTTTCCTTTAGATTGTTCATATCCTATCTAAAATTGATACCTGAGTCAGGTGGGACACTAATGGTATACCTGGGGACATAAAGAAGGGGTTTGATTGACCCTCCAAACAAGATATAGATGTAGAGGCAGGGGTAGGCTGGAGAAGAGAAAGAGGTCAGGTGGGAGACAAGCACCCCCCCCAGTAGAAGTAGAATATAGAATTCTTGACAGCAGGGATTGTTTCTGCTTTCCTTTTCCTCTCTTTTTCTCCTCTTTTCCTTTTCCTCCCCTTCCCTTCTTAGCCTTCTTTCTCTGTTTCTGTCTCTCTTGTCTTTTTTTTTTTTGTCTCGAGAATAGTAGGTCCATAATAAAAGTTCCTTGAATTGAATTGAATTCCAACTAAAGACTTGGTATGCTGTTTAACAATAAACATTTACTCAGTATTGATATCTGCTATGGAGGATGAGCTCTTCCTGTCAGAATCACAAATGGAAAATATATATATGCCACTTACCAGGCACCACAGGGGGGCTTGCGGCTGTCTTCATCTTTGGTTTCTGTAATTTCTCCCCAAAAGTATGTAGGCTTTTTACCCTAAAGGGAAAAGCTGATGGGTAAAGGAAGTCCCTGAATGGAAGCTGGGTTGGGGTTTGGGGTTTTTTTTGGGGGGGGGTGCTTCTAGATGGTTGTAGGAAGGCACAGAAGGCATGCTGTCATTGCAATCAGTGGTCCCAGGTTTAGTGCCTGGCTGAAGCCCTTATTCTGCAACTCTTGCTAGGTAGCAACTGAACACTGGGGTTGGAATCAGGAAGACTCAGTTTCATGACTTCAAATTCCTCCTCAGGCACTTACTAGCTGTGAGACCCTGGACAAGTCACTTAAGCCTGTTTACCTCAGTTTCCTCATCTATAAAATGTGCTGGAGAAAGAAATGGCAAGTCACTCCAGTTCCTCTGCCAAGAAAACCATAACAACCTACCTTCTGTGAACCTTGGTGACCTCCTTCTTGAATGGGAGATAATAATACCTGTGCTATTAGTATATTTATGATGGTTTAGTGAGGGAAAAGCTGCCTTTAGAAATGAGGTGAAATGGTGGTGAGCAAGGGAACTGGGTAATAATAATGGTGCCTGCCAGCCATGCCCCCTCTGCTGGAAACACTGCTGAGCCAGAGGAAGGACTTGGTGGCACTGATTGCTACTTTCACACCAGCAAGGTGAGGTTTCTGAATAGAATAGTAGCTGATAATAGTAATTATAGCTTCCATTGCATTCTTAACATTTTTTAGACTACCAAGCACTTTCACATGTTATCTGATTTTGCCCACTGATAATGTTTCATTTTTAAACTATTGGGGGCTACATGTTTTAACATGTAAAGATCTTTGCCCAACATACCTCTATAGATTACCAGACTCTAGACTCCAGCTGATAAACCTGTCCAAAATGACTTCAAAATAGGAACTTTCTAATGAGAGTGTTCGTCTTTCATTAGCCTGACAACCTAAATTTTGTTCAATTAGCAAGTATTTATTATTTCTTCATCTGAACCCTCCTAATTGAAACAAGAAATAAAAAAAGAAAACCCTGATAGCAAACATGTATGCTGAAGCAAAACAAATTCCAGTATCGGCCTTGTCCAAAAATGCATGTGTCATTTTTTCTTGAGTCTGTCATCTCTCTGTCTGGAGGAGGTGAGGAGCAGGTGTTATCATTGGTCTTCTGCAATTATTCGCTAGTCTTTGCACTGTTCAGAGTTCAGCATCAGGTCTGACAATTCCATAAAGATTCAGGCAAATTTGGTTGACTATTTTGCCCTTTGTTTGAAAGGGGAGGGATGTGTCTGTGTAAGACATGGTTTGTCATGGGATAATTGCGGAGTCGCATTGTCTGAAAAGGAATTGGTAGTTTCATGCCAAAATATTGATAGTCATTAGGAATCCTCCCCAGAAGCTGACTTGGCATTTGATTTCAAATTTGCAGAATTCATCTATCTGGGGTTCAATTGATTTTTGATTAATATTTTGATAACTATTTTGAAAAAAAATGGTAATATCATTAACAACTCTTTACTCCTGGGCAAATTCTAACTTATGACTTTTCGTCCTGTGATCTTCTTGTCCACTTTTTTCCTTTAAATTCTCCACAGAAGAGCTCTAGCATGGTTGAGGTTTTCCTGTGGTTCATCTAGTGCATGGGTTCTTAACTTGGAATCCATGACCTTTTCAAATTTTTATAATTCTAAAATCCTAATTCTTATTGTAACACTGCAATTGGTGCCCTATGTAATTATATATATGCAGACATTTTAACATACTTTTTTTCTGAGAAGAGGTACATCGCTTTTACTAGATAGTCAAAAGGATCCATGACGCAAAAAAGTTTAAGAACCTCTGGTCTAATATCTTAAGAATTTTGCTTGAATTATCTATCTTGTGTATCTTCTTTCGCCTTTCCCAATCATATACATTCTAATCTACAGTCTCTTTTATCCCCCCTACCCCGGCACACAAATCATCATTGGTAATCTTTACTATGAGTACCTGTAAAGCCCTTTAGTGCCTGTGGGCATTTCCCATATGGAGCCAGAGAGAATAGTTCTGTTGAGTTGACAATCATTACAGTAAATGAAGCTATTGCTTCGTTTTTTTTTTCATAGCCCAGACAATTCTCATCAAAGCCCTTCCCTCCCTTCCCCAATCTCCCATTTCTCATGTAAGGCTTATTAAACAGGGAGCCACATTGGGCCTTCATTCCTTTGAGATTCCATCCACATTGAGACTTCATTCCTTTCCCATACCACTTGGAAGCATTATTTGAATAAAATAAAATTCCACCTATTCCAATTAACAATGGATGATGAGATGCTAGCATACAAGCTTTTCATCTGCAGGTTTTCTTCTGTTTGATCATTTACAAAATGTCATTTCCCCTAATGGGGCTTTAGTCATTAGCTTGGCTTATGGACATTGGCCTGAATCTGGAATGCATAGCTCATGGAGGATCTTTAATTATAGTAAGTTACATCAGTTTATGTGACAGTACTTAAGTGTTTTAGTTACCTAGCTACTAATACCTGTTGCCTATCTTAGTTTAATATAGACTTGGTGTTTTTGAAACCATGTTATTAATTAAAAATACAGAACCCCTTCGCCAAAACCAGGGTCCTGTCCCAGTATTATTTTATATGTTTTGGCTCTGAAGTTAATTGAAAAAGTTTAATGTTGAATTTAAATAGGTAAGCTTCTGTTATTGTGTAAAAAAATCTGTAAACATGGTAGCTTGTGGGGCAGTAATCATGTTTGAGCATTTAGGAGGCATGTGTTTATGTAGACACCTAGTTCCTAGCTGAAAGGTCTCACTTCTTCACTCTATGGTTACTTAGGAGATGGTGTGAGAGACACTAAGTAGTTGTTATAGGATACATTTACTTCTATTTCCCAAAGTAGCCAAGCATGCCTTGCCCAAGAGCTTGTATTGAATCAATGAAGGGGAGGAGGATGACTTAATATCCCATAACACCCTTCCTCCTGCCCCCATCAGTGTCTGATGGTACAAGGCCAGAGATTGAAGGTACCAATCACTTATTGAATTGGTATGGAACTGAATCAGGATAGCACCTATATACAATGACTATAATAACATAAGCAACAACTATAGAATAATAATAATAAAGCTTTAAGGTTTGCAAAGCAGTTTATGTATTCTTGTCCATTTAATTCTCATAAGAGTCCTACGATGTGGACACTATTATTCTCCATTTTAAAGATGAAGAAATTCAAACCACGTTGAATTACTTGCTCAGTCACAAAGTTAGTAAGAATCTCAGGTAGATTTGAATTCAGGGCTTCCTGGTTCTAAGTCCAGCACCCTATGAATCCCTTATAAGGAACGTGGCTAATAACTAATTGGAATAATCAATCTCTTTTTGAGGTAACAAATAATGAAATATCCTTATCTTTTCTCAAGAAAGGGGATAGAGACTATGACTGCAGGATATGGAATCCACTGGCAGATGTATTTGTTATGTTGGTTGATATTGCTTATCTTACTTTCTTTGGAACAAGAGGAGGTTGTCTGTGGCATTTGGGTGTATAGGCCAGGAAAGAACTGGCATGAAATTAGAATTCATCAAGGAAACTTAAAACAAACGAACAAAAGTCCTTCACACATCCAAATATATCTGTCACTGGCCATCCTAAGTGATAACTGATAGCTCAGCCGGGAACTAGCTGTAATGCTATCACTGTCTCCCCTAGTTATTATTTCTAAGATCCCATTAGTAGGAATGTCTATATGAATCCCTAAGGTTGCAACATACCTGTTGGCATGCTGGATTGGAGAAAATCTAATCCCAAAGAGTTAAAATTACTTAAAGTTATTGAACAGGAAGCAATCACACCATCCACAGGACTAAAGCGATGTCATTAGCAGGTTCCAATTACAATACAGCATATGGTGCTCAATGCCTCACGGTACAGATTTGCATGTAGAAGCATTTAATTAGAAGGAATTACAATTCCTTTGAGATGTCTGGGACACAGGACTATTCAGGGTTGTTATTGTTGCTTTTTTTTAATCAATATACTTTGTTTATATAAATCATGACCTTGCTGATGAATCAATAATGTTATGTTTTCAGAGACTAATATTTAATCTGTGTCAGTTGATTTATAGAAACAAAACAACCGGCTAGATTTTGACTCCTTGTCTAACACCCTTCAATTCAACAAACATTTATTAAACACCTACCGTGTACAAAGAAGCAATGTGGCGGGTGCTAGGATACAAAGACAAACCATAACGTTCTTGCCCTTCAGAAGCTCACATTCATTTCATTTGGAAAAAAAAAACATATGCACAGATAAATCAACAAAATATGTGCAGTATAATAGTGCTCTCTTTTTTGGTCTTGAAGGGGCAAGGAACAAGGGCATTTATATTTGGGGGAATGTGGAAAGGCCTTGTAACACTTGAGCTGAGCCTGGAAAGGAGAGAGTGGAGGTTCTAAAAAGCAATGGAGAGGACAGAGAACATTCTCATTATACCATAATCTCTCTATTGATCCTTGTTTACTATATATTTTATCCCACATAAATGCTATTTCCTTTGCACAATATAAAACACTAATTCCATTAAATGATATTGACAAAGGTGTCCTAAAATTCTTAGTGCCATTTTAAGCTTAAACTATAAGGAATTATAAATAAAATACGAATTGTATTTATAAGATAAATTTTTAAATTTATAAATACATTTGCTTATGAAATAAAAATTATAAATAAAACTATAAAGCTTAAACTAGAACAAATTTAAGCTCAAAACGGCACTAAGAATTTTGGGACACCCTGTAGGATAATTTATACTCAGAAAGCACCTTGCATGTATTATTTAATTTGATTCACCGAATAATGTGAGACAGTGTGACAGGGAAGAGCACACTGGATTTGGAGTCAGAAGGATCTAGGTGTGTTTCCTGCCTTATATCCTTACTGGTTGTGTGACTGTAGGCAAGTCACTTCACAACTCTGTGCCTTGGTTACCTGCTGTGAAAAAATGAAGAGGTGGGTCTCCATGGTCCCTTAGGTCTCTTTCAGCTTTAAACCTATAGTTCTATGATGTATTTCTGTTGGGATCATTGCAGCAAATCTTGTTATCCTCATTTTGCAGATGAAGAAACTGAAGGACATAGAGGTAAAAGATGAAACATTCCTCCATGTAAGTACCTAAGGGCAAAACTCTTTCCTTGCCCTTAGGTATGAACATGGGAGAATATTTCATCTTTGCTTCAACCAGTCACACAGGGCACCTGCCCCTAGGACCGTCCCCTCCAAGGTCCATTTGCTTGATCACTCTTCTCACTGGGCTGCTTCCTCCCCTATGCACGTCTGGCAAGACTCTCCCTCTCCTGGCTTGACTGCATCAAGAGAGCCAATATGGCATCATGAATAGAGCCATGGAAGTAGAAGCAGAAATTCAAATCCTGCCATACTATCCTGAGTGAGTCATTTAGCCTCTATGTGCCTCAGTGTCCTCATCTGTAAAATAAGGGGGTTGGGTTTGATGGTCCCCAAGGTCCCTTTTAGCTCTAGAGCTATGATTACATGATATCTGACCTCTTCACCATTGTACCTCCTCCCTCCCACATCCCAAGGGGAAACATGGCTGGTTGTAGTTCTGAATGGGAATGATAGGTCGTATTTGCTTCACAGGGCTGCAAGGAAAAGGCTTTTATAAACTGCAAAATGCTATGCATATAAGTGATAGGTAAAGAAAATAGTGGTAGAAAAGACACTGTAGTGCATGGGAAAACATGCTGAACTTTGGTTAATAGGATGAGAGTTCAAATTCTGACTTAACTTCCTACACATGCATGACACAGGACAAATTATGTGAGTTTTGGGGACCCCAGTTTCCTCATTTGTCAAAGGTGAGCGTTAGTCTAGATGACCTCTGAGGTAACTTACAGCCCTAGCTCTTTTGCCCCATAGTTCAAATATAAACAATACTAACTAATAATTACCTTCTTGTGAGCAGGGAACTATATCTTTTTTGAAGGTCCTAGCACTAGGATAGTACAGCACATCTATTGCAATCATCAGTGTTTATTAAATAATATGGATTGTCGATTGATTTTTGCTGCAAGTGTATCTGGGAAAAATAATCCATGCTCAGCAAAGACATGTATCTGCATACACTGCATATAGACCCCAATGAGAACTACATATTGAAATAGCTGCCAAGGATGTATTGGACAGTAAGGCCTCCCATAGTGACCTTCTGAGTACAGAGCCATTCACCCAGAGACATCATCAGCCTTGCTCTTTCTGAGGCTTGGAGATGCTTAGTGTGCCATCCTGTGGCTTGAAGCAAGTCCTGCACGTGGGAAAAGAAAAGGTTTGCATGGGAAACAGAACCTTTGCTATTTTCTCCACATTTTCAGAACAGAATGGAGATGTGCATGATGAAGACAGGCTGAAAGGGTGGAATGAGGCAAAACAGTGAAGGAGGGTGTTATTTGTTCTTCAGGGGTAACCAAGTGCGAAGTAAATAGACCGTACCTCAGGAATGGTTCTTCCCCCGCCCCTCACCATGGAGTAAATTAAGTAGTGCTTGAGTACCCCATGGAGGAAGCCTGCTGTTCATTTATTGTAGAATGTCGATATTTACATAATGTCCCCTCCAATAAGGTTATCTGAATTATCCACTTCCAGGGTAGAACTGATAGTATCAGAACCAGTCGGGATCAAATCTGGCTGGACTAAATTGGATCTAATTTTCATTGTTGCTCTGTCTCCTGTGTGCCCAGACTCAGTAGTAACAGAAAGAACATCTCGGCTCAGCAAATAAAACCATGATACCCCTCTTTACAACACAAACATAGACATACTTACATATGCATGTAAGATCCTTGTTCTCTTTCTCATCACTGTGTGTTCTTCTGATCAAACACACACAAAGCAACACAATCTCTGGTCACCTGCTCATTCCCTACCTCCACATAATGACAAGCATCAGTATCAACCACTATTTACAGTGGAAATGCTGGTGCAAACAGTAGCTCTGAGAGTGGTAAGAATAGTGGAGGACACTTTTTTCCTTTAAAAATTATGATAGCTTTTGTTTTTATATCATATTCATTTCCCAATATATCCCTCCCTTGTCCCGCACCCAGGAAAGCATAACTTATTTGTTGCTTAGTTGTTTCAGTCAGGTCCAACTCTTCATGACCCCATTTGAGATATTCTTGGCAAATACACTGGAGTCATTTGCCATTCCCTTCTCCGGGTCATTTTACAGATGAGGAAACTGAAACAAACAGAATTAAGTGATTTGCCCAGGGTCACACAGCTTTTGTGTCTGAAGCCAGATTTGAATTCAGGAAAAAGAATCTTCCAGATTGCAAGCTTAGTGCTCTATCCACTGGGCCACCTAGCATTTTTTATAAAAAAGGATAAAAAGAAAAGTTGGAGTGGGGGGAAGGAGTTCATGAAAAATAAAGAACATATCATTGTTTCACATCTGTATTCCTTCACTTCTGCAAAGAATAGAAGGAGGTACATTTTAATATCTCTCCTTCAAGGTCAAGCTTTGTCATTAAAATTAGATAGAATAAAATTTAGGGTTTTTTATTCTTTCTATTTATATTGTTTTAGTCATTGTCCGTATTGTTTTCCTGATTCTGCTTATTTCTGTTCGCATCAATTCATGTGTTTTCCTGTGAAGATTATATTCCTGTGAATTGGAGACAGAGTCATCTGCTTTGGTATCTGGAACAGGTTGTCCCCTCAAGAGGTCTAGAGCTCCCTGGCAGAAACCTGTGTTATAAACCACCATCATCATTTTCTTTTTCCAGTTGTAAATAGCTTGTAGGTACCTGACTTCAAGAGGTAGTGTTGTATAATGGATAGGGAATTAGTCTTGGAGTCATATAATCTTGGATTCAAATCCCTTCTTAGATATCTGATTGCTGTGTGACCTTAGCTGAGTCACTTAATGTCTCTGTGCCTTGGTTTCCATATGTGTAAAATGAAGTAGTTAAACGTGATGGCCTATGAGGTCCCTTTTAGCTCTAGGATCCTATGAATTAATTTATGTACGCCAGTAATTGTCCCCCTATCTTTTCTTATATTTAGATAAACATCAAAGTCCCCATGTTCTTCTGTTGCAACAATTCGGCTAGCAGCTGCTGTGGGGGTGAAAGACCAACACAAGCCCAACAACAAGAACGCTGCCAGCACAGGTTCTTTTGATCTGCTTTACTAAGGAAAGTAACATTAAGGGGTTAACAATCTTATTTCAATCCAACATACAAACATAATTCACTTAGTTCAGGGGAAAAAGCCAGCACCCTGAACTTCAGAGCAAATACAAACAAATTACAAACATATATTATAAACAGACCAAATACAATTCGTAGTTACCAAGAAAACATCTGGGTTGATGAGCCAGGAGGCTCTTACAGCAGCTGCCCAGAGCCAACACTCCTCCAAGAGTGAGAGCCTTTAGTGAATAGCTGTGTATACACTCTTTAGCTGTCATCAAACATCATCTGAGTGACCAGAACTTAGGCATCTACTATTAGCTCTGATCTTAGCAACTCCCCTTAGAACCCTGGGGGCTTCATGACCACATAGGCTTAGCACCTAGTAGATAAGGGTTTGGGCCTGGGGCTTTGCACCTAGTAAGGCTCAATCAAAGACACTTCATTAATTTATCATTCTAAAATATTAAAAAAAGTCCCAACTTAATTGATATTACACCTTCCTGTGGAGTAAAAAATAATTGTCTAGAATTCTGTCTCAAAGCACTAGTGGTGCTCTATCAGTGGGTGTCTCTTTCCCACCATGGCATTCATTCAAGTCCACCCCTTCCCTGTTTTCCAATAACAGAGGTCACAAGATTCTGAATCAAAACTTTCAGAACTGAGTCTGTCCCTGTATGTACACCATGCCTTTCAACTCCCTATGCCACCCCTTACCCAACCCCGGCCTCTTCATCTTTACTCCAAAACTCATTTCTTCTTCAAATCTTACCAAACATTCTCCTTGCATCATATAAAACACTGTCCATTCATGTTCTCTGTACCCCAGTGCTAATCTCTTCTATGAAGCTCTCTCAACTTCAAGCTTCTCCTATATGCAACCAGAGGAAGTAGCATGAAATGTGCCCTGAAATCAGCTTTTTTAAAGACAAAATCAGTCGAGGAGGGAATAGAAGTTACAGACTCAAGAACCCCAAACTTTATAGGTAGATACCCTGTGACATTAAGATTTGTCTTTGTGGATGGGGAGAATTTAGCCTGTGAAAGGGGGTTGGGGGAGAAGGGAAAATTTCTATTTTGAGCATTTATTCTGAGCAATTAAACAAGGTGTTTCCATACTGCTAAAGGCTTTTTAGTGTTCTTAGCACCTTCTAAATTCCAGCACCCCAGAATAAAGCTCCACTTTCCCTGCCCTAGTTATAACTGAGATAACTGCTTTGTATCTCTATATCTATACAGCCATTCTATACCCTTGAAAACCCTAAATTCTCCGATGGGAATACCAGGATAATTGAGCCCCTCTAGTCTTCTGGAGAGCATCAAGAGATGAGGGAAATTGTTTTCACCTGCACTCAGCTCTGGAGCTTCCTAATCTCTCAACACCTAAAAAGTTACTAGAAACTGCAAGAAATCAAAACAAAATTTAAAAAGAAGACAATTTAACATGCAGACTTGTGTTGAAGTAGGAGGGGGAACCACACTTAGAGTCATAGAAGTTGGGCTTCAGTTTAAGTGTTGCTTCTGACACCAGGTGGGTGACTACAGGTAGGTCACTTAACTCTGGAGATTCAGTTCCCTTACGTGCAAAATGAGAATAATGCCATTAGCACAAATTTACCTCGCAAAGTTGTATGTTACAAGGAAAGTCCTTTGTAAACAATAAGCATTCTATAAATGAACTGTCATCTTTACCATCATTCCTATTACTCAATACTTCAACATCTCTCTGATTTCATTTTGGTCAATAGTCTTACTCCTGGCACAGACCATAGCCCTTTCAAATCATAGTAGACCATCTCCCATGGGATGTGGCCAAAAGGTAGAAGAGCGGGTCTCTCCAATTCCATTCAATTCAACAAGCATTTATTAAGTGACCACTTTTTAACTCTGGTAGAAATATCAGGCTACAGTGCAGAGCCAGCCGCAAAGTGAGTTTGTAAGACCTTGATCCGTATCCTGCCTCCTCTCACTATTTGACCCTAAGCAAGACTCTTAAGCCCTCAGTAACACAAGAGAATTCCCTAAGAATAAAAGTGACAAAACACCTACTCCTCTGCTTTGGTAGAAGCAGTTTTCTCATTGAGTTTTCCGTATACTGTGAGAGATGGGTATGAATAATAGCAAAAATAATTAAAATATGCAAAAGATTATAAGAAGCACTAGAGAGCCAAAGATAAGAGAAAAAATATCAATTCCTTCGGGGACATCACAGTTTACTACATGGTCTATGGTCCCTTCAAAGTCTGAGATCTTAAGATGGCCAAGTCCTAGATTATAGTCAACATATTTTGATATGACCATCAAATACCTTTAAAGGACTATATATCCTGCTCCAGGAGTAGGGGACCTGTGGCCTCAAGGCCACACATATCCATCTAGGTCCTCAAGTGCAGTCCTTTGACTGAATCCAAACTTCACAGAACAAATCCCCTTAACAACAGGATTTGTTCAGTAAAACTTGGACTTGGTCAAAAGGCCTCACCCAAGGACCTAGAAGACCACATGTGCTCTCAAGGCTTCAGGTTCCCCAGCCCTGTACCTGGTCAAACCACTTTTGGACCATTAAGTATTCTTTGGGACACTATATTTTAGGGAGGACATTGATAACTAGAGAACAGTTGGGGCAGGTCAAACAGCATAGTCTTTGAGGTCACACTTCAAAGAATGGGGAGATTTAGCTTGGAGAAGAGAAGACTGAGGATATGGTAGCTAGAGTCAAGTATTTGAAACATTGTCACATGGAAAAAGAATGAGACTTTTTTTCTTTGGCCCCAGAGTTCATAATGAGTAGCAATGGGTGAAGGTTTCAAAGAGATTAACCTAAGTTTGATGTTTGCCCCTACTGAACCTCCCTTGTAAGAAAGAAAAACAGGTAATCAAATCAGTTGGCTCCATAACTGGATAGGTTAGTAGAGAGGTGGCAAAAATGGGATTAAGTGGCCCAAACCAGATAAAAATGTAATGGGGAAGTATTTAACAAAATAAATGAAAATACAATTAAACACAGACAGTATTATATTATAAAACAAAGCCATTACATGCTCCACAGGCATCCTTATGTATGGTTTAGTGGCCCCCATTTCTATTTGAGTTTGTCACCACTATGTTTCAGGTCCTCCCAAGATTTCTAATGAGAGGAGGATGGGTACATGTTTTCAAGGGCCAAAATAGCCATGATAATTAGCATTTGGCTGGTCAGTCAAGCTTAGCAAAATGCTGTCAGAAACGGCTGTGATTAAGCCATCAGGCAGCGGAGTATATTGAGTCACACTCTGTATGTGTATAAAATTCACTTTGATGTATTAGTTTGGAGATGACACAGTTTTCCGGGTATCCTTTCATGTGTCTGATTGGAGGCTTATGAGGGTAAGGATGGGGCATTTTCCTTAATAGATAGACATGTAAATTGGGAAAAGTTGTCCTATAAACTCAGTACACAAAAATGTAAGCTTTCATAATTGGCCAAACACAGAACTGATGTATTTTACCAAACCAGAATATTGATAACTCGAGAGCCTTTAGGAGAAGGTCAAATAGCATAGCCCTTGAATTCATACTTAAAAGAAATGGGGATATTTAGTTTGGAGAAGAAATGATTTAGGACATGGTAGCTAGAATTGAGGATCTGATGGGTTTAAAATCAAGGCCATAGTCACCCGTGTGTGTTTAGTGTTTTCTTGGGATGAGATGCGGTTTTTGCATCATTTTGTAATATAGCCCTATTGGCAACTGGAGCATAGTTCTGAAACAACAATCATTACTTTTCATTAAAAACTCCAGCTTTAAAGGTCTTCTTTGCAACTACGCATAGATACATGTCTTCAAGAAAGACTACATGTTTCATGAGCTATAGAGGAAATTTTTGTCCTGCTATAGGTCAGACTAAATGACCTCTGATGTCCTTTCTTACTAGAGATGCTATGATCTTTGAAAACGAACATCTTTCACTGTCTAAAAATATGTCGATGATGAGAAAACATTTCAATGAAAGCACATTATAAAGTTTATGAAAATTTCATTCCAATGACCTACCATAGTTTAGAGCTCACCTTGGGTATTCAAAGGCTGACATAGAAGATCCCGAGCTTCCATAGCCCCTAATGAGCACAAAATGCTTTGAGGACAAGCCCAGGAATAGATTGCCCAAGGGTCAGTCTAATGAAATTCGTTAGCAGATTGTTCACAATGTAGTGCCCATAAGTACTCTGGAGGATTTGTGAACTAAAGTCAGTGGAAGGAGTCGAAGTCCTGGACAAATTACAAATCTTGGATGTATGGAAGAATCAAAGTAACATAAATGAAAAGTTAGGATGTTTCCCCAATTTCCTCCTTTGCCTTTATAATAGCATGTCCAGTCATTTTTGTGATTAGAGAGACAGTGGGATGTAATCAATAGAGAGACAGGCTTGGAATCAGAAAAACATGAGCTCAGAATCTGCTTCTGACACTTAGAGTACTGATTCTGATACCATATGCAGTTCCCACAGACCCTCCAGACTTCAGGCAATTGCCTTCTACTTATCTAAGCTATGAACTGATAGAAATCACAGCTCATTGGTATTTGACAAGCTATAAGCTATAGAAAGCTCATACAGACCTCATTTTATTCCCCAGCTCCCATTCTGGTAATGAAAACTGGCTCATGGTTCCTCACTCTTAGATTTCCGCTCAACATTCTTCTCACCCGTAACACCTTATTCTTTGCCAAAAGACATGATTCTCCCACTTCCTAGTACTGTTAAAAACTCATGTCCTTCATCAAGTCTTTGCTAAATAATCTTGCTTGGCTCTGGTCATTCTCAACATCCATGTAGCCTGAATACTGTTGGGATTTTCTGTCCAGCTGTGTTCAATCACACACTTTCATAGAAAGCACTAACCCTTTAGCAACAACTTTATAAAGTGAATACTGCTCACAAAATTTAAGAGGTGGAAGAAGTCTCAGAATGCATCTGGTCCAAACTATGCCCAAGAAAGTATATGCTTTGCAATCACTCTTCTAAGTACTCATCCAGATGTTTTTTTAAAGCCTTCTAGTGGCAGGAAAGTCATTACCTTCCAAAGCAACCAATTCTACATTGGCATAACTCTAACTGTGAAGAAGCATTTTTTTTTTATGTTGAGCACCCACTGCTCCTACTTCTGCCCCATAGGACTAAGAAAAACAGGTATAATCCCATTTATATGATGTCACTCTTTAACACTTGAAGAGAATTATCCTCTATGAAGTATCTCTCAATGTTCTCTTCTATAGGCAAAATATTCCAAGGTCTTTCAAACTATTATTATATCACACAATTTCCACTTCTCTCACCATCCTGGTAAGATCTTGGATGCATTGTTTCTTAAATGCCAAGGTGTTTCTTAAAACTGGTAAGATCTCGGTAAGACTGGTAAGATCTTGGATGCATTGTTTCTTAAATGCCAAGGTGTTTCTTAAAACTACCAGAACTGGACACAATACTTCAGATATGAACTGACTAGAGGAGAATACAGCAGCACTATGACCTTTCCCATTCTAGGTACCAGGTACCTAGGACTCTTCTAATAAAGCCCAAGTTTTTATTTTTTAATTTTTTAATTTATTTTTTATTTTTTGTTTGCTGACGCTCAGTTCCACAAGTTTTTGAGTTCCAAATTTTCTCCCCCTCCTTCTCCTCCTCTCTTCCCTCTCAAGATGGCATTTAATCTGATAAAAGTTCTACCTATACCTCCACATTAAATTTATTTTCTTTTTTTATATTACATTCTTGACTCACATCAATCCTGTAGTCTACTAAAATTCCTAGATATTTTTCATAGGAACCCTTCTTTAGCTATGTCTCATCATCTTGTACTTGTGCAATTGATTCTTTGAATCATATTTGAGACTTTACATTAAACTATATGAATTTTCATGGTATGTATTTCAATCATCATTCTGTCAGAGTGAAATCTTTTTTGGGGGGCGGGAAGGTTACTGACTGATTGTTATCCAGTAAGTTATACTTCTCAGTCTGTTGTCACCAGCAAATTTGATAAGCATGAATTTATACCTTCAGAGTGTCATTACCATAAATGTTGTACAACATAGAGTCAAATAAATCACTGGTACAGCTGGTTATGACTCATGACTTGCTACCTCTGTGTCCTTGGGCAAGTCACATCCCCTCTATGGACCTCTCTAAAATGAAAAGGATAGAAGAAATGATCTCTATGGTCCCTTCCAAGTCTAAATGCCATGATTCTGTGTATCTGCCTAATGTCTAAGAGTAATGCATGATAGCCTGGGCATCAGTAATAATAGGATTTAGAGTAAGAAGAGTCCTGAGGGGCCATCTCATTTAAGCTGTTCTTTATGCAGATGAGAAAATTAAAGTGAAGAAAGACTAGGCAACTTGTCCAAAGTCACACATAAGTAGCAGAGCCAACATCTGAACCTAGGTCTTTTTGATCTAAATCCAGCTTTTTTTTCCTACTTTGCCATATTACCTACCTAATTAGCTGGTAAATGAGAGCATTGAGACTAAAATTTAGCTCTTTTGATTCCCAACCCCTTAACTAAAGCATTATCATGCAGAATCTAGTGATTAGCTCTCAGCTATAGCCATTAAAATGATATTAGAACATCATACAATAAATATTTAATGAACATCTATTATGTGCCAGGCACTATGCTAAATACTAGAGATATAAATTTTTTGTTTTTTTTTTTTGACCGGGCAATTGGGGTTAAGTGACTTGCCCAAGGTCACACAGCTAGTAAATGTGTTAAGTGTCTGAGGCTGCATTTGAACTCAGGTCCTCCTGACTCCAGGGCTGGTGCTCTACTCATTTCACCTAGCTGTCCCAGAGATATTACATTAGAAAAAAAAAGATAGTCTCTGCTCTCAAGGAGCTTCCTATCTAAAGGGGGAAGATAACACATGAAAGGAAGCTGATAAGAGGAGGACCTGTGCCCATTTGAGAAGACACAGTGAAGATGTTGATGGAGTTGAAACCAAAATGAACAGCTGGTGGCAAATGAAGGGATCCTAGAATTTTGAGCTCTCTACACAAGGAGGAGTTTTTCTGCTCTGTCCTCCAGCCTTCCAATCAGAGAGGCAGAAGCAGCTGAGGGTACTGATGAGGTGTGAATACCAAAGAGGAAGTAATCTCCATGATGCTAATTTTCCTGGCTATGAGTTTATCTGTTAATGACTTTATCCTGAGCGGGGTATGATGAAAGTGATAATGGAGTCATCAAACTACAAAGCCAGTGGAGCAGCTGGTGGCAAATGAAGGGATAAGAACGCAGATTGGGGAAGATATGAAGACTGCAGCACAGAACATCTATCTTAGTGGGCCCTCCTCTGAGGTAAAGCAGTGCTGTTGTCTGGAGACACCTTCTGGAGGGTCGGAGAACTGGTTTCTTCCAGAGGGGGGCAATATTTTGCATATTTTTTTAACAGGTTTCTTTCCTTTCCATGAGGCTCTATGTCTCAGCTGTGAGGTTGTAGCTTTTATCTCCCTATGTGCCTCCCCAGGACATGATAGAAATGTCTTTGAAAGGAAGAAGAGACAAAGGGTATGACATACATACATACATACATACATACAAACACACATACATACACATACATATATACATATATATGTGTTTATATATATGTAATATATATGTGTGTATACATACACACACCTATTTGTGTATAATGGTAGCCATCTCGGGGGCGAAAGGAAAGAAAAAAGGAGGGGAAAGAAATTTACATGATAGCATTATTATATATTTAAAAAGAATAGTAAGTTGTATATAACAGATTTACAGTTTCATGTACAATCATCTTTTTAATTATACTACGTTATGGAAATTCTTGTTTTATTCCATAAACGAGTAAATAAAGAGCGACATCTTTTTTTTTTAGTGCCTGAGCATCTCCAAATATGATGCCAATTTCAAATACCCTGTGGTGTCCAGAAACTTAATGTTGGATCCATGCACCCTAGGGAGAAATAGAGCTGATGACTGCTGGTGATTGGAGGCAGTTAACAGAACCCAAAGGAAAAAAAGGAAAAGGGAAAGAGGAAATGGCCCAACTTGCTCTCTTAGAGACTAAATGGGATTTCATCCCAGGCCAAGCCAGAATTGATCAGTATCTAAATCCTAAGGACCTAGGTGAGAGCCTGGGTACAAAGAGTTCCAAATCGTTATCCAGTGCTAGAGAAGTTAGCGTCTTGGTGTTCCGTATACATGACACTACAGCTTCTAGCATGAGGTCCTTTCATCTCCTGCCTCCCATGCCTGCAGTGTTTCTCCCTACTAATTTTTGCTTCCCGGCTTCCTTCAAGATTAAGCTCATATCCCTCCTTCTGCAAGTGGCCTTTCCTGGTGAACTCAGGACTCTACCAGTACCTTCCCCCTGAGATTACCTCTCATTTTACACTGTATATCGCTTGCATATTTTCATGCTATCTCCTTCATTTAGAATTTCATGTGAGATGCTTGAGGGCAGGGTTTGTATTTTTGCCTTTTTTGTGTCCAGCATTTAGTACAGTGTCACACAGTAAGTGCTTAATAATTGCTTGCTGTTGATGATAATGATGATACTCATAGTAGAGAGGGGATGAGAGCCATCAGGAATGCTTTGTCCCATGCAACCTCTGACAGGCATCAATGACAGTGGCCTTTGTATTCAGTGGTGCCTGCCACAGTGCAGGCCCTTTCTAATATGTGTGGCTCCAGTCCATTATAATTAGCTCCTCTCTAGGCTCAGCCTGGTACAAGAACATTTCCTTTCTCTGCCTACTCCTAATTTAGATTTAAATCCTAGTTCCATTTAGAAATTTAGCAATCTGAAGGAAACATTGTTTACAGCACTTCCCCAGTCAAGGATGATGGAGACTGTTATCATGGAGTTTTTAATGATCATTTATTAAATCATCAGGTTTTTTTTAAAGTATCTTGAAAATCCAGTAAAATTCAGGACAGCCCTCTTCATAGCAGTACCTGTTTGTTCAGTCAGTTTTAATCATGGGAGTTTTCTTGGCACAGGTACTAGAGTGGTTTGCCATTTCCTTCTCCAGCTCATTTTACAGATAAGAAACTGAGGCAAACAGGGTTAAATGACTGTCACAAAGGTACTAAGGGTCCGAGGTTAGATTCGAACTCAGGTCTTCCTGACTCCAGGCCCAGTCCTCTATCTACTTCACCACCTGGCTCCTGTCCAGTTTAGTGGCAGTACTTAAATGCTTGTTAACGTTCTGATTGTGGGGACTCAGTGCTTAGACTGTTTCCTGTGCTGTTGTTGTTCACTTGTTTTCAACTCTTCATGACCTCAGTTGGGGTTTTCTTGGCAAAGATACTAGGATGGTTTGCCATTTCTTTCTCCAGCTCATTTTGCAGATGAGGAAACTGAGTCAAACAGGGTGACTTGTCCAGGTTACACAGTCAATAGGTTTTTGAGGCTGGATTTGAATGCAGGAAGATGAGTCTTCCTGACTCCAAGCCTGGCACTCTATCCACTGTGCAACCTAGCTGCCCTTAGGTAATCATAAAGCATTTAAAATCATAAGCTGCCCTTTTCTAGATAATCAGAATGCATTTAAAATAGCCACCTTTGCTTTGGAGCATATAATGTGGTCTCAGCCACAGGCAGCTTGCAAAGATTTATAATTCACTTAAAATCACTCCTCCTGTTCTTTCCATAAAATCAGGAAATGTTTCTTTTTTTTGGCTTTGACAGAAATAACTTTTTTGGTTCAGCTTGCTATCTTACAGCATTGCTCAGAAAATCAGCTGAAAGATATATCAGTAACATTTTGTAAATCTTCCAAACATATTTGATACCAATTCTTCCTATCATGTGTGGAGTATGCAAAGAACTTTAAACTTGGAGTCAGAAGAGACATGAGCATAAATCCCAAGTCAGATGTTTACCAACCATATCTTTGGGCAAGTCACAACCTCTGAGCCTCCCTCCTCTCAATTTTGTATTCTTACTATCTACTTCACAAGGCCGTCATGGGGACCCGTTGGAGTAACGTGTATAAAGAGCTTTGCAAATCTGGAATTAACTATCAAAATAGGAATCATGATTAAATCCCTCCTATTAAATACTTGTTTTCCCCTCACAAAATATAAAATGACCCAGAAGACAGTGTGGTTTTAAGCTAGATGCCACACTCTAAAGAGACTAGGCCTGGAGTCAGGAAGACCTGAGTGTAGTAGGAAGGCCGAATTTATGATCTCAAATATAATCATGTATATGTTTGAATGGTCCGAAATCGCAAGGTATGAGAGATTCTCTAAGGAGAAAACAACAAGAAATTTATT
>CM053622.1:725301935-725322272 GCA_028646595.1 Phalanger gymnotis | reverse complement strand
ATCCACACCCACACAGGTTTCACACCTGACAGGGCCCTGGGCCTGGGGCTTAGCACTTAACAGCTGAAAGTACTTCCACTCAAAAGAAACAAAAGCCATGCTAATGAGACAATTTTGCTTAACAACACACTGAGTTCAAATGTGGCCTCCGACATTATTGCTACATACCTAACCTTGACTAAGTAAGTTTTTAACTGTTGACTGTCTCAGTTTCCTCAACTGTAAAATAGGGATAATAAAGCCCTCCCAGGGTACATGAGGATCAAATGAGGGAGTATTTGTAAAATACCTGGAACCAAGTAGGTGTTTAATAAATGCTTATGTCTTTCTAAACCTGAGCTAATATCTTTCTAAACCTGCATTTGGAACATCTTGCATACACAAGTATAGATTGGTTTTCAGACCATTGCATGAGTAGAAGATATAGGGCACATTTGAAATGTAGAAGGTATGTGACTATTATGTGCCAGACACTGTGCAAAACACTAGAGATAAAAGGAAGCTGAAAAGGAGAGAGTGTGGAGTAGTGAAAAGAGACCTTTGCCTGGAAACAAAGGCCCAGGGTTCAAATCCTGACTCTTGGTTATTGACTGTACCTTATGGCAAGTGTCTTAAGCCAAGGGTCCTCATTTTGTTTATCTGTGAAAAGGGGAGAGGTATGGGAAGGAACAGGACAGGGCTAGATATCTCTAGAGTTCTTTCTAACTCCAAATTCCCTGGTGCCAGGGCATAATTTAGATGAGCATGCCTTGTCAGTTGTAACCTGAGGTGATCAGAGTTTTCCTGAGTTTGAGGATGGGGGAAATTGAACAGGGTCTGGATCAGAAACTAAGACATTGGAAGGATAGAACAATCAAGATGCACATGGATGTGAACTAGAAGCCACTTCTCAGAAAGTCAAGGGATAAGAGCGAATGAAGCTCAGGCAGTCAACGGATTTTCCTGTGAGTTTGGGTCATTCCATGGCTTTGTATTGACAAAGAGTTAGGGTGCATTAGAAATGGTACCCCTTTACCTTCAAGGAAAGGCCATGATGGAATTTGAGAGGTGGGTTTTAATAATTCTCTCCAATGCTGACCCTGGAGATGGACTTGATTTCCATCTCTGCATTTCTAGTGGCTGCTTTTTGGTAAAGAGATTCTTGGTGGTCCGGGTGGGCATCCTTAACCATACACCATTAATGAACATAAGCCAACCAGAAAGGAATCAATACTTTTTTCACCATGTAGAGTCAGTTTTATAGGCAAGTAAATATCACTAAGACATAATTCAACTCTAGAAATGAATAAAACTGACAATATATAAAAACTACTAATAACAAGTAATTTTAAACTTGTCAAGGGATACAGTACCTTTCACATATACAAAATCAACCCTTAGAATATACAAAAGCATGAGGGTGCTCTTAAGCGATACCTGAACATGTGCTAATCTTGGATATAAGCCAAATAAATGAACACCTAAGTGCTATGATTATGATTTACGGATAATTGGGAAGTGATACCCTTCCCTCCCCCTCAAAAAAAGATAACTGCTCTGACACTGATGCTTAAAATTTTACCGATAGAGATTCATTTTTTGGTATCATTTATGTTCTTTAGACTTCACTTATAAAATGAAATTCACCACCTCTCAGAAAAAAATACTTTTAGAAACCATCTTAGTTCAAAGCCCTACTAACTGTTATGATGGATTGGATGTCAAGAAGAAATTGCTAAATTTTGTTTCCCTGATTTTGCTGATTTTGTTAAAAAAGTATAAACTGAGGTCCTTGGAGAATATGTATTTACTCAATTGAATAAAACAGGATGGATTTGGGACTTTTGTAAAAGTAAGTTGTTGTTAATATTAAAATCAGTGACCAAGAATGTATATTTTGAACTCAAAACTATGCTACCTGTATGATTAACTTTCAGATTTGGGTTCCTTGTTTCAAGGAGAAAAATAGACCTTATGGGTTGTACATTGGCTATCACCAAATAGATTTTGGTTAAAATTTCAAAAAATTAGATAGCATTTTGTTTAACAAAAATGTCTTCATCCTTGACTTAGAGTCATGACACTCCTGTTGGAAAACCTTTAATGACTTGCCTTCCAAATAAATTCGAAAGTCTTCTTAAACAAATGAAGAAGAAATTGTTAAGAATCTTTGGGACCTGGAACCCCTGACTGGTTTATCCCTGGACTTCTAATATATAATAGTTTCATCAACATCAACATATAATAGTTCATCAACATCATGATAATTTAGGGCTCAAATAATAGTAACTGGCATTTATGTAGTGATTTAAAGTTCCCTAATCACTTTACACACATTATCTCCTTTCAGCCTCATGGTAATCTGTAAGATAGGTACTACGAGTGTTATCATCGTCATTTTTGAGCCAAGGAATCTGTAGCTCATACAAGTTAAATGACTTGCCTAGTGTCCCACAGCTTACAAGAGTCAGAGGCCAGATTCAATGGACTCATGTGTCTTTGACACCAAGTCCTGCGCTCGTCATTCTATGATACAGGGATTTTAAAACATCCCCCAGAAGTCACAACTTTTATAGGTAAGTAAACTGCTATCCACAGAGGTACAGTGATAAACCAGAAGTCCTGCCACAAGTTAGCACCAAAGCTAGGATTAGAGCCCTCCTTTCAGTTCCTGGTCTGATTTCCTTTTTACCATACTACAAGATTTTTCTAAACTGTGTCATGTTTTGTTTAAAAAAAAAGGGGGGGGAGGGAACAAATTACTGCACAATTTTGTATGAACGTATGAGCTAATATTTGTGAAATTTTTGAACTAGTAAATCTCCTAATTATCTATTGTACAATAAGTTAAAATAACCAAGAGGACAAATGCAGGATAAATTATCATACTAACCATTAATTCATAGACACATAAATAACTCTCGATTCTATATTATTTTGATCCCTTATGCCACTTAGCCTTGATGATTTGTTTCTATAATAGAGCAGAATCCATATTCTTCCATTTTGTATTTAAAGCACTCTGGTTTGTTTTTAAAGGCCAAAATAATTGCATAGATTTGGCAAATTCTTCTCTTTAGAAAGATTATTTCTTCTTTTCTCTTGAATAAATCTTCTATTCTTATTCCCAGGCTACTAATTATTTGATTACTCTGACACACATTTAAAATACTGGGTTTTTTTTAATATTAAGCTTTATTTTTTGTTCTTTTTTGAGATTCTGGTATCACTACATCAATATGTGACCATAGGCATGTCATTTTCTTATTCATTTATCTAGCCATCCACTCATTCAACACTTAAGCTCCACAAGGAACGAAGGAGAGGAGCAGCATGATAAAGCGATTACTGAGTTAGCCTTGGGATCAGAAGAACCTGGGTTCAAATCCTGCTTCTGAATCACTTGACTAAGTGATTCCGGTCAAATTCCTTAGTCTTTAGGTGCTTCTAGACAACTGGCTAAGACTTTAAGTTGCAGAATATGTATTTAGGGAGTTTCTTGACCTAGAACAGGCTATACCAGCTTTCAAAACAATGCTACCAATGAATAAGAGAGAAGATGCCCTTCATCTACAGAACCCCCTGCTTTATACTGGCACTGAAAGACAAAGTTGGAGCTGAAATAATAACTTAGGGTACAATTTCTGTGTAAGCCACCAGATAGCCCTTTAATTGGAGGCCTTGGGGGAAAACAGATGCAGTGACTGCTTTTGTTGTTGTTGAATCATTTTGCAATCATGTCAGACTGCTTGTGACCCCATTTGGGGTTTTCTTGGCAAAGATACTGGTTTGCCGTTTCCTTCTCCAGCTCATTTTACAGATGAGGAAACTAAGGCAAACTGGGCTAAGTAACTTGCCCAGGGTGTTACACAGCTAGTAAGTGTCTGAGGCCTGATTTGAACTCATGAAGTTGAGTCATCCTGACTCCAGGTCCAACAGTATCTGTTGCACCTCCTAGCTGCATTACAAGATTTTAACTGTCCTGGGATGGGAAGTGGCTGTTTCCTTGGAAGGTGGCAGGGCTCAGTTGTCCAAGGGACAAGAAGGAGTCTTTCTTTATCCCTTCCCTTCTCTTATTTATTTTATCTTTTCTTTCTCTCTGATACTTCTGTCTCTACAGCTACTATTGCTGTCCAAATTTGCCAAGTAGAATAAAAAAGGGACTGAGGGCCTAACATTCCATGCTTGCAATCACAGGTTAAATAGCAGTAGGACACAGTGCAAGAAATCTGAGGTCCTGTGTTCAGGTCCACCTATTGGCCTTTGTAACACTGAACAAGTCAGGGGACCCATCTGAGCCACGGTTTACTTTTGAAAAGAAAAAGAGGTGGTTGTATAAGGTGGCTACTGAGGTCTCTTTCAGAGTCTCCTCTCAAGTCTTAATCTATGATGCTTTGATTTTTTTTCAAGTTGGATATCAAGTATAACCCCCTCCCGACTTGCGCAAGGACGTTAGAGAAAGGAGTGAAGGGGTAGTGGGCATTGTCCTTTATTATCAAGAAGACCAAAATGACACCACTGAATTAGACTCAAGTTTCAATGTACCCAACTGTGACTGACCAGACTAATATGAGCTCAACCACAGGTTGGGCACAAATACTCTACATGAACATTTGGAGTGGAGATGTCTCTAAATTTACACATCTCACTTTTCTTTTGAGATACTGCATTTATGCTTTACTCACAGAGCACAGCACTTTGTTTGATGGGGGAGACATGGGGCAAAAAGGGAGTTGAATGAACAGAATAAGATTGGAAAAAGGAAGGAAAAGAAGAGACAGATACTGATCTTTCTGGGTGTTACAATAGCATTTGCACTGAAGGGAAATGTTAAAAAAAAATAAACCTAAGAGGGAAGTAAGTAGATACCAGAGTAGGTAAATTTGAAAGGCAGTGGATGTCACACACACTCAAAAAAATTTACCCTTCTAACCATTTATGAGCCTATTCCTCTCTCTTTTATCTGACAGCACTTCTGATTAAGGCTTAAGGTCTTATTTGAACATATTCTGCATTTGAAGCTGAAGTAGAAAAAGAAAGTCAGTCAACAAACATTTGCAAAAAACACACTCCATAGGTTCTAGGCAATGGATGCAAACAAAGGCAAAAACATAGCCCATGCTTTCAAGTAGCTCCTGATCTACTGACCTTGTTACCATGTTCCATGTTGTAAGCGTTAGCCAGGCCTGTATGGTATAGCAGTACTGGCACCATTGTCAGAGAGCTTGGGGTTTTATCTACAGTTATAGATACATCAAAGACAATTACTATTTTGAAATTCAGCTCCAAGTGTCCTTGACACCACCTGTGTGACCTTGGCCAAGTCACTTAATCTCTTTGGGCCTCAGTCTCATCATTTGCAAAAATGCATGGGTTAGACTAGATGGCCTCTGTGTTCCCCTTCTAACTCTAACTCATATGAGCCTAAAGTACCAAGTCATTGTTTGCTATGTAGAATAGAAAATCCTGCTACAATACTTTACCTGTTCAAAACCTTCTTTCCCTTCAATGGCCATCTCCCAGAGGTCTCCCCACCCCCAATTTCCCAGAAAAAAAATGTGTTTCTCATTTCTCTAAATTTCCCTTGTCCTTGATTGATGTTTTGCCTATCAATATTATTGTCTTTTGTATTGGAATTACTTATGTACATTTTAGTCATTTGCTGAATTTGAAGCTCACTGAGAAAAGTTCAGTGTCTTCTTTACCTTAGGGAAAGTAACTTCATGTCTCTGACTTTCAGTTGTCTAAAGGTTATTGGTAAAGGTAGGATTAATTGATTTCTAAGGACCTAACTAGAAGATTCAATAATGTTATGAAGTAATAGCCAAGATAGGATAAAAGTGACTACTAGTACTCAATGAAGTGAAAAGAAATCATTTTAGGTGATAGAAAACTTAAACTCACTGGTTTTTCCTTTTCATTGGATTCTTTCACATTAATTGGAGGTTACTCCATTTGCATTCTTTTCCTTGTTTCAGCTGCCTTGCACTTCTCCAAAATATGGAACTGATGCTTTGTATGAGAAATTTTTTTAAAAAAACAAATTAAAAGCTTGATTTTATGGATGGGTATAAGGACAATTGGGAAGGGGGACATTTTGCTATAGAAGACAATAATAATTGTTATTTCCTTTACTAATTATTTTTATTTTATTTGTTTGGGTCTGGACTTGTGATTTCATTGTGGGAAATTTCTGAGCTTGGAAGCTCCCTCTACTGATGCAGAAAAGCAATTGTCTTTGGCATATAGTCTTAGAATGTTGCTTGGGAACCAAGAGCTTATATGATTTGCTCAGGGTCACACATCTACTATATGTCAGAAATAACACTTTAGTTCAATTCTTCTAGATTATACTACACTCACTCTCTTATACACTATTACATAAAATTCTATAGTAATAATAACATTCTTTTTCATTTATTTTTATTTTTTAATTTATGGAATAAAACAAGAATTTTTATAATATAATATAATAAAAAGTATGATTGCATATGAAACTGTAAATCTCCTATATACAATTTGCTATTATTTTAAAATATATAATAAAGTTATCATGTAAATGTCTTTTTTTCTTTTATCTTCCCCTTACCATAGAGATAGCTATCATTAGACACAAATATGTGTATATATATATATATATGTATCCAGACACGAATTAATAAATAGAAGTATGTAGAGAAGGATTTTATATATCTATATATGTATATATTTATATATTATATATATTTGTATATATAAATATATAATATAATATTTATAAATATATTTATATATTTAATATATCTATATCATGTATATATAATATATTATATACATATATATAAATATAGATATACAAAATCCTTCTCTAAATACTTCTATTTATCAGTTCTTGTCTGGATGCATTCTTATGATATAGTTTTGTTTTCAAAATATTTCCACATACATCATTGATTTAGAACATGGGTTCTTAACATGGAGGTCCATGGAGACATTTAGGGGTTCTGTGAACTTGAAGAAAGGGGAAAAGCATATTTATTTTAACTAACCTCTAACTGAATTTAGTAGTCCTTTTAGTTATGAATGTAGCCGGCAAACAGCATTCTGACAAGGGATCTCTAGGTTCCTCCAGACTGCCAATGGGATCCTTGACAGAAAAAAGAATAAGAACTCCTAACTGAGAATTAGAAGGGACTTAAAAAATGACATCATCCATGCCCTTCTTTTTATGGATGAAGAAAATCAAGGTGCAGAGAGGCTCCATGATTTGATTAAGGTCCCATGGGTAAGGCAGTAAGGGATGGTCACTTTGAGGAGCGACTGAAAATACTGTAAGTCTTAGTCCCTTCCTTTCAGGTGCTTATAACCTAGTGATAGTCCCAAGAGAAAATAGTAATAGCTGCCACTTAAGTATTACTTTTAAGTGTACAAATACCTGACATGGAATATCATATTTGCATCTCAGAATAACCTTGTGAGATACAGATATCATTATTTGAATGAGCGAGCGACTTTTAAAAGTATTTATAAAATTCCTACTATGTACCAGGCTTTATGACAGGCACTGGGGATAAGAACATTAAAATCAGAGTCCTTGGGCTCAAGGAGCTTCCATTCTACTAGGACATAGATGCATCTAGCTGATATAGTGGGTAGAGCACAGGATTTGGAATCAGAAAGACCTAAGTGCAAATCCAGCCTCTGACTCATACTATGTCTGCTTCAGTTCCTTCATTTGTAAAATGGGGATAATAATAGCACCTAACTTCCAGAGTTGTTATAAGGATAAAATGCAAGAATATTTGTAAAGTGATTTGTACACCTTAAAGTGTCATACAAATATTGGTAGCTACAATAGGAGGGAACAATGTGTTTCAGGGAATGTTTTTCAGGAAAAGGAACTTTGTTTTAGGTGGCGAGTCACAGGGATTGAAATCATAGGACAATAAATAGATTTTCATTTTTTATATCTAAGGTTGCCTTCTTTCCATTCTATATTTATCTTAGATATGCTTATTTATACACATATTGTCTCCTCCACTAAAATTAAAGATCCTTGGGGGTAAGGGCTGTTTTTGCTTTTTCTTTGCATCCCAAACCCTTACCAGAAATCCTAACATTTTAAGCCATCGCTTAATATATGCTAATTAATTGATTGATGCTATTCCTATAGGAGTAGTAGTATAGGTTTGATAATTATTCCCAGCACAAAAGTATAAAATGAGTCCAGGGAAAAAGTGGCATCAGGGAAGCTAGTCAAGTAGGACCTTGATTTCCTGCACCCCTTTGACTAATTGGGACCGTAACCATTCCTGATTCTATGGGTCAATGCTTTGTGGGAATAGACATACAAAGAAAAGATGATTTATAAGCAACAGATGATAGATTCTTCTGTTGGTTCTATATGGCAATGAGGTAGAATGCATTTATCTCTGAAGAATTAAAAAAGTATCAAGCAGAATGAAAAGAATAGGGTCAGTGTGAGTGTGAATAGGCTGCAACATTTAGCAAATGAAGAATTCTGATGAAGAACAGCTATGAAAAGTGTCATCAAGGCTGGTCATATGAAAAAAGTAAGGGATGTAAGGTAGATGACCAGAGTGCTAAACAAAACTCTCAGATTGGTAGGAGAAATGGAGGAAGTCCCCTAGAAGGTTGGATGAGCCCACTATGGTAAACTTTTGGGAGGATATGGTTAAAGTATACACAGGATGGGCAAACCTGATGGATTGCAATCCAAATGGATTAATGAGATCACACATTCATTTAATTATTTCAATGATAGTCAAGCTGCTGACCCTTATAGTGGTGGTAGAGTTTGGTGGAGGAAACAAGCCTGAAAATCCTTCAGAAAGCTTGATGGGGAAATTGAAATTTAAGTTGGTTCACTGAGGGATGGGTAGGACTTTGAAGAAAGTACATTCCTCAGGTAGAGAAAGCTGAATGAACAAAGTTAAGGATGTGGAAAAACTCCTTGGTAACCTTAAGGGACAGTAAGTAGGCCAGCTGCATGTTTCCTAAGAAATAATAATCTAATACTCTACCATAATACCAACTGTATTACTATACTTCATCTGCAACAGAAACAAAAAATGATTATCGTATGCTGGTCTAAGGACTGATTCCTTTCCTGCAAAGATTATACCATAAGCTTCTTGAGGGCAGGAACAGTTTTTGTTTGGGGGGAATGATTTCATAGTGCTAGTGTCTAACACAGTGATAAGTATTTCATAGACTTATTGATCGATACATCGAAAGATAAAGAAAATTGAAATGTACAATGTGTGTTCCAAAAGTGTTAATGCAGTGTTACATGGTTAAACATTACAGTTTTTAAACTTTAAAACCTTAAAACTGCACTAAGACTTTTGAGACACCTTGTTTGATTTTTTTAAAAAATATATTCATTATATTTTTAATTTATGAAATAAAATAAGCATTTCCATAACATAGTATAATAAAAGACCATTGCACATGAAACTGCAAATCTATTATGTACAATTCCTCTAAAATATATAATAAAATTTTCATGTAAATTTCTTTTTTCATGTTTTTTCTCTCTCCCCACCCCAGAGATGGCTACCATTAGACACAAATATGTGTGCATACTACATACATACATGTGTATCTATGTGTATGTACACACACTTATACAGATATATTTAAAATCATTCTATACATACTTCTACTTATCAGGTCTTTCTCTAGAATCAGATAGTGTCTTCTTTCATATGTCTTTTGTAGTTAATTTATGTATTTATAATAGTTAAAATAACTTATTCACTCAAAGCTGTTCTTAAAACAGTATTGCTGCTACTGTATGCAAAGTTCCGTTGGTTCTGCTCATTTTTATTTGTTATCTTATTTAAGCCTTGCATAAATTCTATGTGGGTACCTCAGGTATTATTATTCATGTTTTATAAATGGGGAATCTGGGGCTTGAAAAAATTTAATGACCTGCCTGTGGTCACAATTACAAAGTGTCAGAGGTGGCATCTGACCCCAAATCTTAAGTTTTCCCACAACAACAAGGACAGCTTTCTGCAGGTAAATCTTGACTATCCTGTATGCTTTCGGGATACTAGAGGTGAAATGAAGCCACGAGTAAAGAGACCAGAATCCAGGGGAGGATTGGATTATGGGGCTAATGAGCAGGTGCTCAAATTTCACCGTGGGTGATGACAACGGAAAGAGGAGCAGAAAAGGTACAAGGGTACATGGAATTAAATATTTGTTTCTTACCAATTACAAGCTCTACACTGTGGAGAATGTAAAGATGCCTAAAATATGGCCCTTGCCCTCAAGGAGCTCTCCAGCCTTGCTGTCTTTACTGCCACATTGTCCTTACTTAGCATTTTTGAAAGAGGAAGCTGGTGAAGGAGGAAAATGTTCATTTCACCCTGTCACCTTTTTGAGTTTTCTTGCTTACTGTATTTCTTTTCAGGATTGCGTTGCTTGGGTAGCTCTTGATCTCAGCTATCACTTCCCCTTCTCACTCCCCCGTTCCTTCTGTTCTCATTCTCTTTTCAAGTTGTGAGCTGTTCATTCATTCTTTAATTCCCTCCTCACTCATTAACTCAGTGTTCACCTTCCTCCTCCCTCTCTTTGCCGTGGGAGCAAAAATTCAACCTCTGCTGAGTGTGTGGGAAGCAACACTCACCCCTGTGTTGGGATGCAGATAATTCCCAAGGCAGTTACTGCGTGCCAGCTTCCAGAACTTTACTTTGATCATTTAGTGAAATGCCTGGGACCACATAAGATGTGTTCTATATTACCAGCTTCACTCCCTCAGAATATTGGTTAAGCATTAAGAGGCTCTAAGTGATCATTTGGTCCTTTTCATTGGTTAAGTGAGTGGTTAATTTTGGTTGCTGAAATCTCATCCACCCGAAAATCTCATTTCTTCAATCTTATGTGCTTCTTATAAGCAGCTTGTAGGAGAGTTGTAGAATGTTAGAGACTGAAGGGATCATAGGTTTCAGAGCTAGGAATGACCTTAGAGGTCTAGTCCAGCCTCTTTATTTTATAGTTTTGAGGCCTAGAGAGGTCAAATGATTTTCCAAACCTCACACAGGCATTTAGAAGCAGATCTGATTCTAAATCTACTAACAATACTTTACTAATTCAGCTTTCTCCTTTTGAAGAAAGAGGAGAAAAAAGAGAAATAACTCCCGTTTCTAATGCACAGTTTGGTTGATAAAACACTTTAATTTGAACAACCCTGTGGGATAGGTAATGCAAATGCAGTGTCATTCATAGATGACATAATAGATGTTCCAACAGACGAAGTGACTTGCCCAAGATCTCACATCTAATTAGCATCTTAGCTGGGAGAATAACTTTTATTTCTACTGCTACCACCTTCCTTTCCCTCTTCCCAGGAATTTAGATAGTATTTTAAAATTTGCAAACTACTTTAGATATAGACTAATACTTGGACCTTACAACACACCTATAAAGACATACCAAAGGTCAAATCATCCCCATTTTACAAATAAGGAAATTAGAGCTAAGGGGAAGAAGTCTAATGTTCTTTGTGCTACACTAATGGTGGTTTGTTTTAACGTGGCCAAACACATAAGAGCCAACTAGACTTCTCTTCTTCTTCAGTGAGAAGGAAGGGGATGACTAGAAGAGTCATGCCCTCTAAACTAAGAGGCCTCTGGCTGTTAGATCACCCATCACTCCTTTCTTTGAGCACAAATGCACATGTATATACAGGGACCCTCTGGAGCTTATTCCTTTGCTCCTCTTCATCATATTCATCACTGATAAAATAGACTAAAGAAAGGGATTGTCTTTCTCTTGCATATTTGCCTGGCATCAGACCTCTTCCTGTGAAAGGCATGTGACAAGAATGAGAAATACATAATTCTTATTCCATCATCTGACTAATACGTAACGTAGTGAAGAGGTAAACCTGGACTCCTGAAGTCTATTTCGATGGAAGGCAGGCTCTGAAAGAGCCTATCAAATCAGCAAGCTTTGAGTACCAGCTGGATGCTGGACAATGTGTCATTCTTCCTTTTGACTTGTTTAGCTAAGTAGGAAACATCATGAAAAATCAGGACATCAGTCATTTTTTATCAGAACAACTCACGGAACCATATCCTGAGTTTGGAAGGAGTTGAGATCAGCCTTGGAGAAGAAAACACTCAAAGGAAGAAAATCTCAGGCCTTCAAAATGAAATGCCTTGTAATGATGCTGAGTTATCCTGGTGCAGAGGTTGACAAGAGTGCCTACTAAATGACAAAAAGCTGTCTTCTTTCCCCTCTTGTCGACCTGTAGTCAGAAGGAGCTGTGTCCTGTAGTTAGTTGAATTTTGAATCTTGGGCAACTGGTTTCAGTTCTATTCTCTACTTAGCCACAAAAGCATGCGATTGAAAAACGAAATTCGCAGGTCTCTCTGAAATTACTTTCATATGGTGTGGGGGTGCAAAAGTCTTTGAATGTGGAGTTAGACTTGGGGAAGTCGCTTAGCTACTCTTGTACTCAGTTTCTTCATTTAAAAAATGAGGAGTTAGACAAGAAAACTTCTAGTGCCCCTTCTAGCTCGAAATTCATGATCCTCGATGGAATGAGATGCAGAATGCTTACCAACTACACAGATAAGGAACATCTTGTTTGAGAGCTGCCTCAGGTATCAGGAAAACAGTGCTTATGCAATGCTGTGGGGCTCTTTGGGCCAGCATTTGACTTCACAAGCATCTAATAATGGAATTAATTAACATATAAAGGCAGCTTTTTGCCATTATCTACAGAAGAAAACTGGGTTTAATTGTCTAATTTAATGATTTGTCTGCCAGTGGCACAGGTCATTGGGTCTCAAGAAAGGAAGCTATGTAAAACAAGCCCGTCATGACTTTTCACAAGTTCAAAAACTTATTTTTTTGGTGTGTCAACATCCGAACATGATAGGGGAGATAAACTAATGTATGTATACACTGATAAATGCTCCTTTTTAAAAGCTTTCAGAATCTTTCTCCTGGTAGATTCCCAGAATTCATTTCATTTTGGTGAATTCCTTTTTGATATACAAGGAAATGTGGATATTTATGCTTCAGGGCACAGGCAATCTGAAACTGTCAGCAGCAATCCGTGCCTGACTTTACTTCTGTCTGACAAATAAGCTAATATCCACTGCTTCTATTCTGAAAGGAAGAGGAGAGAGGAGAGCATCAAACTGAGTAGAAAGATTACACAGCCATTAACAATGCCTAGACCAGCAAATCTAGAAGAAATACCCAGTCTCATCCACAAGGGGGCCTGGTGATTCCAAATATCCACAGAGCAGAGAGAACACAGGCAACTCAAAATCACAAGAAAATAACAGTCCTCATTCTACCCATTACTTTAAATCTTCTTCCCCACTGGACTACCAATGATTTGTGGGTTTGAAGCTTTGATCACCTGGGGTCAGTTGCAGTCTCACAGATCTAAAGCTGGAAAGGGTCATCAAATTCAATGCATCCATTTCACAGATGAGGAAACTGAGACCCGATTTCATGCAGGTCATAATTAGCAGAGGTCTGTTACTTTGATTTCACCTCTCTTTAAGCTGTAACATGATATTTTCTCCTGTTAGAGAAACAGTGACATGATGCAGGGAGAAACAGGGAGTCTTGGGTTCTAGTTCTCTTTCTGCTACTAATTCACTATATGACCATTAGCAAGTTATTTAAACTCTCTTGGTTATTCCTATAAAATGAAGGTGCTGGGCTGGAACAACTCAGAGAGTCTGTCCAGTTTTAACAACATAAGAGCTTTTCCCTAGCCTGCTTTTCTCCCAGACCACACCTAAGATTTTGTGAGTATGGAAAACTATCAATAATGAAATTCCCACTTCCAATTTGTATGGAAACATACTCTACAACAGAGGTGCCAAACAAGTGACCTATGGGCTGCACGCAGCTAACAACAGATCCCGCCCCCCCCCACCAGTGTGGCCCAAACCAGATTAAAATATGATTTGGAAATATTTGACAAAATTAATAAAAATAGAATAGAACGTGTGTAATATTAAAATTCCAAACAAAGTATGTGGCCCATAAGGATGCTTACATGTGGCTCAATGCCCCCCATTTTGGTATGATTTTGGCACCACTGCTGTACAACTTAAAGCCTTAGAGAGGTTCCCAAGACTCTGAGGTTTAGCAACCTGCCTGGAGGCATAGCTATTATGTGTCAAAAGAAACCTAGACATTCTTCCAAAGCAGACTTTCTGTTTGCTGTGCTTCCTCATTTAATGAGGCCATGAGTTGCTAATAAAAATAAAAATGGAAATCAAGAGGCCAACAATAGTATTGGAAGAAAGACAATGAAAGGGACAGTAGAATAAATAAGTGGAATAATCAATCTCTGAACAACCTTCTGTCTGAACAACAGTTTATAGTAGAATGAAGTTCAGAGGTTCGTGGACTTGAAACCGAACATGATTTTTAGAGATCAACTAGCCCAAATCCAGCTGGATGGTGCGATGGATAGAGCGCTGCTGGGGTTGGAATTAGGAAGACTCATCTTCATGATTTCAAATCTGGCCTTAGATACTAGCTGTGTGGTTCTGGACGAGTCACTTAACCCTGTTTGCCTTACTTCTTCATCTGTGAAATCAGCTGGAAAAGGAAATGGCAAACCACTCCAGTGTCTTTGCCAAGAGAATTCCAAAATGGGGTCTTGAAGAGTTGGACATGACTGAAACAACTGAACAATCCAAATCCCCAATTTTTACAGATTAAGAAACTGAAGCTCAGAGAGACGATACATTCCTCTTCACCCCTCCACCCCTGAAGAAATAAATCTTTATAAAGAAGCTTGTTTTAAGTAATATTTCATAATTATAAAACCAACAATTTTATGGATTTGAGATAATAAAATCTGGAATAACCACTGTGGTAACTTGACTGGGGAAGAGTAGCCTGATTGTTATTCTGCAGTAAACTCAGTCACAATGGTTTTGCGATTTCTTCCAGTTCCATTCAAAAGTATACAAGTAATAGTGAAATAAATGGCCGTTAGGAGTCGGAGTGTTGGAGTTTGGCAAAGTGTTATCAGTGAGAGGAAAGGGGGGTCAGGAACTCCAGAATGAGACATAGCATTGAGTTGAATGAGTTCACTAAGGGGTCAAGATTGGTAAGAGAAGAGAGTGTAGCTAGAATGGTGTGATAATTTAGAAAAGTATTGAGGAGTGGAAGAACTAGAGGTCACAGTAAAAATGAAAAAAGAGGGTTGGGAATTAAAAGATATAAGGGAAGATAAAATGGTTAAAAAAAGATTTTCATTGGATAAAGAAATTTTGGAGTTCATCGTCATGGAAGTGTGACACTCGTGGGTGATGGCAAGATGAAAGGTATGGTTTTGTTTGTAGCCGAAGTGGAATGGAACAAGTCAGAAGCGGTTGAGAAACAGGTTTGATTTTTGAGGGAATTTTGATATATATTCAGCCTCCCGCCAAATGAAACAAGATTTGTGACGGAGAGGGAAACTGAGTTGGGAATTCACATCATTGACAAGGAAGCAAGAATAACTTGGGCATCCATAAATGAATGAATTAATAAAGCATTTATTAAGCATTTACTATGTGCAAAGCACTGTGCTAAGTATTGGGCACACAAATAGGAGAAGGAGGCACTCCCTGCTCTCAAGAAGTTCACATTTAAATGGTAGAGACAACAAATAATTATGGATAGTTACAGCTGGAAGAATGATGCAAAAGTGCCATGAACCTGAGGGGTCCATTGGCAAGTTAGATGTTTAGGTTTCTTCTTTAATGTTTTTTTCACTGATAAAATTATAACCCTTTTGGATATTGAATCCTCTGGTTTTGGGTCAAGGACTTTGGTGGCAAGAATTTTCTTTACCGGGTTTTCAGTAGTGATAGCTGTAGGAGCAGCATTGCTGCCTACACCATCTCCTGTCTCTTCATCTGGGTTTCCTACTGCTTCAGGTAGGCTGCCTTAACTGCCTTGTGTCTGGCACTTGGGTGGCTTTGGTAGGAATGGCTTGAGCATTCTCTAGAAGAATTGTTTGCCCAGATGATCACTGTCAGGGCTAATCTGCAAGCAGGAATGGCCATTTCCTGTCACTTGTAGGGCCTCTTTACCTGTCTGCCTATTGGTCACATTTGGTTAGTAGTCATTGCCGGTGGTGACAAGGAAAAGACGTCTTTAGGGGCTGGTCTGGAGGCAGTACTCTTAAGTTTGAAGGGCTCTGCTATTCCTAAGGCTCTTGAGTTCAATTTTCTGTGTTATCCCCATCAGGGGGTATCTGAGTGGGAATAGTGGTCCTGTTGGTTTGTATTTCTTGGCACATACTGGCTCCTATGTCTCCTTTGAGGCACCTTGCACCTAACGTTAGAGATCATGAGCAGGGATTTAAAATGGTTGATAATAATAATGGCCTGTATTTCTCTATGAACATTTTAGTGTACAAACCCACTATGTAAGGTATATTATCTCAATTTTACCAAAGATAAAATAGTCTCAGAGAGGGAAAGTGACATATCTGAGGTGACAAAGCCATAAATGAATAGGCTCTAGGTCCAAACTGGACCGGGTCTCGTGCTGCCAAGTCCAGCTTTCTTTCCGTTCCGCTAGCTGCCTCTTTATGACGTAATTTGCTTCAGGTACCAATTATATCATGTTGAATATCCGAAGTGCTTGTGCCGGAGCATGGCCGGCCTCCAGCCGAGACTGTAAACGATGCTTGTTGAGCAAAAACAACGGTCTTGTCGATCTGATGTCAATAAATGAGTGATCTGTGGTTTGCCGAGTTTCATCCTTTCCCAGAACTGATGCCTTTTTCCCTTTTTCCCAGAAGTATCGCTATCAAGATGAAGATGTTGCACATGACCATACTTTACCTCGTCTGACCCATGAAGTAAGAGGACCTGAACTTGTTCATGTGTCTGAGAAGAACCTGTCGCAAATAGAAAATGTGCATGGATACGTCTTGCAGTCCCACATTTCTCCTCTGAAGGTGAGTCAGGTCGGCGTTTGTCCTCTGTGTCAGGCCAAGGTTCTCAGCACCTGGTCCGCAAGTCAAAAGAGATATATGTCGGCTTCATTCGAGGAGTCTTTTTATTTCTGAAATGCTGCTATATCCCTCAGTTACTGCAAGGCCCTACTGACAAATGTGCTGTTGTCGGATTGGAATAGTTTATAATGGATTTATTTGATTCTGGCAAATGGTGCATAGCGTCTCGTGTGATTCTTGCAGAATAGCTGAGGGCGAAATATTAAAAACAAAAGCAAAAAACATAGCTATTGAGGAGCCTCTGCCACATATAAGGGGAATGGGGAAGAGGGACTCAAACTTCCTCTCCTTTGCTGGCCTCGGTCAGAGATTAAGGAAGAAAACATACTAGGCTTGCTTTGTATTCTGTTTCCCATGTGGGAATGTTAGCCTTCCACTTTGCCATGTGGTCCTTGAGGATGCTGCTGGTAAGATATTCTTTCTGTCTGTTAGCATATGCTGGACATCCCTTGCTTTAATTCTCTTAGTTTTAAAGGGTTTCTCTATAAGTGATGGATTTTGACACATTAAGACAGGCATATGAGAAGGTTTTTTATGTGCTTAGTGTTTTCAGTATTTCTGTAGCTTTTTTCTTACAAGTAATTATATTTTTCTACATATAACTTAAAGTGGTTAAAGAAAACGGACCAAAGACAACTTTGGTCATCCATACGGTACAAAAGGAAGATAATAGAAGGTGGATAATACTGAACAATGAGGAATCTATAGTTATTGATATAGGAAAGAATTATCTAGTATTTTACTGCCAGTAATTCTATTCAATTAAATTCTGAAAATATCTTAAAAGACCTGTTGGATGCTAATTGCTGAGAGATAAAAAGTTACAAAAGGTTTTTTTTTGCCCTGGTAACACTTTGTCTGACAGAAAGAATAAGACTGACATGAAGTAGAATGTCCAAAGTGCTCTAGGAACCATGCTTGCTTCCTTTCTCCTTTAGTTTTAAATGGCATCTAAGTAAATCATGAGAGCATGAGTTTCAGGGGTTATTTGTACTATATGGATGACCAAAAGTTGATGTTGGCTCTTGGAATCACTTCTGGCATATAGGATGAGCGGGATAGAATCAAGGACGTCTCTATCAAGGAGATGGCATGGGGTCTGGCCCTTTTTGCAAGGATATACTTTGGAAAAGTGGATGTTGGAATAGAAAGTGTATTGTAGGTAGTGGAGTAAATATTGAGGGCAATGCCATGAAAGCAAAAAGATGGATGGTAAGAGGTAAAGAAGACAGATAGTTTTTTGTTACACTTTGTTGTGTTTTAATCCTTAGAATTTTTTTTTTATTTGGTGGGGCATAGCTATGACTTTCTGGATCTAGAGCTCTTGTAGTGAAGGAACTCTCCCCATTGGAACAAAATGGCTCCTGCCCTTTGGCCTAGTATTCTGGAATTGCTTGGGTTCTTGAGGGGTGGCTCTATAGAAATTAATAATGAATTCATAGTGTTCATTCATTATTTCTTTCAATAAACATTGTGATCCCTCCTTTCTCTCAGCCCACACATCTAATAATAAAATGAGAATGTGCATAGATCATCTAAAGTCTTAAAAGCAATGTTGACATACATTTGAATTTTACAGCACTCCTGTGAGTCAGGTCCTAGTGCTGTGATTCTTGTTACTGTGGAAATGAAAAGATTTGAGTTCATGACTTCCTCATGGCCACAGAGATGATGAGTGATAAAGGCAGTGTTAAAATTTCAGTCACCAAGCGGATTCTACTGCTGCGTTATTTCTCACCTTGGTCCCTGTTTTCCAGCTGTATCGCAACTGTTTAAATAAAGTTAAGCCTTTGTCACCTCTTGCCTAGTTTTAATGGATATTCTTAGCCATCCAATCTAATTTCCTATAATTACTAAGTAAATCATAGCAAGGACATGGGTGGTAGAAACAGTAATAAGGGGATTACACCATATCATGAAAAACCCCGATCTGTGCCATAGGACCCTATAACATTTATTGATCATTTCAGGAATAGAGTCAGATCTTATACATTCTAGGATGCTGCTGTAACCATCTGACCTTAAAATGAATTTAATTACCACTAAATAGTAATTACTCTTACATGCACATTTCTACACATGAAAAAATCTTCTAGACGACTGATTTCTTAAAAAGCAGGAAGTAGTAGTGAGTGGAGCGTCTAGCAAGGCATCAAGAAGACCTGGTTTTTAACCTCACCTCTATCACAGATCGGCTGTGTGATCTTGAGCAAGTGATTTACCTTCTCTGAGCCTCAGATTTCTCATCAGTAAATGTGAGTGATGATACCTGTAGTACCTACCTCATTAGGCCATTGTGAGGCTCAAATGAGAAAATGCCTATAAAGTGCTTTGCGAATTTTAAAGCCTGAAAAATGTACTTCATTATTTTAATATTCCTCATCTTCCTCTCCATTCCTCTTACCTTCTGCTTTGTCCTCTTGTCCTCCTCCTTCTCCGTCTTTTCCTCCTCTTCCTCTGTTTAAAATCTTCTTGGAAGGATGAATTCATGGCCACCTGGCATAGCCCACTCTATGTTGGAATAGCTCAAATTGCCAAGAAACATTTTTTTTCCTCTTGCACAATCCCAAATTTGCCTTTCAGCATCTTCCACTCCTTGTTTCTAGTTCTACCATCTTTCAGGACAAGTAGAACAAATCCGATCCCTCTGACATATTTGGGAGTCTGACTGAATCAGGAATACTTGAAGATAGCTATCTAACTCTCCCTGCCCTTCTCCTCAAGTTTTCCCTTTTTCAGTACAAACTTACTTGTTTTTTCAACTTTTCCTTATATGTCATGATATCCAGGTTCTTCAACACACTGGCTGTCTTCTGATGAATAACATTTAGCTTATTAGTGTCCTTAAAATGTGACACCCAAAACTTACATTTACATAGTGCTTAAGGGTTTATTAAGCACTTTCCTCATAGCAAACCTGTGAGGTATTAAGGGAAATTATTCTTATCCTATTTTACAGATAAGGAAACTGAGTTTCTAACATGCTATGTGACTTGTTCATCTTCAGATAGCTAGTAAGTGCCTGAGGAGTGAGTGGACTGCAGCTTTCTGTATTTCAAGTCCAAATCTCTATCTACCTCATACTCCATGTGTTTCCCATTGTAGGAAGTCCAAGCCATCGAACAAAAGTTGATTAAAATTGAGTTCTATGTGCTAGGTACCAGGCAAAAACAAATTCTAGTTATACTTGGTCCCTGAACCAGTGGAACCTTGTCTTGTTAAGCAAAATTGTCTCATTAGCATGGCTTTTGTTTCTTTTGAGTGGAAGTACTTTCAGCTGTTAAGTGCTAAGCCCCAGGCCCAGGGCCCTGTCAGGTGTGAAACCTGTGTGGGTGTGGATTGGTGAC
>CM053622.1:725248554-725301435 GCA_028646595.1 Phalanger gymnotis | reverse complement strand
CTGGTTCAAGTTTTTGCTGCGGTGGGGCCTAAATAAATTTCTTGTTGTTTTCTCCTTAGAGAATCTCTCATACCTTGTGATTTCAGACCATTCAAACATATACATGATTATATTTGAGATCATAAATTCGGCCTTCCTACTACAAACCTAAAGACACAAATACTGATAACTATAATGCATACAGTTAAATGAAAATTCTTATCTATTTGGCTTTCAAGGAAATTTGATAATCTGAGTCTACCTTGCCTTGCCATCCTGCCTTCCCTACTTCAAGGATCTATAATTGCATAGCTATGTCTACTCCCTCCATGACCTTTTGACGTCTCGATAGATGAATTCCTGAGTAATGGTGCTGAAAAAATAATCCACACCCAACCAAGCAACCCCCTGGTGATGAGCCTCTTTGTAATTAATTAGACTGTTCCTTGGGCAATTGGCACACAATCTTAAAGCAAAAGTCATGAGAAGACTCTTTTGGGGCACAAGGAACACATCTTTTTCAACCAGAGTGGTCTGTAGCATCTGTGGAAGGGAAGCTTCTCTTTCTATGACAACTGCAAGGATGGTTACTAGGAGCTGATCCTTGGATGACAGGCAGCTGTCCAGCGTGTTCCACCTAGGCGATCTGGCTTTCCCCCTTTTGGCTACTATTTTTGCCTACAATGTTGTCTCCATTTTCGGGTCTCAAATTGCATTTTGGTATCATTTTCACACAATTTGGTACTTTGGGGTAATTTTTTTCCATGTGTTTTATGTGATAGATTTGCCTTCTTAACTCAGTTATATGTTTCTTGAGAGGAGAAACCATGTCTTTATATTTAGTGAGTGCTCAGTACATAAAGTAAGTGGCACAGAATTAGGGGATCTCAGCCTCAGGAAGATTCTCTGAAGCTATCACAAGCAATTCTCCACTCACTTGCCACTTACCTACTTAGCTTCCTGCAGGCTGGCTTTCTTACCAACCGCTTTAAGGAAAATACTCTCTCAGAAGTCACCAATGGCTTTTTAACAGTTGATTCAAAGGCTTTTTCTCTGTCCTTACTTTCTTTCATATGCAGTTTCCTGCTTTTGATCAACATCCATTCAAGCTTGCTCCTCTATATTCCTCATAGTATTGTTGTTCATTCATTTCAGTCCTGTCCAACTTCCCATGACCCCATTTTGGGGTTTTCTTGGCAAAGATACTAGAGTGGTCTGCCATTTCCTCCTCCAACTCCTTTTACAGATGAGGAAACTGAGGCAAACAGAGTTTAGTGACTTACCCAGGGTCACATAGCCAGTAAATGCATGAGGGCAGATTTGAACTTAGAAGTCTTCCTGACTCCAGGTCTGGCTCTGTCCACTGTACCACCTAGCTGCCCCTATGTATAGTAAGTAATCAGTAAATTTTTGTGGATAGATTCATTAGGGTAGAACAATGTTCAGCAAGGCAGGGTGATGTTATTGATGGTGGACTCGACAAGGAGTGCATATTGTCATTACTAACTTGAGTCTTTTTTTCCTCATTTCTAAAATGGCACTAATAATATCTATAACACTATGTATCTCCCATGGTTGGAAGGCCCAAATGCAATGTATGCTTACTTTAACATGTACATAAATGCCAATTATCATTGCCATACATTTGATAGACCCTTATGTTAGTATACGCTCATAATTACTTCTATTTCCTCCTCAGAAATAACGGTTGCATTCTCGCTGATGGTTAGAAATCTGGGTTGAATGTACTCTTAGGGGGGAAAAAATAACTTTCAAGACCTTTGTCAAAAACCTGCACTTCCCATCCTTGGCCACTAGATGGAAGAAGTAGCTGAGAATCCTTGGTTCAGGGAGGACTGGGTCTTATGGGAGAGTTTTTGCAGGTTCCTCCTATCTAGAGAGGGAGCTAATAAAAACACGAGGAAGCATTTGGCAGTGATTTGAGTGCTTGTGAATTATGTATCACCTTCAGTGCCCAGAGATTAGTGAGGAGAAGTGTTTGAGGGAAATATAGCCTTGACAGATGTATCCTAAATCCAGGCATTCCTGTTCTCTATCAAAGATCTATGCAAATGAAACATTTCCTGAGTAAATAATCATTAATTGTAAAGGGAACCTGAAAGCCTAGCCAAGATAATGCAAAACCATCTGTCGAGAAGGATGAGGGTGGGGTTAGGGTTAGAGAAAGAATAATACAGGCAAGGAGACCCTGTCCTGTCAAAAGATCTTTGAATCCATGAACCCTTCCCTAGGAACTGAGACCACCTGGTTGTAGCATTGGCTCATACATAATTTGCCTTTAAGGTTTTGACAAAGTAAGTCATCACAATAAAAGTGTTTTAAAATGTTCACATACTAATCTCCCTCTTTTTAAACATTAAGAACAGGGAACACAGATTGGTATTTTTGAAAGAAACCTTGTTTTAGATTCAGAGAATCAAAGTCACATTCCAGGATCAGCTGTTAACTGTGCGTATGACCTTGGGCAAGCCAAATGACCTCTCTTGAATTCTTATAATAACAATGAAACAACAACAAACATTATGTAATAATCATAATAATAATACTAACATTTATATCATGTTTACTACATGCCAGGCAATGTGCTAAGCATTTCATAAACGTTATCTCATTTGATTCTTATAACAATTTTGGGAAGTAGGTACTATTATCATCTCCATTTAGTAGTTGAGGAAACTGAGGCAGACGGGTTAAATGACTTTCCCAGAGTCACACAACTGTTAAGTGTCCGAGGCTAGATTTGAACTTGTGTTTTCCTGACTTCAGGTTCAGCTCTGTGTCCACTGTACTACCTGGCTACTTACATAAACACAAAAAATGGCTTTTTTTTCCAGCCTGGTTAAGAATATAATCAGATCTCTACTCTAATGTTATTTTCTTATTATGTATGGAATTATTATTGGATTAGGAGTCAAGAGACTTAGGTTCAATATTTAGCACTACAGTTATTTACCTGTGTGACCTTTGGGGAGTTGTTTGTGTTCCCTTTGTGGTTTCACTCTCCTCTTCTGTCAGATTGAAATTTTAGACCAGATTATCTTTGAGGAACTTTCTAGCCCTAAATATAAATGTGATACTTCTGCAGCTCAAAAAAGAAGAAAGGTTTAAGCCTTTCTTAAACTGTGCCAATGATCCAGAGCTTAATTTGCTGAGTACAGTATCTGAATTAGCCACCAGGTGTCATCTGTTTGAGCTACCGGCCCTCTTTGGCACATATGCACAGGGTAGTCCCATTCATTCATTCACTTGACAAGCATTTAATAAGCATATGCTATGTGCCCAACATTGTGCTAGGAACTGGAGATACCTCCCCACCACCATCCACAAAATTAGCCTTAACATCAAAGGCGGTTACACTCTAAAGGGGAGAAACACCATGTTCCAGAAGAGTAAATACAAAACATACACAAAGTAATTTGAGAGGCATATACCTGGAAGGATCCTCTTCCTATAGAGATATTCAAGCTGAGCTATGAAGAAAGCAAGGCTTTTTTTCTACTAGCTGTGCTATAGCCTATGGGCACTAGAGGGCAGTCAAATCTGCAAGTGGCTAGCTTCTTTTCTCTCCTCCTAGGCTCCCTTCTCCATACCCCATGAGTGACAGAAAAAGAAACCATTCCCTAATCAATGGGTGAACTGTATGTCCTTGACCTCTTTGAGGAAGGCTAGAGGTAGGACCTTTGGGACTAAGGGCATGGGTTCCTCTATTTCTCTCTCGCTCCTTCTCTCTCTTCCTCCCTCTTTCTCTCAGAATTACATTTTTTTTTAAAGAATGGCCAGACTGACTTAAATAGTTCCATGAACCATATTAGTCTGCCTATCCTTATATAGCCCTTCCAGCATTGACTGTTACTATTTTTTGTTGTCTTTGCCATTGCTTAGTATGAGGTCAAACCTAGGCTTATTTGTTTTGTTTTGTTTTTTAAATTTCCATTTCTCTTATTAGTAATTTAGAACAATTTATTTCATTGCCATTAATATTTTGCATTTCTTTGGGAAATTCTTTACTCATATCCTTTGACGTCTTAGCAACTGGGAAATGTTTCTTGATCTCATATGTTTGTGTTAATTCCCTATATATATATGTGTGTGTGTGTATAGATAGATAGATAGATAGATAGATAGATAGATATTGGATAGCAGACCATTGTTAAAGTAATTTAATGCAAATATGTTTTCCTTATGGAAAGTTTCCCTTGTTATCCTAGTTGCATTGATTTTATTAATTTGAAAGTTTTTTTAAAATGTCATTGAAATAGTCTACTTTGTCTTTTATCATCATCTCTATTGCTTGTTTTGTATAAGAGCTTTTCCCCCAGGCATAGCTGTGAAAAGTGCCCGATCTTGTTCTCTTTTAATTTTTAGTTACTGTTCAGTCATTTTTCAGTCATGTCTGACTCTTCATGACCCCATTTGGGGTTTTCTTTTCAAAGATACTGGCATAGTTTACCACTTCCTTCTCTAGCTCACTTTATAGATGAGGAAACTGAGGCAAACAGGGTTAAGTGACTTGCCCATGGTCACATAGCCAGTAAGCATCTGAGGCTTGATTTAAACTAAGGTCATCCTGACTCTAAGCCTGGCATTCTATCCACTGTACCACCTAGCTGCCTTAATTTTTAATAGTATGACCTTTCGTATTCAAGTCACAAATACACTTTAAGTTTATTGTGATTTCTAATATAAAATATTGGTCTGAAGCTAATTTCTGCCTAAATGCTTTATCATCATTTAAGCACTTCTCATTAAATAGGGGATTATTCTAGGATCTGTAAATTTAATTATTTGATCTAGGAGAAAACATTAAAAAAAATCATGGGGATAAGAATCTGTGACTTGAGGAGTCACCTGAAATATGTGGAAGTTTAATGACTTACCCTAGGCTACATACTTATTAAGTGTCAATAACAGCATTGGACTTAGACCTTCCTAATTCCATGCCTAGAATTCTATCTCTTATGCCACCCTGCTTCTTAAATATAGTCGATCCAATCCAGCAATCATTTATTAAACACTACTTATTTATCAGCTGCTATATGCTGAGTATGGAGATGGAATGCAGTCAGGCATAAGGATTAGACCTGTAATTCCATTGGTAGAAGCTCATGATGAGGACACTCCATCTACCAATGTGGACCAGCACCTTCTCTTCCACTTGCAGTTTCTCATATAGTTGCCTAGAACACTGAAGAATCAAGTGACTTGCCCAGGAACAGTTCAGCCAAGATGTGTCAGAAGTAGGATAGGTACCCAGGTCTGAGGCCAGCTCTCAGTCCAATATGGCACATTGCCACTTGTTGGGGAGGTATCAAGACAAAAGATAGCTCTTACCCTTAAGAATCTTGCATTCTATTTGGGGTGGAGGAAACACATGTATGTACGAAATAACTACAAAATATATGCAAAAAATTGGGGATAAAATAAAATATGAAGGACAATGTGTTAAGCATAGAAAAGAGGTTCCAGAGGGCCCAATGTAAGGTCGAACAGGTTGAGGACACTTGAAGAATTGGGAGCCTCAGGAAGGGACCTTTGCTCTAGACAGACTATGATTCAGAATCAGAAAGTTTCTAAATAGAGCCATGGAGAAGTAGACTTTCATGTTCTTCAAAGCTGTACTAGTAATGTTGATTGATTATTAGCTTTTGAGCAAGAGATGGAAATTGGCAGAAGAATGGGATACATCAGTGTGAACATTATGGCTGGGCAGACAAGTCTCTGCTCCTTCCTGATGGTCCTATCAGGGGTCAGTGATCACCATTAAATTAGAGAATAGAGTGTTCCTTAGAACACACTTCAGAAATGGAAATTGATTGCCTTGGGGGCTTATGAGTTTTCCCCACATTGTAGATTTTCAGGTGAAGGCTATATCTTTCAGGGTGTGGTAGTGGGCATTCTTTTTGCAGCAGGGGCTAGTCAGTTTGACCATAAAGTCTCTTCTCACCCTGAAATTTTGTGATTCTGGGAAAAGAAAAACAGAAATAACAATAAACCAGAAAATACATCTCAAAACAGGGGGAAATAAGAGAATACATTTGCCAAGGCAGAGGGGAATTCTGGGGAAAAGGACCCCTGAACACTTGGAGGTAAGAAATAAGTAACATTTTTGAATGATCATATGCATGTTTGGACACATGGAGTAGTTGCCTTGGTATTATGATGAGATCATTGATAATCTATGGGAGTGGAATTTTATGTTTTGATACAATAAATATTTCCTACTATGTGTAAGATCCTATGTTTGGTCCTAGAGATACAGAGACAAGAAATTCAACAGTCCAAACAGTCCCTATGCTCAACAAACCTATTTTTCCCCTGAGAGACGCAGTGTAAACTATATGCAAGATAATTTAAGAAAGAAAAAGCTTCTAACAGCTAGGGAGTTCAGAAAAGGCATCTGAGCTGAGCCTTGAAGTAAACTGGGGATTCTTTTCTCTTTAAGCATAGTGGATAGAAATCTCTACGTGGTCAGATTTTAAATGTAAAAGCACCTACCCCAGCAAGAGGCAAGAATGAGATGGGTGCTGATGCCTGCACGCATTAGTACACTTCACTTCATAGGTGTGTGTGTGTGTGTTTGTGGTCTCATCTATTTCTAGTATCCATGAGATATTGATGAAGCCTTGGAGAAGCAGCCTTTTCTTTACTTGTGTCATAAACCTTATTTAAATATTTTGAACAGAGACCTGCAGTTTCCTCAAGGGGGCAGGTTCTCTCTGCTACTTCCAGATTGGTAATGCTAAATCCTTGTAATTTTCCTCTCAGCTCTCTCTAGTTACCTTCTGTGCCTCAGTTTGATTACCATGCTGGAATGTGCATCCTCATCATCACCATCACCATCATCATCATTGTCGTCATCACCATCATCATCATCATTTGGCAGCCTGATGTTGGTTTGTAGATTTGGGAATGACATCTAAAAAATAAGAAAAGAAAAGAAAAAATCTCTGAAAGGCCAGGCTAAAGAGAGACAATTTAATATTCTGCTTGCTTATACAGTTAATGTGTGCTGTCACTCAGGACCCACTGTTTAGATTACTAGTAGAGGCTTAATGCTTTAATACTTGCCCAGGGTTAAGAAAGCATGGGGTTTTCCTGAGGAAAAATCTTTTACAACCCTGTGTGGTGAATTTAAAGAGACTTAGAGACAAGGAGGTGGTACAGTGGATAAAATGCAGATCTAGAATCAGGAAGTCTGGAGCTTAAATGTGACCTCAGACACTTACTAGCTCTGTGACCCTAGGCAAGTCATCTAACCTCTCTAAGACTTAGTTTCTTTATCTGTAAAATGGCAATAGCAATAGCTAGCAACTACCTAACAGAGGATAAAGTGAGGCAAAATTTATAAAGCGTTTTGTAAACCTTAAAGTGCTATGTAACCATTGTTGCTGTTTTGTTGTGGTTGAAATCTAGTAGGTAAGGGAAGTATTACTGCCACGCACCAATGGGTTTACCATAGTGGCTAGTACACATTCCCTTCAACTTGGGCTCCCAAAAGACACATCTATGTTCAAGGCATTCTGAGTTAAAATCCATTCTAAGTCACAGCTCATGAACACCTATTGCCTATATGATGCTTCCTTTCTTCCTTCCTTCCTTCCTTCCTTCCTTCCTTCCTTCCTTCCCCTTCCTTCTTTCCCTTTCTTTCCCTTCCTTCCTTCCTTCTCTTTTTTCTTTCCCTTCCTTCCTTCCTTTCATTCTTTCTTCCTTCCTTTCCTCCTTTTTTTCTTATTCAAATATACTTAGCCGGAATACATATTACAACAAAGCAGAGGCATGTAACTAAACAGAGTACCAAGACAAATTGCACCAAAAATCCTCTCCTACGCATAGGGTCGCACTGTGACGTAAATTACCACCTCCATGTTCTGGATGGCTAAGAGTCCAATAATCATATACTCATTAGAACACCTTCTACTTCCCTACCAATATCATCTGCTTGTCTACTTTTTCCATTGAGCTTATATGGCTATCTACTTCTTTTCTGAGGTGTAGTAACTAGGCATCCAGTTCCTGCAAGTGCCTATTTCTAACTCTTTTATGAACTAGTTCATAGCCTCAGGTACATTGCATCTCTTATGAAGCATCTTCAGCACCACTCAGTCAACCCAGTAAGAATACTTCAGAACAAATCTGCTTTGTTTCTTTCCTTAGTAACAACTCTCCTAGACTTGTTTATAGTTGAGTTGAGGTGAAGAGATTCCTTTCATCTCTTATCAGGCCCTTTCAAAGTTGTGATAGAGTTATCAGTTGAACCTGGAGTTTTACTTGGCAAGAATAGGTGGAGTTAGAATGAACCTGGTCATTCTCATCCTACCTTCTTGCAGTTATACCAAAATCACTTCTCTCCATACGTGTATGGTAGAAAACGTGGTGTAGTGGGAATACATTAAAACAACTGGAATTTATATGGTACTTTAAAGCTTGGTGAAACTGTTTACATGATTTTTATTTGGTCCATAGAACAAGCCTCTAAAGAAGGCCATTCAGCCAAAAGTCAGTCAACAAATATTTATTACGTCCCTACTATGTGCCAGGCATTGTGCTAAGATCTTGTAATACAAACAACAGTAGAGAGAAAGATAGTCCCTGCCCTTAAGGAGTTTATAATCTAATAAGGGAAGCCAATACATTAAAAAAAGATGAAAATGGGGGTGGAGAGAAGATACCTGATTTGGGGGTATTATACAGGAAGCCTGGTATATAGCTTAGATAGGAATGACATATGATTGATCTAGGCACCTCCATAAATGAAGGTTCTAGGAGTTGGTATTCAACTGGATGGAAAAGCCACTGAGGTGGAATACTTTCAACATGTGAATTCCTGGGTCTGAGTGAAGCCTTTGGATGAAGAGCTGGGGCAGGTAGAAGAGTCCTTGAGTGCAATATTATTCATTCCATTTTAAAGATGAGAAAACTGAGGCCTAGAAAAATGATGTAACTTACCTATGGGCATACAGTACAGCTAAAAATGTGCCAGAGATGGGATATAAAGCAAGGGTTCTCCTGATGCCATGCCCTGTGTCTTTTCCATGACACTTTCTTATTCTTTACATCTGCTGAAGAATGTAAACTCTTTGGGAGCCAGGAATCTTCCATTTTCTTCTTTGTTTACTCATTGCATGGCACAATCCCTAGGATTTCGTATTACTGTACCTAATAAATGCTTTCTTGATTGACTCATTGACTGATTGATTGACAGGAGAGCTGGATTAAATCCTTGTTCTGCAATTGCCAAATATGTGACCTTGGACACGTTATTTAACTTTTCTGGGACACTATTTCCTCATCCACAAAATAAGACTGTTGGACCAAAAGATCTCTAAGGCCCCTTCCAGCTCTAAATCCTATGAAAATGGAGACTGCATTCTTGCTAGAAGGTTCCCCCTCCTTAACCAGCTGCAGGGCTCCAGGCTGCTTTCCCTTGCCTTCTGTGGAAGCAATCTTCTCTGTTTATTGGTTGAGAGTTACGAGCTTTTGCCAGATATGTATGTGAGGAGCTATAATAAGTTGCCTCCCAGAATTTGGGTTTTAACTGTCCTAAGATTGCTTTCCTTTATGCTGAATGGAGGAACTGGTGGAGCAAAACACCAATATCAAATTACCCCCATCTGCTCTGCCAAAACGACTCTCCCCCCAGGCTTGACTGAGACTGGGGAGTCCCAGGGTTCCCTGCGCACATGAAATGGCAGATTCAGAGAAATGTCAGTCATAAAATGTAACTGGCATATTTACTTTCCCATCAAGGGCAAGGAGGTGCTTCTGACACAGACACCTCTCCCTCATCTCTCCCCACTTAATACAGTGATAGACTCCAAGTTGTTGGGTTGGGGATTTTATGAGCAGGCAGCTCAAAGCATTCCATTTTCTACTTCAGGAAAGGTGGGCTAGGCAGCTTGTGATGAATATAAGGTCTGCAACTGAATTAGTTTAATGGAGGCAGGGGGAGAGTTTCTGGCTTCTTCAGCCCCTGTTTTGCTCATTCTTAGAGCAGATTACCATGTAAAGGTGCTGCAAAATCTTTCACCAAGGCTGCTACAGAATTGCTGGCATTTTCCATCACACAGTCTGATGGCATTGGATGTGGGGGGGGCACTGAATGATGGATGTTAGTATGATTTATTTTATTTCTTGCTGCATCTTGTTATCTTTCTGACAGTAAAGAGAAATAAATCCTAAGAAATTTGCTGCTGTCAGAGGGTGATTTAATTGGGGGTGGGGGTATCGGGGAATGGTAGCAATTTAAGGAAAACTGCTGAAGCCAGAGGGATTCCTCTGCAAAAAACAAAAGATCAAGGGAGTGGGGCATGAGCAAAGCGCCCCCCCCCCCCCCCGGCAACTTGAACCACTCCATCACCAGTCATTGTGTTTCAGGAGTGAGATTTGTTTGAGAAATTGTTGAAAGAGCCAGAGTTTTAATCTTTAAAGAGTGTCTCCAAGTCCTTCACACTATTCATGTTAAAGAAGGAATCTGTCATATTCCTGATGTGCACAGATGTTTCTCTGAACTTTTGTGTTTGATTGTTTAGGACAAATACCATTGTCTGGTGGCTTCTTTTGGTTTCCCTTTTTATACTGCCCACCTTATGCTGGAGGGGCAGCCCAGAGTCATGGAAAGAACTCTCTAGATATAGCTAGAATATCTGAGTTTGAATCCTGGTCACATTATAGAAGTATGACCTTGGGCAGGTCACTTAAACACTCTGAGACTTAGTTCCTTCCTCTACAAAAATAAGGAAAACAATATTTGTACCACAGGAAGGGTGCTGCACTGAAAAGAACAAAAGCTTGAAAATAGAGGGCTGAGTTAGAATGAAAGTTCCTGCTGCTGACAGTCTGCATACCCTTAAGCAGGTCCTTTCCCCTCTCTGGGGCTCAGTTTCCTCATCTGTAAAATGAGAGTAGGGTTAGAGCATTTCCGAGACCACTCTCAGAACTGATTTTTGAAAAATATTTTACATCACTATATTGCCAGTGCACCACAGCAGCCACAGCAGCTGCTATGAATATGCAGGTGAATTCCCAGGTCTGAATCGCAAGATGTAACAGATTCTCTTCATTGAAGATGAAACAGAGCATTTATTCCAACATCAGAAAACCAAATCCATCATAGCATCAAAGAAATCTATACACATTATCAATGCAAGGGGCACCACCATCTCTAAGCCTTCCCTCTATCAGGCCTCCCCACAAACTCCCTTAAGCAAAATCACTCCCTCTCTCACTCACAGGAGGTGCTCTGCTCATTCTGCCTCCTCTCTCTCTCCAAGCTCCAACTCACTCCAACTTCCTGCTCCACCCATTCAGCAAGCTCCTCCCACCACAGGCTCAGGTAACTCAGGCTTCCATGTGACTCAAATAGGTCACATAGGGCTATTAATGGATGAGAAAGATCTTCCCCATTCCATTAACAATACAATCACATGTGTGTCTTCCCTTACCCTGTCTGTGAAAGCCAATCTTTAAAATAAATCAGAAAAACAGAGAAAGGAAAAAAATTCGACAAGATTAACAGATATTTTAAGTAGGATACTTTGTTGTTCTCTACCCGTCTTTGGGGCCGAATTTGATCATCATCATTTCATAATATTCTGTTTTTTTGTTTCTATTTTAATTATTGTCTCTCTGCATATCTTTTCCTGGTTTTGCTTAATTAGTTTTTCATCAATTCACATATATATATGTGTATATATATAGATATATATACACACACATACATACATATATATATATATCTTTTCATGGCTCTCTGAATTTATGATCATCATTTCTTATAGCAGAATACCATTACTTTCTACTACATTCATGTGGAAATATTTATTTAGCCATTCTCTAGTTTATGGGCATCTCTTTTGTTTGCAATTCTCTGCTTCCACCAAATGTGTTACTATAAATATTTTGGTGTATATAGGACCTTGTTTCTTCTTATCTTCCCAAAGTACATGCCTAGCAGCAGAATACTGGGTCAATGAGCATAGATATTTTACCATATTTCACTGCAAAATCACTGCAGATTTCATGGCAGATTTTGGCAAAAAAAGTGGAGTATGATCGTTAAGTGAAGCTTTTAAAAATTGTATTGCTTAAAAATCATTTATTACTAAACTGTCTTTGGTGCAATTTTAGGATACGTTAAAATTGATTACTGACAGAACATGCAAGGAGAATTCTGCACTCAACGCATAAGAGATAAATGGCTTTCCATATGCTGCTGGTGAACACATTGCTGCTCTGTTTACCTTTTAAGTGGCATGAGAAACAGAATTATACAGTACAATTATTACTCTATAAAAGGTTATAAACCCATTTTGGGACTTAAAAAATACAAGGTGTGATAATTATGCAGAGAGATACAGTAGTCACTTCTATTCTTGAACAATTTCAAGTTGCTTTCCAGCATAGTTGTACCAATTTATAGCTCCACCAATAATGCACTAGCTCTATATCTGCATTGTCTGACATCATAGGGGTATCAGTGAAGAACAAAAAAGATGATGGAGGTAGAAAAAATACCTTTACATTTAGACAACACTTTGTAAATGTGAGCAATCATTAAATGATTTTGTTTTGCTTTTGTTTGGTCAGTTATTTGAAACCCAATCATGAATTCTCTTCCTCATCCTTTCTTGATTTCCTTTTTTCTCTGCTTTTCTTTTATCCCATTAATATGTTTATCTCCCCATATTGTGCTTTCTAGTTTAGCCAGAAGGTAGGTTAGTTTGGAACAGACTGCTAAACGTCTTCTGATTTTCATCTTTACTTGCTTCTGGAAATCTAGGTGTAAAGAAGGTATGACTGTCTATAAGAGAAAAATGAATTAGATAACAGAAAATTTTCTGGAAAATATAGGCCACAGGATTCTACTTGCCTTAAATGCCAAATGATAGCAAAACCATATTTTTAGAAGGTCATCTGTGTTTGCCTCACTTCCCCCTTTCACTCTGAATTTATAGACACAGTTCTTCAAACTTTGAAATTTGGAATAATTCACAGGATCACAGATTTTGGATTACAAAACTAGCCCTCAAAGATAGGGATTCTTTGGCAGAAGACTGATCATGGACTCACATATTTAAAACTGAAAGGAAGCTTCGAGGTTATCTAATCATAGGATCACTAACCTAGAGCTAGAAGAGACCTTAGAAACCATCTAGTCCAACCACTTCAATTAACAGATGAAGAAACTGAGTCCCAGAAGGTTTAGATGACTTGCCCAAGATGACACAGGCAGTTTGTGACAGGGACAGAATTTCAATCTGGGTCTTCCAAATCTAATGCTAGAGTCCTTTCCATTGTGTTACATTGCCTCTCTTAGTTTCCTTATAGTTATCTGGAAGAGAATCCCTAACACAGAACTGATAAGAAATACCTATCGTGCTTAGAGATACTTCTTGGGCAAAAGAAGTTTCTGAATCCTTCCAGTCTCAATTTCCTCATCTATTTTCCACATACTATAGTGGATATTTAATAAATGTTTGTTGACTGAAATTGGATTGAGAGCATAGAGACCAGCAATAAGGAACAAGGCTAGAAAAATAACTTTGGGGCAAGATGTAATGGACTTTAAATACCAAATAGGAGTTTGTATTTTAGCTTAGAGGTATACCTAGTATATGTAGAGGTATAATCAATATACTGGAGTATATAGTGGAAGAAATCACTTTGACAATAGTGTAGAAGATAGATTCGAAGATAATGAAAGACTTGAGCCAGAAAGACTAATCAAGAGGCTATCACAGTAGCCCAAGAAAGAAGTGATAAGGATCTGAACTGGACTGGTGGCCCTGTGAACAGAGAGAAGGCGGCAGCTGTGAAAGAATAGTACCAAGAACATTTAATGTTCACCTAAATTCAATATAACCCATCTTATTTGTATCATAGGTATTTGTGAATGTCACATTGGGCTGATGCATTTTGCCTGTAGGAGTCATGCTTTTTAATAGCAGGGACTATGTCTTACATAGCCAGCTTGGTGGCACAGGAGATAGACCCTAGGGCTTGAAGTCAGAAAGATTCATCTTCCTGAGTTTAAATCTGGCCTCAAACCCCTACTAGCTATGTGAATCTGGGCAAGTCATTTAACCTTGTTTGCCTCAGTTTCCTCATCTGTAAAATGAGCTGGAGAAGGAAATGTCAAACCACTCCAGTATCTTTGCCAAGAAAGCCCCAAATGGGGTCATGAAGAGTCAGACACAACTGAAAATGACTGAACAACAACAACATTTCTCACATATATAGTGTCCACTCTAGAACCTAGCACAGGGTCAGTGCTGATTACTTAATATATGTTTGTTGATTAGATATTGTCAAGCCAAGGTGAGATGATGATGATAACAACGTTAATTGTAGATAGCATTTATACAGCATTTTAGAATTTGCAAAGTGCTATATATATGTCATATCATACAATCAACTTGTTGGAGAAGTTATGCAAGTTTCTCTGGATTTGAATGGTTTGGACTACCTGCCATCTAAAGTCTTAATAGTCTATGATTCTGTGGTCATCTAATCTTTGCTTGAATTAACTTCAGTTTAATAAACATTTATTTTTATTAATCTGTTTTCCCCATTAATAGACATTTATTAAAAGCTTAAGATTGGCTAGTCACCCAACTAGTCAGGATAATGAAAGACTGAAAATTTGCACAAGTGAATTCTCTAGATAAGTGAATCTTATCCTTTTCCAAGGCCCAAGTTAAAATAGAGGGGAGTCAAAATGAATAAATATTTATATGCATTATTATGTGCCAGGCAGTCTCCTAATAAGCACTTTGTACAAACATTTGACCCCTAAAATGATCCTACAGTGTAAGTGCTATTATTATCACCGTTTTACAGTTGAGGAAACAGGAAAACAGAGGTGAAATAGCTTGCCTAGTGTCACACAGATAAAAAGTATCTGAGATCAGAATTGAACTCAGGTCTACCTGACTGCAGGGCCAGTGCTCTATCCATGACACCACCAGCTCCATCTCCAGCAATTTCCCACCTTCTCCTTTTTGATGAAATATGCTTTCAAAAGTTCCCTTCCCTTCAAAAGCCAAGGATACTGAATACAATTTAATCTTGACTAAAGGCCCATTGCAAGGTCCTTGAAGGCAGAGTCCTTATCTCAATTACTTATATCTCTACTAGTGACACATAGACCATGCTTAATAAATTTTCAAATGAATGAATAGATGGTTGAGTCTATTAAATTTTTATATAAACTGCCCTTGAGTCCATTGCTTTTTTTCAATGGTAAGAGCTATTTGAGTCCTAGAGATGTAGGGCTATCTACACATATCACAGCAGGATCCTACCATCTATATATTGTCTTCTTTTTGCTCCTACTTGGATTCTTCAAGGAATCATTTAAATCTATGCCAAAATATGGGAATACTGGGCCAGAGAACTGCATTCAAGTGCTGATTCTCTGTCTTCCAATGTGTAATTTGCAGCTTTGATTATGTAGCTTTCAGTTTCTTCCTTTGTAAAAATAAAGCACTTGGATTAGATGATTTCTAAGGTGTCCAGGTACACTGACATTCTATGGTTCCATGACCCTTAAGAACATATTCTCTGATTATATCAAAGGCTTTTAGTGTATTTCCAAATTCTACTTTAAATCTTATGGAAAAAAGGAACTCAGTTAATGAGTGAACCTGAAAAGATAAGACCAAATCAATCAAAATATGCTAATTTACTTATAAATAGATCTTAGATTTAGCATGAAGAAATAAAGGAAGTCATAATTGTGATGTCAGCATATTTTCAAGTTTTGACTTTGAAGTTAATGTTATAAACTTAATCATTGATAAAAAAATAATTATATTTCAGAGGAGTCAATATACCTGATAGTAATGTGGAACAGGAACTAGCATTTGAAACTGAATCAAAATTTGTTCTATTTAGTCTCCCCCAAAACAAAACAAAAGAAGCAATCCCTACATGAGGATGGCGAGGAGACTATAAACTTGCACATCCAGTTCAACAATAAAAAATTATTAAAAATTAGTGCTGTTCAGCAGTAGAATGGACTTTCTGGAAACACAAGTTTGGCATTTTTGAAGATCTTGGGGAGGAAGCAATATGACAAGTGCTTGGCAATTTTGTAGATGATAGGCATGTTTTGGTCAGGGTTGAATGAGATGGTCTCTGGGGTCCCTTCCAACTCCACAATTTTATGAGGCTGTGTGAGTAGGGTATACTTAATAAAACTTCTCACTAATTGAAAATTGGCTGAGATACGAGGACTTTGATGATGAATGGATGTTAATAAGCCAAAAATTAAGTGATAATGATGAGAATTAAAGTAGGGGAGGCCTTATGCCCCTTTATCAGAATACACCTTTTTCTGAAGAAGTTCACCTCCCTATTATAAAGATGTGAATAAATTAGCAAAATGATCACCTGTGCATAGCTCAGTACTTTGTAGGGAAAGGTGCCCCAGGAACATCTTCCAAGTAGTGGTGATTAATGGCAAAATACAACACAACACAAACATTATGGGAATGATGAAATTATACTTATTATTTACATCCAATATGTGGTCCATCTGATTTGTCTTCATCTCCGAAGGCAGATATTTGTGATATTGATTCAGTTGGGTCAGACTCTTTTCCTGAGGCCAATCTATTCCACTACGGAACAGTTCAAATTATTAGGAAATATTTTCTTAAGTGGAGCTAAAGTATACTCCTCTGCAACTGCCATCCACTGCTACTCATTTTGTTCCCTGGGGCCAAGTGGAAAAATAACTCAGTAGCACTTTAAAACTACTTATTGTGTGCTATGGTCTAAACCCCCTTCCACCTAGTCTTTGGAATTACTTGAAGACAACTCGTGTGTGTCCCCCATCTTCTTTGTCTTCCAGACTACGCATATTTGCTTTCTTAAATGAATAGCATGTTTTCAAGCCCCCATACCCTTTACGTAATATTTCTCTATGCAAGTTTAAACTTATCAAGGTGTCACTTAAAATGTAGTAGTGAGAACTGAATTTAATATCCATTCCAGCAGATTTACGTATTTGGAAAGAAGACAGAAATGATGAAGTCAGACCTGAACTGCCCCAAACTTTTTTAACCAATTTCATTTCTGCCCCTATCTCTGAGAATTTTCTCCAGTTAAATGATATGTCTAGAATGCCCTGACCTTTCCATTGTGGCTTCCCCTACCAGTTCAGTTCAGTTTATTTCCCATCATTCAAATACTTCCTGCTTTTCCATGTCTTGTATGTCCTTTTAATAGATTGAGCAAATAAGAATTCGACAGTTTTCCTTGACTCTGTTTTCCTAAGACTTGGCATTCCCTTCACTACTTAGTCATAGCCACATGATTTAGAGCTGCCAGGGATCTTTAAGACCATGTAGTCCAAATGTACTCTTTTTGTACGTGAAGAAATGGAGATCTGGAGAGGGGAAGTGATTTGCTTGAGTTCACAGAGGCTGTAATTAATAGAGCCAAGATTCAAACTGGTTCCCTAAATCTAAGTACAGCACTCCTTTTTTTAATGCCATCTGATTCTTTCACTATCCGATTATGTTTTTCTCCTTGAGTTGCACGACTCCCAAGCAATCATACCTGATATAGAAATGATTTGTCTTGTGCCCTTTCTTTCTTTTAGTTTACTGTTTGATTTATTTTTTTCTATATCATTTTATACAATGATTCCTATCAGTTTTATATGTGTTGGATTGTAAAATCTCAAGAGCTAAGGTCTGCATCTGTCCTGTTCTCTCTTTAAACAGTATCACACTTTGAGGAGGAGGGGATGTGCTTTATAAATGCATTTTCGTGATGATTTCTATAGGGTGAAGTTATTGTAGAATCAGAATCAGAGGGTCCCTTGTAACCAATAAAAGTAAGGCTTAATATCAGTTCTGCCATCTCCTCACTGCATGCCTGTGGACAAATAACATAACTTCTCTGAGGTCAGTTCCATCATTTGTGAAATGTTAATTCATAATACCTACTTTATGGGGTGAGTGTAAGGAAAGGGCTTTGTTTTTCTTTTTGATTTTTATAAACCACAGAAATCTATATACCTGTGGACTACAAATGCTCTTCACATGGGATGTAAATATATGGCAAATGGAAACAAAAGAGAAGCCCAGCAAGCCAAAGTTTGCTCCTAATTCCCTGTGAGGGTGAGAATGTGCTCCTAGAAATGTAGATCTCTCTTCTGTTTACTGTAATGTGCTTCTTTGTGAGGTGAGAACATTGAATTGGTTGAGTGAAAATCAGATATTTTGAGAGAGATGTGGCAAAGAAGACAGTGTGGTAAAATGGATAGGTAGTGTATATTAGAGGAAGAAAGTCATGGTTTCAAGTTCCATTTCTGACACATACTTGTGGAGTGACCCTGGGCAACTCCATTTTTCAGTGCCTCAGGCCTCTCTTTCAGAATGTAAGGCATAGATAAGGTAACAATCTTCTTTAGTATAGGGAGTTACTTACTAAGAACTAACTATACTGATGGACTCAGAGTTCTGGATTTTTCTTTTTAATTACAAGCTGTGAAAGAACAATTCACAAAAAGCCCTTAGAGTTATATCCTCTACAGAAAGGGATGATGTATCTTCCAAAGGAGTTGACTTCTCATCTCTGAGAGAACAAAAGGCAATATCTACCCTCTGAATAAGAATTGAATATGGAAAATCTCTGTCTGTCTTTGTCTTTCTGTCTCTCTCTAACTCTCATCTCTCTCTCTCCTTCTCCCACTCTCTCTTTCCTTCCCCCTTTCCCCTCTCCCTCTGTCTCACACACACACACACACACACACACACACACACACACACACACGTATATATATGTAGATATAGATATAGATATATGTAATAGAGTGAAGCTTAGTGACTGGCTGGTATCTCTTTTGGCAGATGTTCATATTTAGCAGCTATCTGAGATTTTTATGTAAAATAGTAATTCTTATAATCTGTATTTTCAGGTTGAACCAGAAAAACAGTTTTCATCCAAGATAATCAATTTAGATGACAAATTTCTGTAGTTAGTGATAGGGTTGCTGTAACACTGAAAATGGGTGAGCCATCAATTTAATTTTGCTGAGCCGCCTCCTAATATTCATAACAGTCCTTGTAGGATTGGTAACTGTTTTTCAGTAGCTCTCCAAGGTCCTGAGGGGAGTGAAGGGGCTGGGAAGGATGTAATTTGGAGGCCCCTGTTTAATATAGAATTACTGAAACATTACCAGTCCCATTAAAGATTCAATAAATATTAACATTTTAAATATTTAGAATAAAATGTTAAAGTTTGGGGAAATGTACTAGATTTGGACCAACAGATAAAAGGATTATTAAAAATTGTAGAGACTGATGTAGTGAAAAGAGTACTGGACCAAAAGTCTGAAGATACAGCTACTTTTGAGACTCTGGTAAATTATCACTCTGATAAGGATAAGTGATTTAATCTCTCTGGGTCTCAGTTTCTTCTCACTATATAAACACACACATATATATATACAACATACATATACATATACATACACACGGTATGTGTGTGTGTGTATGCTTCTCAAAATTCTGCCGTACCCTAGGAAGGCTTTTAACTGAAAGGCAAATGATAAGGTACTTTGTAACAATGAATAAACTATTGCTTATTTAATTAATTCATTGTTTTAGGAGTAATGTTCTAAGATGGCTTAAATTGATAGGCAATGAATATTGGAATTGCACTGCTCCCCAAATATTCAATCTGTTGCCAAGTCTTGTTAATTCTACATTTGTAATAATAATAATAACAATAATATATGTATATATGTATGCATATATTCCCTCTTTCTTTTTGAGAAGTATTATTTTAATATTCTTAATTTTTCATTAACAAATCTATTTTCTATCCTTCACACCCTCTATTACATTGGAAGCATAGAAAAGGAAAACACTCTCCTAGTTAAAAATATATCATAGTCAAGCAAACAAATTCTCTCATTGACAGTGTTCGGAATGTCTCATTCCGCCCCTCCCCCCCCGAATTCACCACCTCTCTGCCTCTCTGATAGCATGCTTCTTCACTGGTCCTCTGGAATCCTAGGTAGACTTAATATTGCTCAGGATTCTTACAGCTTTCAAAGTTGATTAATTTTACACTGTTATAATTATTGACAAATAATTTTCTGGTCTTTCTCATTGTATTCTTCTTTGCTAAATATAAATTTTCAATTTTTTTATAATATTGATGATAAGGTATAAATTATTCTTCTGGTTCTGGTCACTTCACTCAGCATCAGTTCATGTAAGTCTTTCCATGTCTCCTAAAATAATCTATTTATACAGCATAATAGTATTCTGTTGCATTCATATACCACAATTTGTTTAGCCATTCCCTAAATAATGGGTATGTTCTTAGTTTCCAGTTTTTCACCACCACAAAATAATTTCTATTAATATTTTTGTGCAAAGAAGATCGTCTTTATTTTATGATCTTTTTGGGTAAAGATCTAGCAATGGTATAACTGGATCAAAGAACATGCATATACAGTTAAATTAATAATAATAATATTAATAATAAATTCCAAATTGCTTTCCAGAATGTTTCTATCCATTCATAGGCCCATCAATAGTGGGCCAATATGCCTATTTCCCAATAGCCCTTTCACCTATCCTTTTCTTTTTCATCACTCTTGTTCAGTCTGATGGGTATGAGGTCAAATTTTAGAACTGCTTTTATTTTCATTTCTGTTATTATTGTTAATTGGATTGTTTTTTCATGCTCCCACTGTGTTACAGAGCCTCATCACTTCATAGCTACACCATTGTAATAGTCTCCAATAGCTTTTCCTACCTCAAGTTACCTTGCTCTAATCCATTCTCAACTCTGCTACCAAAGTGAGCTTCCTAAAATACAGGAATACAGGTCTGATCATAACACACACACACACACACACACACACACACACACACACACACACACACACTTACTTGATAAACTCCAGGGACTCCTTATCACCTTACTTGCCCCCATGAGTATTCTGTGATCCAGTAACAACAGCCTACTTGTAGATCCTCACATGTGATGTTCCATCACCTGACTCAGTGCCTTTAAGCTGGCTTTCTCCAGTGCCTGTAATTATCTCCTTGCTGGTTTCCATTCTTTCCATTTTCAGTCAAAATCCCACCTTTTGCAAGAAGCTTTTCTCTGTTCTCCTTAATAAAAGCACCTTCCTTCTCTAATCATATCTAATTTATCCTGTATATATCTTATTTGTGCTTATTTGGTTATATATTATTTCTCTCATTAAACTGTGATTTCCGTTGAGGACAGGGACTTTTTTCACTTTTCTTTGTAACCTCAAATCATAGCACAGTGTCTGGCACATTGTAGGTGCTTAGTAAATGCTTGTTGGCTTTTTGACAGCAAATGTGTGTGGGATTCCTTTGGACAATAGTCACTGGGAAGCAATCGACTAAAAAAGTCTGTCTGGGAATTTATGCCTGGGAAACATTTATTTCCTTATTCTTATTTTCTTCAGTTCTATGTTATGATGTTTTGTGTATTTTGATTGCCAGCCAGTTATGTCCTATAATTATAGCTCAATCAGCTAGCATCTTTTAATGTCTCTTTCTCTGTACTTCAGATGATGTAACCTTCTTGGCTGCCTCCTGTCAAATCCAAGGTAACCCAAATTCATTGCTGCCTTGAATGGAGCTGACAACTGGTAGGGGTGGGATAGCATTTGAGTGTCTCAGATAAGAGATGATTAGTTACTTTCGTTTTCTATGGAGGTTGAAAGATTTCATTATGCAAAATAATAAACATGTTTGATATCAATTCTCCAGCTTCAGAACCTGTATTCAAGAATTATAATTAGTTTAACATGATATATATATATATATATACATATATATATATATATTCAAAGCACAGATGATTTTTGAAGTTTGTATGGCTAAAATTTCAGATTTTTTCTTGCTATTATCCTTAAGGCTAGGAGTGTTTCTTTGTTATTTTTTAGTGTTCTGCTGCACTTCTGAATTGCAACAAATATCCTTCCATGCCTACATTGTCTTGTTGGTCAAATAGTGGGAAAGATACTCCTAGAATTTTATGTAGTAGGAGTTTGAAAGATCATTTATTCTAACTCCGTCATTTATTGGTGAGGACACCGAGGCTCAAATAGAAGAGATTTTATTCGGGGCCACATAGTGTCAGAACCAAGACTTGAAACTGAGGTTGGACAAGTCACTTTCCCACTTTGGGATTCAGTATCCTCACCTGAGAAATGAAGGAGTTGGGGCTAGGCAGTCTTTAGGGTCCTGTCAGATCTAAATTTATGATCTCATATTTGTGCTACTCCAAGACCAATGCTTATACTGTTATATGAAACTGTATGTTCTACATATACCATATTGCTAATAGCAAAAACATCCAAACCTAACTAAGAAGATGCTTCTGGGGCTTATTATTTGAGAGGAGGATAATACCTACATCTATCTATCTGTCTGTCTATCTATCTGTCTGTCTGTCTGCCTGTCTGTCTGTCTATCTATCCATCTATCTATCTATCTATCTATCTATCTATCTATCTATCTATCTGTACGTCCGTCTTTTTGTCCATCTGTCTGTCTATCTTTCTGTATATGCAAATGTGTATATACACATATACCTACAGATACATGTGTGTATATATTATATATACTCATGTATATCATCATTTAGTTAACCTATGATAGTAATTCTTTAACACTTATGATCCCACTTGTTCTTTACAACAATCCTGGAAATGTGATAGGTTAGGTATTAATTATCATTACTATTTTATAGATGAGTAAACTAATGTATAGAGCTCCTGCCACAAGGATAAATCAAGGCCATTCTTGACACTTGATCCATTAATTTTGGCCAACTGCTTGTTGGCCTTTTCTTTAAAGGATGTAAAGCTATAACTAGAGAGACTGTTTTACTTGCTTCTCTTTATCATGATGTCATAGGAAAAAATATATATTTTATAAGTGTTGATTGATTGATTAATCGAGGCACAAATTCTCTGGTGCAACCGTGCTGAAAGAAATCTAAGAATAAAAACTGATGCATTTCCTTTAAGCCAGTGTTCTTGTTACTAGGTCATACCACTTCCCGGATCAAGCATCCGGTCACCCAGATTCTTTCTTTGGATCCCATGCCTACATATCAGTCTTTAAATTTTCCATAGATTTAGAGAATCTCAGAGTTGGAAGAGACCTTAGAGTTTATATCACTTAATCTACTACGGCATATGGGAAGCCCTTCTTCCTTCCAAGGCAAAGAGAAAATCCATTTATCAGTAAACGTTTATTAAGCACCTACTATGTGTCAGACCCTGTGCTAAGTGCTAGGGATACAAAAAAAGACAAAAAAGTCCCTGACATGGAGGAGCTTACAACCTAATGGGAAAGAAAACACAAAGACTATATAAAGGATAAATAGGAAAATATTAGCAAAAAGAAGGTACTGGAACTGGGGGAAGCCTTCCTGTAGGTGGGATTTTAGTTGTAACTTAGGAAACCAGGGAGATCAGTAGTTGGAGCACAGGAAGAAGAGAATTTCAGGCATGGGGGACTTCCAGAAAGAACTTCACATGGAGTATTGTGTGATGGTAGAATGAAAAGAAATTAGAACCTTGCCAGGTAGAAGAGATACACCGGAGTTCGTCAATTATCTTTCTTCATATGCCATGTAGCAAACATTTCTTTCAAAGCAATTATGAAATTATGGCAGAGGGTTAAGAGGTTGAATTTATCTAACAGGAAAAAAATGTTTATGTGACATAGAAATCTAGAGCTGGAAGGGACCTTTGAGATGAATTTGACATTTGACAGAAGAAGACATTGAGACGCAGAAAGAAGAAATGATTTGCTCAAGATTTCAAAGCAAGTCAAGAGCAGAACTGGGGCATAAAATGCGATTTTGGGATGTTGTCCAGAGCTTTTGGAGCTCAGACCATTAGCTCCTTGGAACTTGTGTACCCAAGGTGAGGATCAGGCAGTTTCAATGTGCCTGATGTCTCTGAGTAAGGAGCAGAGCATTCTCACCACCTACGCAGTAGAGAATAACGTAGCTCGGGCCAGCTCAGCAGAGCCCAGCACATGAGTGAGTGACAGTATGGTTGGCATGTACAGCACAGCTTGTTTCCTCATCTGCAAAATGGGGATAATAATATCACACCCACCCACTGCACAGACGTTCTGTGAGGATTAAATGGGAAAAGACTTTATAATTTCAAAGTATTTTGAAAATGTGATTTTTTTCAGTTATTGTTGTTGGGGGTAATTAGTAGGCAAAGTAGATAGAGTGTAGAATCTGGAGTCAGGAATACATGAATTTCATTCCTGCCTCAGGCATTTATTAGTTGGGCTGCTGTGGACTTTCACCTTCTTCTCCCTTGATGTCCTCAGCAGCAAAATGGAGGTAGTGATAGCAACCCCTACCTTCCAAAGTTGTGAGGGAAAAAGGACATAATACTTATCAAGCATTTTATAAACTTTAAAGTGCTATATATGTACTGGCTACTATTGTTGTTCTGGTGGCTCTTGAACTACCTGAAAAGTATCAGTGTTTTTAGAATCTTAGAATTCAAGATCAGCTAACCTATCACCTTGGGCACATAGATGGCAAAGAGGGAAGAGTGCCGGGCCTGCAGTCAGGAAGACTCATTTTCCTGAATTCAAATCTAGCCTCAGACACTTATTAGCCATGTGACCCTGGGCAAGCCGTTTAACCCTATTTGCTTGTTTCCTCATCTGTAAAATGAGCTGGAAAAGGAAATGGCAAAAGGGTTTTTGCTAAGAAAACCCAAAATGGGGTCATGAAGAGTCAGACATGACTGAAAGAACTTAACAGCAATAACCTATCACCTGCTCACATTATGAATCCTGTTTACAGGATTCCCAACATGTTCATCCAGCCTTCTGAGATCGCTGTTCCATGAAGGAGCTCATCCTTCTTTGAGACCACTCTAATGTAAGGGAAGGTTTTTTTTTCTCTTATGTTGAACTCCAATTTGCTTACACAGTGCCCCTATTTATGGGCTATACGGCCAAGAAGAACTAATCTAATTCTTCTCCCACATTCCAGCCCTTCAAGTACATGAAGAGAGTTGTCATGTCACCTTTATGTTTTCAATTCTCCAGGCTAACAATTGAATTCCTCTAATTGAAACGTTTTGGAAATATTCTCCAGGTCCTTCCCCCTTCTGGTTGCTGTCTCTTGATATGATCCAGGTTGTCATTGGGCTTCTAATATTTTAATGCCCATCAGTCACTTCTAAACTACAAAAAAGTACTAGGTGTTGTGCTAAGCATCAGGGGAACAAAAACAGCACCTGCCATTAGTGAGCTTTGTCACTGTTGTTGTTCAGTCATTTCAGTCGTGTCTGACTCTTCATGACCCAATTTGGGGTTTTCTTGGCAAAGATGCTGGAGTGGTTTGCCATTTCCTTCTCCAGCTCATTTTACAGATGAGGAAACTGAGGCAAACGTGGGCATGTGATTTGCCTAGGATCACACAGCTAGTACCCGAGGACAGATTTGAACTCATGAAGATGAGTCTTTCTGATTCCAAGCCCAGTGCCCTCATCCAATGTAACATTCTCAAAATATTATCTAACCAGGAAAGAATACAGCAGGATAAGCACAGGATCAAAGATGGATAGCTGGAAAAGACATCAGAAACCATTTAGTCAAACTCTCTTATTTTATAGGCGATGAAGCCAAGCTTCAGAGAGATTAAGTGACTCATCAAGGTCTCACAGGTAGTAATTATCAGAGTAAGGATTTAAACAAATATCTTTTGCCTCTATGTCCAATGCTCGTTTGCCTTATTTACTCAGAACACGAGTCTTTCATTAGCTACTTTGAATGCTTTATTTTGCCCTCATCCTTCTTAACATCTTTACGGTATCTGTCCTGTTGACCACCCCCAATTCTTGCATACTTTCACCTCTACAGATTTTTGGAACATCGCTTTCTCTTGTTTCTCCTGCTACCTGAATGGTTATAAACATACATAAATACAAATATGCAATATTCATAGGTATCCTAAATGTTAAACGTCCAAGAGAGATATCATCGTCACCCTTGAATCCATCCCTTTTCCTAACTTCGATATTTCTCTTGAGAATATCAACATCATTTTAATTACTCAGGTTCATGACCTCAGAGTCATCCTCAACTCTTTATTATTTTTTGTTGCTACCCCAAAAACCTCAATAGCCAATCATATGCCAAAAGTCTTGGCAATTTTACCTCAACAACATCTCTTACATCCATTCCTTCCTCCCCGGCCAGGACTATTGCAACAGCCTGCTAATTCCTCTGCATGACTCTAGTCTTTCCCCTGCCCACTTAATCCTTCACACAGCTGCCATATTAATATCTGTAAAATAGAGGCATCCAAATGGATCACTTTCCTACCCAAGAAATTGAAGAGGATCCCTCTTGCAGTATCAAATGCAAATTCCTCAGCTTAGGGTTGAAATTCTTTCACAATCTGGTTCCAACCTGTTTCTAGTCTAGTCTTTCCCCTCATACTCTATATACCCAGTTATTATTTCCCATACATGACATTTTGCATCCACCCTCCTTGTCTTTGCACAGACTGTTCCCAGTGGTTCCTTTCTTGTCTGTATAGAGTTAGAGATAGATATCTGTATAGATATATAGATTTATAGATATAGAAAGATATAAATATATATAGCATATGTATGTAGATTCATATATACATACATACTACATATATATGTGTGCATGTATGTGTATATATACATATATTATCTATCTATTTATTTGTGCCTCTTGAAATTTCTGTCTTCCTTCAAAGGGGATGCTCAAGTGCCTCCTACCATGCAACTACCCACCTGATCTCTGTAGGTATTAATACATCCTCCTAAAAATTACTTTGAACTTATTTTGCCTATATTCTGCATTGATTTACCTGTGTATGTGTTTTCCCAGAAGACTGTAAGCACCTTCAGGGAAGGAGTTATTTCATTTGTCTTTAGATTCCAGCACTCAGCATTTTATCTGACACACAGAAGGTACTTAAGAAATGCTAGCCGATTTTAATTGAACATCATATAAATATTGCTACAATCTACATTCTTATTGTCCTGATGATGTATTTGGGGTTTTAGAGAGCACCTCTCTAGGGAATGTATGGTAGACATTCTCTTTGTCATCTTCTAGAGGATGGGGAATTCATTGTTTGACCGTGGCTCACCAAAGTCTTAATATAAGACTAACTTGTATTTGATTAGTAATCTTTTGTTAATGCCATCAATTAGTCAGTTGATGGAATACATACACATACACACACATATACTTGTATGTATATGTATGCACACAAATGCATATATGAGTGTATGTGTAAGTGATGTGTGTATGTGTATGTATGCAACTAAGCTATCAGCTGACTAATGGTCAGTATATTAGAAAGAGTTAGCTCTGGAGTGGGCCATTCTGATTCTAACCAATGGTAGATTTATTTAACTAATGGCTGTTTACTTCATTAGGACCATTAGTATGTTAAAAATGGTGTTTTTTAAGCCTGCCAAAGTAAAAATCATTTATGTGTCTACTCCTTTTTTCCCCAAAGATAATTGCTGGCTTTCTTTTGATCACCCTTCTAAGTAAACAGCTTCTTTGCCTAGAAATCAGTCTTCAGAAAAAGTCAAGCCTTAGAAGCACAATGCTAGATGTATGTGAAAAAACAAAATCAAAACCAAACAAAAACCTTTGAGCTCCTGGAGGTAATTATCAGACACTTCGAACCCAAGCTCCTTCACCCATATATACATGTGCAGAATCTTACTCCTCGGGCCCAAACTCAGAGCTTTTATTGACTCCTCTTTAGCATATAATTCTTAACAAACTCAGTTATTTGATTTTCTGGCTTTCAGTAGATTAGCCACAAATGCCAGAGGGGTAAAAGGCCTGCTTTTAGATGCAGGTATAGTGATAGCAGTGCAAGTGACAGATGGCAGCTCTGCCACAGCAGAAGGCAGAGCAACATAAAAGTAGACCTAGAATTGTATCACCATAGACTCTATGGCATAGAGCAAAGCAATGGATGTCCATAGTAGCAGAGGTACTAAGGCAAGTTTAAATTTTATAGAACATCTTCTGTTTGAGGTATGTTAGAAAGAGTTCTTTTCAAAGATAGCCCATCAAAAGGGTAAAATTCAGGTGTTTTAAAATGTCTCTTTAAATTAAATTATGTAATTTGCTTCCTAACATCATGATGAGGGCTGTACCTTAAGTCAACAAATATTGATTGAGCATCTGCCAGCAAGATCCTGTGCTTGATGCTTGGAGTTATGAGGTTGGAGGCAAAGGGTACAGAATGCCAGAATAAATTGGGCATGTTTCCCACCTACAATGAGCTTACATTAGGGTACATAAAACTTACCTCCGAAACAGAAATTGCTAAGTAGATAGGAGCTATAAGAATTAACGTGCTATAGTGTTCAGAGGAGGAATGACGGTATAAACGCTATAGTGTGAACACTAACCCTTGAATAAGAGATTGTGGCTCAAAATCCTACCTCTAAATGTGTTACTTTAGGCAAGTCATTTAACCTTAGTATGTCCATTTTATCATCTGAAAAATGTGGTGGTTCGACTAAGTGGCTTCTGAGGCCTTTTGTAGTTCCAGATCTCTGATCCTGTGATTATCTGGCTCAGAAGACTTGAACTTTCAGCCAGAAGGATCAAGTGAGGCTTCATAGAGGATCTGCCATTAGAGCGGAAGTGTTGAAGAATGGGGTAGCTATTCATCTGGCAGAATTTGGAGTGTCTCATTGTTTCAGACATCTCAGAAATGCTTCATGTGAGTTTCCCATTTGTGAAATCTTTCAGGAGCCTCCATTTTGGGAAATGACCTCAGACTAGCTATCCCTTATTCTCTAGATTTAACCACAATGCCCCTACCCCCATACCCCTTTTTTAACTTCCATCAAGGGCAGGTAATATCTTTCTCGTTGCCTGCATTTCTGTCCCCCAGCACTTAGCATAGTGCTTGGCCCATAGTAAACACTTAGTAAATGTGATTGAATTTTAAGTAACTGACCAATCAACCATGAGGTTTAAAATGAGAAGAGAAAGCACAAGAGACACAGAGCATATTGGAAGTAGAATTGGTCTTAGAATTAGCAGAAATCTATCTTAAAATCACAACATTGATACTAATTAGCTATAAACTTGGAGGAAAAAATACTATAGTCCCACTCGCAAAGCTATCATGAGGTTCAAACAATGTTCTGTGAATTGCAGCCAGTGACTTCCTAGCCCTAGCCTCTTAACAGGGGCCCATGATTTAAAAAAAATTCAAAATATTTTGATTACCATATTTCCACATAATTGATTTCCTTTATGATCCTGTGTATTTTATTTTATGCATTTAAAAACCTTATTGTGAGAAGGGATCCTAGGCTTCACCAGACTGACAAAAAAGTTCCAGGACACACACACACACACACACAAACACACACAAAGTTAAGGATCCCTAATCTAAGGAAATGTTCACTTCTAAGGAGTAGGAAATAGATTCTCTGAATGGCAGATTTGGGAACTGACAGCAAAGTGAATGATGGGGAATATCATGTTAATTGTGACTTTTAGTTGACTTTGGGTAAGCCAGTGTTCTCTTAATATTCAGATTCACAAAAAAAGATTATTGTCTATCTTAAGGTTAGCCAGTGGAATGTGGCAAACCTTTAGAGTAAACCTGTAAGATTTCTTCTGGACTAATGAGGATAAGTCAGAGGACATGCCCTCCTCTATCCAGTAGATATAAACAGAAGAGTTCCTATGGATCCATTCCTTTTGCTTATTTCCTGTGCTGCTCAGGCTTTAGTAGCTATTTGCCTGAGAAATGGCCATGTAGAAATCAGTGGATAACTAGTGAACTTCATCTCAGTTACACTCAGCTCCATATCCTCACTTTCATGGTATAGCAGTAGCTTCCTTTTGAGTCCATGTATAGCTGGGGTTGAGTCTATAGTAGGGAACAAGACTTTATCTTGGTCCTACGGATATCTCAGGAAACTTAAAATAAACAGGTGAGGAGCGAAACAGATTTTTCCCCCTTAGTTTCATCCATAGGTTTTGCCTACATGCTCTGAAGCCTAAACAATAGTCATGCATATCCTAGAGGGACTGTGTTCAGGTGTGGACCAGACCCATCGACCGGTCAAGTCCACTCCAATTGACACTCTGTGATGCTTGGGAACAACAGTTTTCATTTCTATTGCACTTTGGGGTTTACAAAATTATTTCTTTATAACAACCCTGAAAGAGAGAGGCAGTGAAGATATTATTGTGCCCATATTTTACATGAGTGATCTGATATTGAGTAAGATTGTGACCCTACCCATCATATAGCACTTGTACCGTTGAGAGTGTGACTTGAGAATCAAGAAAACCAAGTTCTGTGTTCTTTCCACTTTACTATTTTATTGGGGAGGTAAACAGCATATTATTCTCATGTAATTTTCAAGAAATATTGAACTGCTAATTCCAAAGCACCTTTTGAGTAGATTTATGATAGTATCACTCTTCCTTTTCCTCCTCCCACCAAAAGAAAGCAGGCATTCAGTTCTATGCAGAGTCAACAAATAAGCCGTTTGTTTCTATAGATCAGACATTATTCTCCACTGAGGGTCATCGAGGAGCAATGATTAAACAGATGCCACTAGCTTATTAAATCAGTGTTCAGGTCTCTTAGTCTTCTGCTTCTAAGGTTATTAGTAATTCCGCTCTGCTAGCTACCAGGCCCACTGTCAGTCTGGGGAGGGATGCAATTCAGAAGTTGATGTACATTTCTGAACTTTTGGCTTTTAAGGATTCCATCAATTCCTGTGACTCTCAGAATAAAGATTTCATATTTTGAATGCAAAAATGTGAAAATATATTGTATCTGAAACCTTTCTGCTGTGGCAAGTCTCCTTGTTTGATATGCCCTCTCCCTTAGCAGTTCTAATCCAGATATTGCTGAAGGTACCCTGGGGGAATAAATTCTATTGGGAACATTTATATTTAACTCTGCTGCCTTCCCCTCTCTGGTTTTTCCTCTATTATTTTATTCCCCTGGATTGAATTAAAAAATACATTTGGAGCTGCTTTAATTTGAGATACACGTTTTTATTGGAATGTTAATAGCCATAAAGGTTCATACTTTTATATGTCGTAAGACTCCTGATAATCTGAACATTTGTGCAAATGGTACATATGTTTCTAATGAACATATGCATATTCATATGCATATATATGTATTATCGTATACTATTGTATATATCATATCAATTACTCAAATTATTCAGTCAGTGAGCATTTAAATAGTGCATTTCATGTGCCAAGTACTGTGCTAGGCATGAGGAATAGAATGCCTTTCCACAGAAAAAAAAGAAAAAGAAATATCCCTTACTTTCATGGAGATTACATTCTATAGGTGAAAATATGCATACAAGTATATATAAATTATATATAATCCAGATAATAGAAGGCATTTTGTGAGAGGCACTAGAAGTTTTGGAATGGGGAAAAGACCCTTGTAGGAGATAAGAATCTGAGCTAAATTTTGCATGAAGCCAGGGGTTTTAAGAGACAAAAACAAAGAGGAAGCATGTTCTAGTCACATGCAATACTTGTGCAAGGCAAAGAGATAAGTGATGAAATGTCATGTGTGAGAAATGGCAAGGAAGGCAGTTTGCCCATTGATTGCGTAGAGGACAGTAATATTATTATAGCCTGTCTGAAAATTTAGCTTATTTTATGGATTGTAGATAATCTGTTTATAAAATTATAGCTTTTGTAGATTATTTAATTGTGTAATATAGAACTACTATTCAAAATTAAACAGTCTGGTTTGTTTTTTGTTTTGTTTTTTTTTTTTTGTAATTTGACTCAACTAAAATTATAGTGTGATTTTTCTTTGTGGCATTGATATGACCCTTTGTCCACGAAGGCTTTGTCAATGGAGCAAAAGCTTTGGCAGAGTCTCTTAAGCTAGAAAAGCTTTGACTGTGAGCCTGATGACTGATTACCTTTAGTTGTCTCAGGTTTTTACACTGCTGGAACTCTTCAAAATAACTGATATTTTGGAAATTTACTAAGAGAACTGAATTACATTTATGTTGACATTTTGTGTTATAAATGAAGTGAGAAGATACTAAGAAGTCGGAGTTGTTTGAAAAGACAGTTCATAGGTTCTCCTTGGAGAAGAAGCACATAAATAAATTGACCAAGTGTTGTTCTTCATGTGTCCAAATTAAACAAGCATTACTGTTCGTGGGATGCTTGGCCAGATTGCCTGGTAGTTCTCAGAGTAAGCATAAGTATACAGGCCATCATGAAAATAATAGCGTTATATACCATCATGTCTTGAATAAATGAAGAATGGAGGAAGTTATAGAAAAAACTTGACAAAAACTCACCAAATGAAATCACATATATTAATATTCAATGGCTTCAGTGTGAATATGAGTGCTACGAAAAATAAGTTTAAAAATCCTCTCTAGAACCAAGAAATCAGTTGTTGTTAGATAATTGTCAAAATCTTATGATTCCTGTACATCGTGACCACTTTCTTTTAGAAGAGATTTTAAAAGTTAAGGATACAGTGAGTAGCAAGCAACATAATTTTTAAAAAATGTAATTGACCTTCACTGGACAGAATTGACTATTTTAAGATGTAGCAGTCATTTCAGAGTTATCTTTCAAGGATTCTCCATGATATCCACAGAAACTGAAAGAAATCGGCTTAACACTTCCATAATGGGAAAACAAAGTGGAAGAAAAACACCAAGGGAGGAAGCAGGACAGATAGGCAGCTGGTCAAATTAGTCTATTAAGTTGTATGTCTTAGACAAGCCCTGAAAATAAATACTGAGCTAGGCCTAAAATTTAGCAGTGGCAATATATCAGGTTGGATCATCTTTGGTTAATAGCGTAGTACTTTCATTTATTCTGAACCAGTCACTACTGCAAAAGTCCATTCCTCTAAAGCTAAGATTCTACTAGTAATGTATAATATTTGAAGGAAACTGAATACCACTATCTCAAAATATATATTTATTTATATTTTTTGTATCTCTCTCTTATTTTATTTTTTCTCAATTTCATATAAAAAATTTAACAGTTTTTTTGAGTTTCAAATTCTGTCCTCATTGAGATGGCAAGCAATTTGTTGTAGATTATACATGTGAAGACATACAAAACATATTTCCATATTAACTATGTTGGAAAAGAAAACACACACACAACAAGAAAGATGATGTAAAAAATGCTTCGATCTGCATTCAGACTCCATCAGTTCTTTTTCTGGAGCAGAAAGCATTTTTCATCATCAAATCCTTCAGAATTGTCTTGGATCATTATATTGCTCAAAATGCCTGTCATTTACAGTTGATCAGCAAACAATATTTCTATTACTGTGTACAGTGTTCTCCTGACTTTGCTCACTTCACTTTGCGTCAGTTCCTATAAGTATTCCTAGGTTTTTCTGAAAGCATTCTGTTCATCATTTCTTGTAGTATAATAGCATTTCATCAAAATAACATACCACAATTTGTTTGGCCATTCCCTCAGTTTCCAATTATTTGCCACAACAAAAAGGTCTGCTATAAGTATTTTTTTGTACAAATAGTTCCTTTTCATTATTCTTTGATCTCTTTGGGATAGAATCTTTTAGTAGTATTGCTGGGTCAAAGGGTTTGCACAGTTTTATATCCCTTTGAGCATAGTTGCAAATTTTTCTCCAGAATGGTTGAACTAGCTCACAACTCTACCAAAAGTACATTAGTGTCTCACTTTTTCCACATCCCTTCCAAACATTAATCATTTTTCTTTTCTATCATTTTAGCAAATATAATAGGTGTGAGGTGGTACCTAAGAGTTGTTTTAAATTTCATTTCTTTAATCAATAGTGACTATAGGTCGTGACACCCATAGTTTAAGAAGCGTTGAAGGGGTGACAAGGGAAAAAAGTTTAAGAAGCCCTGATTTAAAATATTTTTTTCATATAACTCTAGATAGTTTTGATTGTTTTTTCTGAAAACTACCTATTTATATCCTTTGACCACTTATCAATTGGGGGAATTACTTGCATTCTGATAAACTTACTCAGTTCTTTATATATTTGAGAAATAAGGCCTTTATCAGAGAAACTCACTGTCAGATCTTTTCCCTGATTTCCTGCTTTCCTACTAATCTGGGCTGCATTAATTTTGTTTGTGCAAACTTTTTTCATTCAGTATGACCAAAATTGTTAGTTTTACATCTCGTAATGCTCTCTATCGCTTGTTTGTTCAAATTCTTCCCTTATCCATAGTTCTGAAAGCTAAATTTTTTTATGCTCCTCAATTTGCTTATGATATCCATTTTTACATCTAAGTCTCATACCCTTTTCACCTTATCTTGGATTGCAGTGTAAAATATTGATCTATAACTAATGTCTGCCAAACAGCTTTCCAATTTTTTCCAGCAACTTTTGTCAAATAGTGAATTCTTGTTTCAAAAGTTTGGATATTTGGGTTTATCAAGTATTAGGTTACTATGGTCATTTACTGCTGCACATTATGTACTTAATTTCTTCCAGTGATCTTTGCCATATTTATTATCCAGTACCAGATTGTCTTGATGCTTACCCACTTTGTAATGCAGATTGAGTTCTGTTAATGCAAGGCCACCATTCTTCACATTTTTTTTCCTTGATTCTTTGGCTATTCTTCATCTTTTGCTCTTCCAGATGAATTTTTTTACATCTCAAAATGATTAAATGACAAACAACATAAAGGTCAGTGAAATTGGCTTAGGGTACTTGAGTAGGCTGCAAGATGTTACCTGAAACAATGTGCATAAAAAGACATTGTCAAAGGATGCAAATGATTGGAAAAGGAAATAGCCCGATGGGTATATTGGTGGTAACATACTGAAAAAACAGGAGGACCTGTAGTATATTGGGTACATTCTCTTTATCAGGAGCTCTTAATCTGTGGGCCATGAATATAAAACTATATTTCAATATGATTGAATTCTTGTTTAATCCTATGTGTCTTATTTTATGTATTAAAAATATATAATTCTGAGAAGGGGTTCATTGGTTTCACCAGACTTCTAAAATTGGGCCGTGATATAAAAAAAATTAAGATTTCCTGTTCTATAAAATATTTGGGGAAAAAGTAGACAAATTAAGAAGGCATGAAGGCATGTTGAAACTATATTGTCAAATCTCTACACTAAAGGAAAAATGTGCTTTGAAATGACAGAGCACAAATTTGGTTTGCCTTTCTTTGTAAGAAGACAGCAAAAAACAGAGTCAAAAAATATTATAGTAAACGAGACATCTAAGATTACTTTAATATATTAAGAGTCTTTATTTCTTTAGGGCAGATACTCCTATCTTCGATCAATCCTCAAGTATTTATCACATGCCTGCTATGTGGCAAATACTCTGGTAGGTACTGGGGATACAGATTAGAATTTAACAGTTCTTTTCCTCAAAAAAATTTACAAACTATAATATATGCATGTGTATACATAAATATACAGGTGCATGTATTCATCTACTTAGATATATAGGGATCGTCAATGCAAATTATGAACCCTGCACATCTTGTAGATGGTCTTCAGGAATCATTGTCACTTCAACAGTCCACCATCTGGTTGGCAACTTTCTGGTGCTGAGCCTCTCTGAACTCAGCCAGGATGGTCTTCTTTTTAACAGATTGACAGTCTGTTACTATCCCTTTCCAATCTGTAATATCAGCCAAAATGTGTACTTGCCTGGCAAAGGTTTTGAGGATAGAGGGTCACTTGATGCCACAATGAGGTATCAGAGTGGGACCTTAATGGAAGACTTGGATGATTAAATGATATAATTTTCAGAGGTATCTTGGGTCATATGGCTGAAAGAAAAATTCTCCTTTATTAAAAACCAATAACTACAGGTACATAGGATATTATTTTATACCCCAGTGGTTTAACTAAGCTTGCATTTTGCCTTCATTGTAATGCCACATGTGCTTTCTTTCAAATGAAGGAATCAGCAAAGTGTCTTGTGGGACATATTTGAGAAACACATTTTAACACAGAGTAAGTGCTGGAGGTTTTAAGGGAAAAAAAAGCCTAATGATAACACTCAAAGGAGATAAAAAGGAATACAAATAAAGAAGATTCCACCTAGAATGTAGTGAAACTAAAGAATTAGTATGAGTTTGGGGAGCACTACTAAATAAAGACTGGCATGCATTGAAGAGAGATAATAGCCAACAAAGGAGGAAAAATGTTGTAGTGTGGTTTGTGTTGCAGTATTACAAATGTAGGAAGTCCTTAGTGTCTTAAAAAATGGTAAAACATCATAGGGCAGATGTATTCTTGGACCATTGCTTGCTTCTTAAATAGCTGGAATTTCACAGTGATTCTTGATGGGGTAGTCATGCAATCAATCACTCAACAAGTATTTATCAAAAAGTCACTATATTCTAGGCTCTGATACAAATAATAAAATTATCCCTATTCTCAGTTAGCCTGTTTTCCCCAGTACATTGCTTTGGGGTGAGAGGTTACAGAATATCTACCTTCTATGAATGGTAGAACTTCTTTATGTTTTCCCTGGAGATGAGTGAAAGCAGCCTGTTTCATAGGATATAGACCTCAAAGGGAACATAGAAATGGTTTTTGGTAACATGGGAGTAAATTGTGGGAGAAAGCAGGAGAATAGGGAAGCATTTGAACATAATAAAAAGAAGGAAAATATTCAGGAGACTTAAAAGGGTTTAAGCTAGTGAAACACTTCCAAAGTTGAATCTGGAGAGGAGAAATTTGATGACATTTTGGAGAAATTAGGGGAAATAGGAAGAACAGAGTTAAGATCTAGATAATGGTTGAGATTCTAATTCCAGGTAGAAAAAGATCAGGATCATGGATTATTAAGGAGGATATAGGAAGAATAGGGAATCAGACCCAAAGAGTTAGATTAAAGAAGAAAAAAGGAGAAGGTAGATGGCAAGACAAGAGTAAGCAAGAAAGGTCGAGTAGTATTGCTAGAGGGCAAAGCAAATTGATCGAGTAGATTTGTGGGTTGAGTCAATTGATGAAACAGATCAGAGATTGGTGCAAGATTGAAGGGCAAGTGGAGTCTGTTGATGCAAAGAAATAAATTTGACTGATGTTGTCAAGTTATTAGGAAGAATGATTATCTATAAAAGTTTTGACTAGGTGCTTAGGGTTGAGATGTAAACACCGAAAAGTTCATAAAGACAGGCTGACAATCTAAACCACTCTGGTAAGTAGAGGACATTTTGTGGTGAATTCTGTAAGAGCAGAGATCCATTACTACCCTAACTAATGTGATCACAGAAAGCCTAAGTGCTTGAATTGAATCAAAGAAAAGTGTAAAACCAAGTGTGAATAAGTACCTTATCAGTTTGGGATTACTATAGGAGTTGGCTGACTGGATACAAGGAAGATAGTGGCACATAGAAAGTATTTTGTGAGTGAGAAAATCAAGTTATAACTTTTGGTTTGGTGTCTATCGGTTATATGGATGCCCGCTGTAATGATGAAAGAGTTTGTAGTTCAGGGGATTCCAGCTGGAATATTAGACTGAATAATTGAAGGCCAGAAGAGAACTACTAAAGGTCAATTAATGAGGAATCTAACAGGAAAATGGACTTCTAGTAACCAAGGGTTGTGAATTCGTCCTTTACTCATATGTTCACTGTGTTATACTTTAAATTATGCTCACTCTCTCCATAGAGCTTTTGTGTGTTTGTGGGAGGGTGTGTTCCACACTTGTTCTGTCTTAGTAATGATCATTTTTGATAAACCATCTTATTGAAACTGTCCCTGCATTGAATCTGGCTGATTATCAACGGAAAACACACTGACAGGGAAAAATGACCAACACTCCTATGAACCCAGACTCTCAAGGTTATACCTAGAAAACTGAGAGAGTAACAACCACACAACGCAAATGGGACTTGGGGACATAGTCCAAAGGATTTGGTACACTTATTTTGAGTATGTGATATTTGCATTTCTATTACATCTAAGTGACCTTTGCACCAAGTCTAATCAAATCTCCATCCTGGAGGAGATTTTAAAGTGACCGTAAGGATTTTAGGGAAAATGATATATTATCAAATGAAAGAAGTCAAGTTTCAATGACAAAAGAGAATGGTATCTGAGGTGGACGAGTGGAGACTTGATTCTTGTCAGGATGATGGAGAGTTGAAAGAGTATATTACTAAGAGGAGAAAGGGAAGGAAAAAAGAGATGTATAATTAGAGCTTAAAAACACCTTTGAGGATATTCTTGAAGGGGAAGGAGTTGGATGCTTTGAGGAGGAGGAAATTGATTGTCCTTTAAACAATGACATAATAGATAATGATTAGAGAAATGCAAATTAAAACAACTCTCAGGTACCAACTCACACCTCTCAGAAATGATAAATGTTGGAGGGGATGAGAGAAAATAAGCACACTAATGAATTGTTGGAGTTGTAAACTGTTCTAATCACTCTGGAAAACAATTTGCAGAGTATTAGGGGGCGGAGCCAAGGTGGTGGCTGGAAAGTAGGGACTTGATTAACCTCCTCCCCCCACCCCAGGTCTCTCCAAACACCTATAAAATGGCTCTGAACAAATTCTAGAGCTGCAGAACCCATGAAATAACAAAAGGAAGCAGAGCTCCAGCCCAGGACAGCCTGGATGGTCTCTGGGAAGGGTCTATCACATGGAGTTGGGAGCGGAGTGAAGCAGAGACCAGCATGGGCTGCACCAGGACCAACCAGCCTGGGAGCCAGGCAGAGCAGGTGTAGTGCCCTGAATCAGTGAACTGTGACAGTTACCAGACTTCTCAAACTGCATAAACCAAAGACAACAGAGAAGGTTAGTGGGAAAAACTGTTGGGACAGAGTGAAAGGAGTTCATGGTTGGCTATTGCCCTGGGAGCAGCAAAGGTGGTACACCTCTGAGGCTGCTTCCAGAGCTACAGCTGCAGTTGCTTCTGGCCCCAGGCCCACCTGGTGGGAGGAATTAAGTGGCAGATTAGAGTAGGAGTGCAAAGGCTGCTTTGCCCTGCCTGGATCTGGGGCACCATACTGGCTGGCAGTACTTAGGGGAGAAGGAGCCCTGGTGTGGCAGAGCTTGCTATGTAGAAGTGGCTCTGAAAATAGCAGTGCAGCCCCTCAGGCTTGGGGCAAAGTACTCTCCACTCTACAAGAAGTCTTGCCCTGACAAAAAGCTCAAGGGTCAAGTAGTTGACTGGGAACATGAACAGGCAGTCAAAATGGTCTCAGATTCAGACTTAGACTTTGGAATCTTTTTTTGGTGACAAAGAAGACCAAAACATACAGCCAGAAGAAGTCAACAAAGTCAAAGAGCCTACAACAAAAGCCTCCAAGAAAAACATGAACTGGTCTCAGGCTGTGGAAGAGCTCAAAAAGGATTTGGAAAAGCAAGTTAGCGAAGAAGAGGAAAAATTGGGAAGAGAAATGAAAGTGATGCAAGAAAACCATGAAAAACAAAGCAATGACTTGCTAAAGGAGACCCAAAAAATACTGAAGAAAATAACACCTTAAAGAATAGACTAACTCAAATGACCAAAGAGCTCCAAAAGGCCAATGAGGAGAAGAATGCCTTGAAAGGCAGAATTAGTCAAATGGAAAAGGAGGTCCAAAAGACCACTGAAGAAAACACCACCTTAAAAATTAGATTGGAGCAAGTGGAAACTAGTAACTTCATGAGAAATCAAGATATTATCCAACAGAACCAAAGGAATGAAAAAAACCAAAGACAATGTGAAATATCTCATTGGAAAAACCACTAACCTGGAAAATAGATCCTGGAGAGATAATTAAAAAATTATTGGACTACCTGAAAGCCATGATCAAAAAAAGAGCCTAGATATCATCTTTCAAGAAATTACCAGCTTCCTTTTTCTCTTCCATTGCTTTCAAGTTTGCACTCAGTGCCTCAGCCTCCAACATGCAGAACAACGCCGGAGAGTTTGTGGATCTGTATGTGCCACAGGAATGCTCTGTGAGCAACAGTATCATCGGGGCCAAGGACCACGCGTCCATCCAGATGAACGTGGCCGAGGTTGACAAAGTCACAGGCAGATTCAATGGCTGGTTTAAAACCTATGCAATTTATGGAGCAATTTGTAGAATGGGGGAATCTCATGACTCTATTCTCCGACTGGCAAAAAAATGATGGTATTGTTTCAAAGAAATTCTAATTGAAGAAATCTTGTGAAAAATGTCTTAAATCAGAAAAACAAAACAAAATAAAAAAAAGAAATTACCAAAGAGAACTGCCCTGATATTCTAGAGCCAGAGAGTAAAATAGAAATTGAAAGAATCTGCTGATCCCTTCCTGAAAAAGATCCCAAAAAGAAAACTCCTAGGAACATTGTTGCCAAATTCCAGAGCTCCCAGATCAAGGAGAAAATACTGCAAACAGCCAGAAAGAAACAATATGAGTACTGTGGAAGCACAATCATGATAACACAAGATCTAGCAGCTTCTATGTTAAGGGATTGAAGGGCTTGGAATATGATATTCTGGAGATCAACGGTGCTAGGTTTAAAACCAAGAATCACCTACCCAGCAAAACTGAGTATAATGCTCCAAGGCAAAATATGAATTTTCAATAAAATAGAGGATTTTCAAGCTTTCTCAATGAAAAGACCAGAGCTGAATGTGACTTTCAAACACAAGAATCAAGAGAAGCGTGAAAAGGTAAACAACAAAGAGAACTCATAAGGGACTTAGTACAGTTGAACTGTTTTGTTTACATAATTCATGAGACCTCAGTAGGGAATATATATATATAGACAGAGGGTACAGGGTGAGTTGAATATGAAGGGATGATATCTAAAAAAATAAAATAAAATTAAGGGATGAGAGAGGAATATATTGAGAGAGGAAGAAAGGGAGAGATAGAATGGGGTAAATTATCTCACATAAAAGTAGAAAGAAAAAGCAGTTCATTGGAAGGGAAGAGGGGTGAGGTGAAGGGGAATGAGTGAATCTTGCTCTCGTTGGATTTGACTGGAGGAGGGAATAACACACAATTGGGTATCTTACCCCACAGGAAAGAAGGAGGAAGGGGATAAAAATGAATGAAAACTAGAAGGGAGGGCAGGTAGGAGGAGGTAATCAAAAGCAAACACTTTCGAAAAGGGACAGGGTCAAGGGAGAAAATTGAATAAAGGGGGATAGGTTAGGAAGGAGCAATATATAGTTAGTATTTTACAACATGAGTATTGTGGAAGGGCTTTGCATGATGATACATGTGGGACCTATGTTGAATTGCTTGCCTTCTTAGGGAGAGTGGGTGGGGAGGGAAGAAGGGAGACAATGTGGAACTCAAAGTTTTAAAAGAAGATGTTCAAAAAAAAGTTGTTTTGCATGCAACTGGGAAATAAGATATACAGGCAATAGGGCATAGAAATCTATCTTGTCCTACAAGAAAGTAAGGGAAAAGGGGATGGGGGAAATGTGGTGACAGAAGGGAGGGCTGACTGGCGAATGGGGCAATCAGGATGTACGTCATCTTGGAGTGGGGGGAAGGGTAGAAATAGGGAGAAAATTTGTAATTCAAAATCTTATGGAAATCAATGCTGAAAACTAAAAATATTAAATAATAAAAAAGAAAATTAAAAAAAGAAAACAATTTGCAACTACATCCAGAGGGCTATATAACTGTGCATGCCCTTTGACCCACTACTAGGTCCGCATCCCAAAGATATCTAAGAAAAAGGAAAAAAAAAACCTATATGAAAAAATATTTCTAGAAGCCCTTTTTGTGGTGGCAAAGGATTGGAAACTGAGTGGGTGTATGAATGGCTGAATAAGTTGTGGTATATAATTGCAATGGAGTAATATTGTGCTATAGGAAATGATGAGGGGGATGAGTTCAGGAAAGCATGGAAAGACTTATACGATCTGATGCTAAGTGAAGTGAGAAGAACTGGGAGATCATTGTACATAGTAAAAGCAATATTGTAATGATGAACAACTGTGAAAGACTTAGCTGTTCTGATCAATACAATGATGTAAGACAATTCCAAAGGACTCATGATGAAAAAAAATTACTAACCATCTTTGGAGAGAGAATTGAGGAACCTGAGTATAAATTGACACACGATTTTTCATTTTTTTGTTTTTCTTGCATTTTTGAAATATGGCTAATATAGAAACATGTTTTGCATGATTTCAGATGTATAATTGATATCATATTGCTTGCTTCCATGGAGTGGGAGGAGGAGGTACAGAACTTGAGTCTCAAAATTTTTTAAAAGAATGTTAAAAAATTAAAAGAATGATACAGTCAAAGCACAACTGTGATATTATAGCTCTCTACACCAGTAAGAGTTAAAAGAGAAGAGAATTTGTATATAGTAACCATCATTCAGCAGTACCAAGGCAGCTAGTTTTCTCTCTGATGGCAATAATGAAAAAGTTCAATGTTCTCCTGAGGCACATGATAAAGACACAATAGAAAGCCATCTAAAACTTACCACAGGCGATGGCATTTATGCACTTTTGGTGACTCACATATGAAACTGCCAGAAGGAAGTTAAAAAATATTTTGCCAATGTTATGGAGTCTTGGTTAAGAAACTGGTTAGGTTTTTCTAATTATTACCCATTGAAGACCATGAGTGCAGAAAAGAAAAACTAATTTGTGAGGTACCATCTGGTTTAGAAAATGGTATCTGTTAAAGTGATTTGGACTTCTGTATCATAGATTAATATATGGATGACATATTCCAGGTCACATAAATAATATAGATATCAAAATGCAAGAATGTATTTGCCAGATATCTTGCAAATCTAATCAAAATGTCATTAAACTGAAACTGATGGGGAGGGGAAAGACTACTTGTATATCTTCTCCAAATTAGATATTATATAGTAGCTACAAACAAGAAATAAGGTTGTGATGTTCAGAGGTTCATAGGATATAAAATCTAAAAAAGGAGACAGTTAAAACCTATGGTTTCATTCGTCTGTGTACAAATTTCCAAAGACAGAAACTAGAAGACCTAAGGAAGGATGCAAGTTTGATTGTTCAGGTATCATTGGCCCTTGATGGGATAATGTCCATGACAGAAAATTGATTCTAGGTGGGTAGAACTTATTCATAAGGAGAGATGGGATAAGATTATATATTTTAAAAGGGCATGCCCATGTAGCAAGAAGTGGCCTGGTATGATTGAGCTGGCCTCCAACCTAGGAAAATCTGAATTCAAGTCTTTCCTCTACACATACTGACTGTATGAACTGGGCAAGTGGCTTAACTTCTTAGTATTCTACACAACTCTTTTTAAGAGTTTTTTTTTAAGACCAAAAATTGTAGAGATAGTACTTATTGGTATTTGTATAGATAGTTTATATCTCCTCCATCCAAACCTTTTCAGTTTTTTTAACTATATATAAAATTAACCTTGTCATTTTATTGCGTATCAGTTGATTGTAGCTCCACTCACTATCCCTATGCATTTTCAAACCAAAATATTCTCTATGTGTTGGTTCCTTAATTAGAATCCAAGCTAGTTGAGAGGAAAGTCTTTTTTTAAATTTGTGTCCCTAGAGCTTGGTATAACTCCTGGCATATGGTAAATACTCAATAAATGTTTTTCATTCATTCATCCTTTCAGTCAATCATTCATTCCAAATTTCAGTGTGGATACTCAAAGAATTCACCAAAACCACTTAGATCTTAAAAAGCAATCTACAGAAGAAGGAAGAAAGGCAAGGTAACAGGATGAATATAAGAGCATGGAATGGTCTTGTAAAAAGAGTGTAAGGAAGACATGGACTTAATGGAGGCTACTGAGGACAGTTAAGAACACATTTTTAAAAATCTAAATGGGGGAAAGGAATAATGCTAGAATGGATCCTTAAAGAGATGACTGATGACTCTAGAAAGGAAGTAGTAATTCTGAAAAGCCAGCATGATTTCATCAAGAATGGGTCATGTCAGAATAATCTCATTTTCTTTGATGACAGGATTGTTAGCTTGTAGATGAAGAGATGCTGTGAATATAGTTTATCTAAATTTTGTCAAAGGTTTTAATAACATATACTATTCTTGTGGAGAAGGTGGAAAAAAGTACATTAAGCAATAATTCAGTCAGGTGGGTTCAGAAGCTATGATGGCTGAACTCAACAAATAGTTGTTAAAGGCTCAGTGTCAATGTGTGACCAAGAAAAAACAGCAATCCTATCAATGGCATACTATATCAAAACTGAACTAGTAATAGATAATCTTTATTGAAGGCTTAAAAGCTCATAGACCACTTTAGAGAAATTATATTTTTGATCTTTGTTATAGCCCAGTCGAGTAGATAATATAGATCCTTTTGTACAAATGAGGAAAATGAGTTTCTGGGACATTCAGAGAATTGCCTGTGGTCACACAGCTAGTAAATTTCAAGGGCAGAATTTAAGCCTAGCTCTCTCCTGATGCCAAATTCCATAATGCCCCATTGCCTTTCAACACTGCCAAATTGCACACTGTGGCATTCAGTTTCTGCTTCCAAAAAATGACCTCTTCCAAACATATGATTTCTTGATTTGTAGGAAAAATCATGTATGAATCTGAACAATATGAACCTGAAAAATGTAGCCATTTTTAATACTGTTTTTCTCACAGAAATTCATAGCCTAATTGGAGAGAAATTATAGAATAAAAATACTTTAAACAAGGGATGAAAAACTAATTTGAATCTTATGACAACAATCAGGTTGTCATTTACCTACTTCTAGAAATGTGTTTCTCATGAACCTCTTCCAATAAGTCTGGAAGTCAAATCTCTCTACCCAAATATTTAATTTTCCTGCTTTGACATTCATTTAATAAACACTGATTAAGCACATTCTGTGCCCTGGACACTCCATACCAAGTTTTTCCTCAGTGAATTTACAACTTAGTGGGAAAGAATAGAAAGAAATAAGTGTAGTCTAGGGTTCTGACCAAACTTGTAGGAGAAAATCTAGTAGATCAAATCAAGAAGCATTTATTAAGCACCTACAATATTTTAGTCCCTGTACAAAGTGTTGAGGGTGGAGGAGGGATAATTTGCAGAAGTCAGGGATCACTTCATGGAGAACATGACAGTTGAGTTTTAACTTGAAGGAGTTTAAGGATTTCGTTATATAGATGTTGGGATGGAGGCATGGCATCCATTGTAGTGATTATGTTTGTATCTGTTGTTTGTTTGCCAAGAATTTAGCACAGTGCCTGGAACATCAGAAGAGCTTAATAAGTGCTAGTAGACTGACTGCTTGGGGAAATCCCATAATTTTGGTAGGATCAGCTTAAGAAACCAGCAAGTAGTAGAGATTGGCTAATAAACAGAGTGCATGAAGTTGAATAATGTAAGCTAAAATTAGACAGTAGATACAAGGGTCAAACAGAGATGGAGATTCTACATACATCAAAGGACTGACATTATTAGAGATGATCATTAGAATTAACTTGGAAATGAGTAGTGTGAAGTACGGTTTGAGAGGTAAGATACTAGATGAAACAAGACAATGAAAAACAATGCTATAATTTTAGAGTTAGTCTAGAAATGTAGATTCCCAAAATGAGTGATATCTTCTCCTGTGGGATGCTGGAATAATCCATGGGGGTGGCAGTAGCCTCGAATGCAATTGAGGGGTATTGAATAAAAATAAAGGTTAACTTAAACTAACCCCTGTGGGGTCCTGAGTAATTTTTGAGGGTGCAATAAGCCAAATAGATTTGGGAACCTCTGGTAGAGTCTCAGCCCTAGAAGAGACATTATTATTCCTCTAGTCCAGGACAGCTAGGTGATGCAGAGGATAGAGTGTTGGCCTGAAGTCAGGAAAGCTCATCTTTGTGAGTTCAAATCCAGCCTTAGACACTTACTAGCTGTGTTACCCTAGGCAAGGCACTTAACCCTGTTTGCCTCAGTTTCCTCATCTGTAAAACTTTATGGAGAAGGAAATGGCAAACCACTCCAGTGTATTTGCCAAGAAAATTTCAGATTGGGTCACAAAGAGTCAGATATGACTGAAACAACTCAACAACAGCAGCAGCAGTTCAAGATATATCAGATGAAGAAAATTTCTACTGTGTTCTTAATAAGTGGTTATTGTGACTTAACATGAAGACCTCCAGTGATTGGGAGAATGCCATCTCCCAGGACAGCCCATTATAATCTGGGACAGTGCAAGTTGATCAGATATATTTCCTTTTATAATGGCTAAATTTGGCTTCTCACCTTTCCCAACACTTGCTCTTACAGATAGGTCAGAAAGCCTGACCTCAGATGTAGTATTAGGAAGGGCTTGGCCACAGAGATTTTGTGGAGGTAGCTTTCACAGACTTGGTAACTGGATGACTGTGGAAATGGAGGTGTCTTTCTTCTTGAGCTACTAGAAAAAGCATTACATAGATACTTTATCTTACTAGACATATGGCTATGTCAAAGCAAGTGATTGAGGTATTGGGAACCCATGTTTATTTCATTAATACAATGTAATGTAATGCATAGTTCTTTGTAATTCTGTGATGTGGTTTATACATGCGGTATTTTATTTATCCTAATTCTAGTAGTTTTCGTATGCATGTGTGTGAAGATAACTGCCAAGAAGAATAACGCTGATAATAGTGCCGATATTAACCAGCATTTATATAACTCCTTAAGATTTTCAAAACACTTTATATGCAATACTTCATGTGAGTCTAACTACCATCTTTTGAGGTAGCTACCATAGGCATCTGTTATTATTCCTATTTTAGAGATGAAGAAATCGAGGATTAGAGAGCTTAAGTGATTTGTCCTTGGCCTCTCAGCTAGTTGCAGAAATGGGATTTGAACCCAGTTCTTTATGACTCTGTGTCCAGATATCTTACGTTAAAACATCCCTGCTCTTATTCACAGAAGGAGATGTTTCTCTCCATTTCTTAGCTTTGTTGGTGAAGGTGTGGTTAAAGAATGACTAAGAAGGTGGTTAAAGAAATAGATTGCAATCTCCTTGAGTGCAGGCAATGTCTTTTGCCTCTTTTTCTTTCCCTAGCATGTAGCACAGTGTCTGGCACAGAGTAGGTCCTTAATAAATGTTTATGGAACTGAAATGAAAAATGACTACGCAAATCACAATAAAAAAGAACACCAGAATCATAAATAGGGGTGGAACCCTGGTTCTTTCCTTACTAGTGACTTGAACTTGTCACTATCCTTCTCTGAACCTCATTTACCTTTTCTCCACAAAGAAATATATCTCCCAGATGATGTCTAAGGTCTACACCAGTTCTGACAATATGCAATTTCCTGTACTTTTTATTTTACGTGTATAGGAAAGAAATGTTTGACAGTATATAGTGAGACAAGACTAAAACTAATCTCTGATGAAAATGAGCTTTTTTTCACTTTTCAAATAACATGGTTTCTTTATAACCTCTGATGTATTGTGGGTAAAATGAATAAATTAGAAAAAAATGCTATTTAAATGATTTTTCAGGAACCAAAACTACAGACTTTAATATTGCTGTGAGATCACTGAAGAGCCCATTTGAAATTATTTCCCTTCACTGAAGTGAAGTCATGAAATGTAATACAATGAGCCTTGGCTTTAAGCAAAACTTTCCCTGAGAGGTTGAACTCTTTATGAAACGTAAATTCTCAACAGGAAAGGGAAATGGAGTTCTTGGGTCCAGAATGAGAAATGGGTTGATTAAGGATGCATTATAATGCCAAGCTAATGTGCATTACTTTTCTCTCTTATATGCCAATGGTCCTTCATGATGCATATAACGTGACTTCTCCTTTCAGATAAAATGATATTTCTCTCTTGGCAGTAATGACATAGAAGTTTCATATAAGCAGAGTATTTTAGAGTTAGCTTCAATGGAAATTTATCCAAGTATACTTTCTAAAACTAGTATGGTTTGGAGGACAATTAAATCCTAATTTCTCCTAACCTGGGATCCTGAAACACTATGATCATTTGTAAGTTTCAGATTTGGCAAAAAGAAATTTTAAAAGGCTTTTAAATGAATTCGTAAGCCTGTTTTAGCTTAAAACAGACTACTTAAATATTTTTAACTCATCCTTACAATTTAAATAAGACATACTATTTAATCTGGATTGGGTTTAATTGATATTTGAAAATATAGCAGTTATTACTCATCTTCACCATGAAAGAATGAAATAAAATAAAATAAAATAAATAGAAGGAAGTTTAGTATCTCCACTTTCTCCAGGAAACTATAATTTCCTTGAGGGCAAGCAGGATTCATTTAATTTCTGTCTTTGTGTCTGCATGATGCCAGACATCTTTTTCTCTACCTTCTGCCCTGTGTGCTCTCTTTCTGGTTCTGTTATTTCACTGATGTAGGCAACTCCCAATATAGAAAATATAGATTGATAAATTACCTGCAACTAAGCCTTCTAATGTTGGAAGAGGTTAAGTGATTTCCTGAAACAAAAGCTGACCTGCCATGAACTATAACATTTCTCCATTTCTTAATGCTTAATAAATGTTTACTAAAGTGAATTATTGAATAGAAGTAGAGATAGAGGCATGTCCAGGAAGATGACCTCCAGGAAAGTCTCTGTCAAGTTTAGTAACCAAGACTTATAAGAAGGGTCATAGAGTGTCAAGTACTTTGAGAAGTATTACAGATTATGTAGTTTAGCTCCTGTACTTGACAGGTAAGGATAGAGACCCAGAGAAATGAAGAAATAATAGTAGCTCAATTTTGTACTGTTATTTATATTACTGTACCCATTGTATAGGTGGGAGAAACTGAGACTCAGTAAGGCTAACTGACATGTCAAAGGCTTGGGGTTTTAAAACTATTTTTTGACTTCAAGTCTGATACTCCTACTATAGTGACTTCAATCAAAACCTAGAGATCTGATCTTTTGGCTTTCAGTATAATCCTTCCCCCCCCCCTCCATGCAGTAGTTAATAATTACCATCAAAATAGAAAGATTCACACCTTGGGGGGGGTTTGTTTGAAAAAGAAAAGAACAATTTACTAAACAACAACCATAGCCTTATTTCAAACTGCATCTTGAAAGAGTTGACAGGAACTCACAGTCACACGGTGGTGGGAGGCTGTTGATTAAGGACTGCTTGGAGCTCAGTGCCATGCAAAATATTATTAAAGAAAGACACATTGGACTTCCTTTCTTAGGGGTATACAATATAATTACAGAAGGTTGTTTAGCAAGCATACAGATGTAATTTCGATTTCTCAGCAGTAATGGAAACAGCAATATAGCAACAGTATGCACAAAATGGTACCCTCTATTAAAGCCCCATATTGTGTGTCAAAGCACTCGACCCACTTACTAAGACCTTATTCTTGTGTCAAGAGAAACATTCTGTATATTGCAAAAAAATAATTATGGTATGTTATGGTCCCCTAAATCCAAATGGGCTTTCAAAAGCTATTCTTAATTCTGGCATTATCACTTACTCCGTATAATCTCGACCAAGTTATTTAACCCCTCCATCTGTTCCCTCTCATTGTTAGAATGAAGTGAATAATGCTGATCTAAGTGGTGAGGAGTTTTCAAAGAATGCCCAGCATTCAGAAAGTCTTGAAGGGTATGTATATGTGTGTGTGGGGTGGGGGTTGGGTTACTCATATGTGCTTGAAGTAGATGACCTCCAACTCTAATATCTTGCTTCCAGAGTTGCTGAGATTTAGTCCACAGACTCACAAAAGGAATAGGTTGAGGAATTATTTGTCCAAGATGTTGTATAAGAGTTATATGTTCTAGGTAAAGGTAACATCCAAGGTCCTTTCCAATGAGATGCCACTATTCCAAGACACTTGAACAAATTGGTCTTTGTCATTTGGTTTGCAATACACCCTGGAAGTCAAAGGATAAGCTTCTCAAGTTTCTGTATGTAGCTCAGGTATAGTGTGAATTTATGGATTCCATCCCCCACTCTCCACACTGGCTCATTCATGCAACTCACACCCAAAATGGCAGGTCTAAAAAATGAGCATGCCAATACAATGCTACCATTTAAAATCTTAGAGTCCTAGGGATAACCCTTCTGTATGTAGGGGGTGTGTGTTGGTGGGGAAAACACATTTTTATTATCTGACACAGTAACTCCAGAACCCCCACCAGTGTGTTTGACATTTACAAAAAATCAGCCATAGTGATACCCTTACCTCTAAAATATAAACCATTTACTAAATGATAAGTCAAAGGCAATAATAATCATAAAATCTCCTCAACAGAAGAAAAATTAGTAATAATAGAAATAGTCACAGAAGATGAAAGCAAAAATCATCATAATATCACAGTCCACTGATAAATCTAGGCCACTGATAAATCTACCACCAATAAACACAGTGTTTCTGGGGGAGAATTGTTTTACATTCATAGAAATCTGGAAGGCAAATGCATGAGTAGAAAAAAACAAAAAAAAAAACCATGCACTTGAGACAGTGCGCATGTCTGGACTGCAAGCTTTAATATTTTTGGTCTCATTGAAAACAAACTGAACCACATGAAATGCTTCTCTGGTGGCTGCTCCCCCCTTTCTTTATCACTCTCTTACTGGACAAAGCTGCTCCTCCGCTGCTCTTAAGCCAGTGAAGCAATTATAAGATCTTTGAGGTCACAGTCACACTAAATAGAGTACTGAGAAAGTCTTGATCTCTTTTAACAACAACAACAACAAAAATGAGTTTTTGCTTATACGGTAACAAACAGTGCACTTAAACTAGAGAACCCTAAAGTACCTCGGGTAGGCTCTCCTGGAAATGTGAACAAGCCCACCTACTTCTTCACATTATATAGGATTCTGCTTTCTCCAGTTAGCTTCCAGTAAAACAAATCCTCTTCTCCAACAAGTGCAAATCTTAGCAAAATTATTGCAAAACAGGTATTTCCCCCTCTGCTTCTTCTGCTCAAACCAAAGAACGTGGTAGTAGATGGCAATCAAGCATCCTTCAGATCTTTCCCATCTCTTAGGTATTAAGAGAGCAACTGCATGCCTCTGTTTATAGCAGCAAGATTTAGCTCTTCTATGATCTAAATAGCTGCAGAAGACCTCCTTCAGCAGACCATGCCTTTCTCCAGCAAATCAATAAAGCAATGCCTCTCTTCCAATCATTAGTCTCCCAGCAAAGTTTCTGAAGAGTCAGCTATTGCTTCTAGGACTAGCTTGTCTAGTAGGCTCCTGTCTTCTGTCCCTGGTTACTTTCCCCTCTGTCTGTGCTCAGCTTGTTTGTCTTCTGCCTTATCTATTCCTCTAGTTTTTCTTCTTCCTATATCTTCTTTGTGGTTCCTTACATCTTCCAATTCAGAGCTTGATCTTTGACAATACAAGAAATTTACTTTTCTCTCAGATACAAACCCAGTCATACTTACATAAGACTCTCATATACCCTGCACAGTTTTTTTATTTACAGTTTCTTAGTTACAAGCTTTAGAACCCTAAAAATAGTCACATGCAGCGAGCCAATGGACGACAATTTCCTGTAGCCATCAATATCTCAGGGATTGTTCTGCCTTCAAACAGAATACATGCATTTAAGAGGCAGTCGTCTCTCAGGTCCTTAGAACAGCCTGTTTCTGTCCTTAAAATTTTGAGTGGTCATATTCCTTCTCAAGTTGAATTGTATCAGTTTTCCTGATACAAATATTCTTTTTTCTCCCTCTTTCAGTAAGCAAAATGCCTACATGTGAACAGGGCAGTGCCTTATATCTGTAATTAAAAAATACTCTCATGTTTATGTGAAAATTTAAGTTTAGAAAAGGCATTAATTACAATGATGCTGTTAAATAGCTTGTTCAAGTATTATTTTCCTTATTTTGCAGATAAAACAACTTGCTAGTGATCACATAGCTTGTATATCAGAGTCAGGTGTTTAAGCTAGACCTCTTGATTTTATGACCCCTGTTCTTACCATAGTGCCATGCCCATGACCTTGTGGACTTCAGGGATATAGATAGATAGATAGATAGATAGATAGATAGATAGATAGATAGATAGATAGATAGATAGATAGATAGATCAATCTCCCCACTCTCCGTATTCTACTACCACTTGACAGCTTTCCAGTTCTGTTGATCCGCAATGACAGGTCAGGAGAAATTAGTTGAAGAGGTTCTCATGAGGTAAAATAAAATCACAAACAAACCGAACAACCCCATATATTTGAGCTGTAATCCTGTAAGAATTTATAGTACCTTTCCTATGAATTATTTGAAATGTTTCCACATCCCAGCATTTTGGCCCTCACTTCTTTTGCTGACAAGGTGAAGGCCCCATCATTTGCAAGAAAAGTAGAAAGGAGGTATTGGTCATTGAAATTCATGGCACTTCTGGGGCAGTTTACCCACATAGGTTTGGGGGAAAAAAATCTCCATTCACTTTGGAGTTGGGCTGTCTTCCAGTGTGATCCTTGCTTTCCTCCCAGTGGTGACTGCATTTCATTGAAGTCAGCATCTTTTGATTTTCTGTTGGGTCAGATCCACCCAGGTTTAACTTGGGCATTCAGACAATTTGGCTCACAATGCAGATGATTTTTTCCCAGCAATTTAAGATTAGCAAGTAGCTCATGTATACAGATTATACCCCCTCACAGAATCATATTTCAAAACAGGTGATGACTTTGCAAAATCACAGAATCTCTAAATTGGAAAGGACATCAGAGGGCAATAAATCCTGAACTAGAGTCTCTTATAGAAACAACCTGGACAATCAATTAGCTGGTGTTTAATAAACACCTACTATATGCTTTTTTTAAATTTTTTTTAATTTATTTTTAATATGTTTAGTTTTCAGCATTGATTTTCACATGCGTTTGAATTACAGATTTTCTCCCCATTTCCACCCCCCCCACTCCAAGATGGCATACACTCTGGTTGTCCTGTTCCCCAGT
>CM053622.1:725207041-725248054 GCA_028646595.1 Phalanger gymnotis | reverse complement strand
GCCCCTTTGTGGGTTCTGTATTTCTAGAACTGGTTCAGAGCCATTTTTTCATAGGTTTTTGGAGGGACTTGGTGGGGAGCTCACGCCAGTTACTGCTTTCCAGTCGCCATCTTGGCTCCGCCCCCCACTATATGCTTTTGATACAGAGACCAAAAGTAAAAGTCCCCATACTTAAAGAGGTAATATTCATTCTATTCTTTGAGGGAGAGAAGAAGAGACAACACACACATACATACACACATATACCAAGTTAAACATAATTTGGATCCAAGAGCTCATGTAGAAGGTGATGTTTTAACTAATTTTTGAACAAACTGGGACTTTGAGACTTCAAGGTTAGGAGAGAGTACATTCTACCCATGGAGGGGTGGGTAGCCAGTGCAAAAGTATAGACAGAAGAGATGGAGTGTCGTATGTGAACAGTCATCAAGCATTGATTAAATGATTACTATGTGCCAGGCACCGCATAAGCAAAAAGAAAAACATCTCCTGCCCTCGAGGAGGTTGCATTCTAATGGGAAATGATGACACATAAAAGGAAGTCCAAGAGCCTAAGGGAGTGGTCTACCAAGGTTCAGCATGTTGGCAAAGTTTGGCAAGTCAAAAGCAATGTGAAGAGAGACATGAATGGATAGGATAAGGGGGTAAAATGGCAAAGTGATATCCTAGGGAAGGGGAAGTTGTAGGATGAGAAGAAAGGTGAGGAATGGTCTTGAAGTCTAGAGAATCAGATAGAAATTTGAGAGGTGAACAAAAAGACCAGCCAGGCTGGACCATGTACAATGGAAGGGGAGTAAGGAACAATAAAGTTGAAAAGGTATGTTAAAGACAGCTTATGAAGGGCTTTAAAAGTGATACAAATGAGTTTATGTTTGATCCTACAGGCAACTGGGAGACATTGGAATTTTTTGAGTAAGTGAGTAACATATGCCCCACCCTTTAGAAAAATCACTTCTGTGGCTATGTGTAGGATGGACTGGAGAAGGGAGTGAGCTGAATCAAGAACAAATATTAGGTTGCTATTTTATGAGTTCAAATGAGGAGTGCCTGGACTCATGTCAGTTGAAAGAAAGGGATGGATGCAAGAGATATAATAGAGGTATAAATAAGTAAGATTTGGCTATGGAGGGTGATAAAAAGTAAAAGGCAGTCTGTTGATTTAAGTATCCAAATAGTCACCTTAACTTTTAGTAGTATAGTATTTGTTTACCATTGATGGTGTAGGGAAGACATTCCTAAAGATTACAGTTTCTCAACAAAGGAACAAACTGCTTCATGAGAGAATGATTGCTTGAACTGCTATTGGAAGTTGGATGGCCAGCTTCTCAGAGATGTAGAGTAGATTCATCTTCTAGGCAGAAAGTCATATTAGAACTCTAAGGACCTTTCAACTTCTAGTAGGTATTGATTCTCTATCCATTCAACGTCTAGCACTGTGCTTATAATTTCCGTTGCTAAGAGGTTAGACAAGTGAAAGGAAGCAAAAATAAAAACAATATCAAAATTAATAATGACAGTGAACATTTATGTATCACCTTGATACTTATGGAGTTATTTCTTCACAATGACACTAAAAGGGAGATTAAAACAAGAATTAGCCCTGCTCATTTTACAAGTGAGAAAAAAAAGGCTTAGGGAGTTTAAATGACTTGCTTAGTTACTCATGTAAATCTGGAACAATTATAACGAAATATAAAATAAGACCAAATGACAAAAAATACGTTGTAGAGACAAGGGAGAAATCAATATGGACTGGAATTGTCAGGCCTCAAGTTTTATGGGAGAGATGGCAGTTGGGCTATTCCTTGAAGAACTGGCTAGGAATTCAATGAATGATTATTGTTGAGGGGAAGACTTCTAATTCCATAGAAAAGACACGGGCTGTGGCACAGAAACAGGGAAGCAAGGAGTATTTTTGGGAATAATTATAAATAATCCAATATGGCTGGGGCATAAGTTATGTGAAATGGGGAGATAAACTGTATAGGACTTTGAGTGTCAGGCTTAGGAGCCTGAATAATTTTGATGGGTATTACAATGTCATTGAATGTTTTTGGCCTCTGGAAAATTGTGATCAGAACTCTGTTAGGAAGATTATTCTGAGATAAATGAGTGAATTGTTATGGGTTGGTGAGGAAACCTAGATAGAAAGATCATCAGATAATTCAGGAGAGAGATAAAGATGCCCCAATTGGGATTGGTAGTAATGGAAAGGGCAAGTAGAGAAGCAAGAGGTAGTTCAGACAAGATTTGGAGTCACATTGGGTTTGAGTTCAAAGAAGAAGGAGATATCAAAGATGGCTCTAAGGTTTTTAACTTGGGAATGGCAGCACAAGCAGCTGGGAGAATGGTAGTATTAGGGAAGACAGGAAGAAGGAAGAATGGATTTGAGGAAGAAGTAGATGAGGTTGGATTTTTTTGAGTTTGAGGAACTAAAAGAACATTCAGGTTTAAATGTTTAGTAGGACATCAAAAATGTGGATCTATACCTTAGGAAGGAATTTAGGCTTTAGGCTTCATTATCATAAAGGTTATAGTTGTAGCCATGGGGTGCATGGGATTGTAGAAAGAGAGATTGAATAAAAAAGATGAAAAGAGGCCGTAGGACTGAGACCTGGAGATAACCTAGAATTATGGTACAGGAGAAAGAAAAGACACAAGTCAATAAGGCAGAAAAGGAGTGGTCAAAGAGGTAGGAGAACCAAGAAAGTATACTGTTGCAATAGTGAAAGGAGAAGAGACTATCAAAAGGAAGGAGGAAATTCCTCTTTTCTTTATAAAGATGGGGTATAGTGAGCATGGGGCATTGTATTTATTTTCAGACTCAGTTGATATGTTAGTTTTACTGAACTTTTTAAAAATTCCTCTTCTTTGTATTTATTGTAAGGGATGATTGATATAGAAAGAAGGGAGAGGGAAAGGGAAAGGGATATATTTAGAAATGAAGGTGATAGGTGAATGGCTAAACAAGCTGTGGTATATGATTGTGATAGAATCTAATTGTTCTATAAGAAATGACAAGCAGTATGATTTTTAGAAAAACCTGCAAAGACTTACAGAAACTGATACAAAGTGAAGTGAAGGGAACCAGAAGGATGTTGGACATGGTAACAGGAATATTGTACAATGAACTGTGAATGACTTTGCTATTCTTAGCAATACAGTGATCCGAAATGATCTCAGAGGACTAATGATGAAGCATACTGCCCACCTCCAGAGAAAACACTGATATTGCCTTAACACAGACCGAAGCCTGCTATTTTTCACTTTCTTTATTTTATTCTTTTTCTTTCATTCAAATCTTGTACAAAATGACTAATATGGAAATGTTTTAACCTATGTATAACCTATATCTGATTGCTTACTGTCTCAGGAGGGGGGGGAATAGAATTTGGACCTCAAAACTTTCAAAGATGTTAAAATTTATTTTAACATATAATTGGGGAAAATAAAAAAAGTAAAAAGAAGTAAAGGTGATAGAAAAAAACAAACTATATCAATAAATTAAGTTATTTAAGAAAAAAGAGGTAGTGGCCAATAGCATTAAATGATACAGTGTGCTAGAGGGATGAATAATGAGGAATAGAGTCATTTAGTTAGACTATAAGGACACCATTGGTGACTGTGTAGTGACTGGTTTTTATGGGGTAAGAGGATAGGCAGATGAAAAGAGCAGCCAGATTTCAATGGTTTCAAGAATAAATGAGTGATGATAGAATGGAGGTTAGAATATATTCCTCCTTCTAGGAGTTTTTCAAGAATAAATAAAAGTGGAGTGATGACTCAGAAACTTGAGTTTGATAACAATGTTGAAGGAAGAATAAGGAGAAAAAAAAACTAAGGTTATTCTTAAACAGAAAGAAAGGAATATATATGTCTTTTTAAAACAGTTTATTGATTCTTCCCATTTCCTGAATTGCCCCCATGTCACTCTTCCTTTTCTTCCTTGAGAACCATTCCTTATAATAGATAACTTTTTAAAAAAGAAATATAAAGGGGAAGAAGAGAAAATCATCAAAACAAACCAATATATTGAAAAGCATGACATTACATACGATACTTCAGACCCATGAAGCCCATTCTCCCCCCCACCCCAACACTGCCCACCATCTCTGCAAAAAAAAGTGCTGGATGGTGTCTTCTCATATCCCTTCTTTGTGGCCAAACTTGTTCTTTGAAGTTTCACAACATTCGATTTTGATTAATTTGTGGTTATTTTTCTTTCCATTTTCATTATTGTAATAATTATGAATATTATTTTCCTGGTTCTTCTTACTTCGCTTTGCATCAGTTCTTATGTTTTTCTATGCTTCTCTGTATCCATCATGTTTCTCATGTCATTTGGCCCAATAATAATCCATTGCATCCTTATATCACAATTTTCTTAGCTCTTTCCCAACCTATGAGCATGTACTTTGTTTTCTTAGCTCTTTCCCAACCTATAAGCATATACTTTGTTTCCAGAACTTTGCTACCATAAAAATGGCACTTTAAACATTTGTGTGCATGTGTAGCCTAGCTTTGTATCTTTAATTTCATTAAGATATTATGGAATTTATTATTCTTCTTCTTTTGATAGCATCATCAAACAGAAAGATCCAGAAACTGCCAAAGAGAATGTTGTAGTGATAATGTATGTTCATTTTAGCAAGGAATTTGATAAATATTTTCATGATATGCTTATGGAAAAGAAGTTTAACCTCAATAATAGTAGAGTTAAACATATTTGTAGGTAAACAATTGAACATAAAGGAATATTGGTTAATACAATGATGAGAATGTTTAGCTCAAGACAGAGAGCCAATATACTATTACTTTGCCTCTCCCTGCCCCTTTGCAATATTATTGTGATGAAAAGGTGTTTTGAAGGATATTCATATAATTTAGAGGCAATACCATTTAACTAAGAATGCACAATTGCCAATCATTCACCAAACACCTCCCTAATATATTCATGCCTATATCAGAAAAAGCAAGAGCCCAAGGAAGACCATGCACACCCACACAAGTCAGAAGATGTAAATTTCAGGAGACATCAACCTTTTCTCTGGCTAACAGCTGTTGTAGTTAAACTTTGCTCTTATCTCCAGAATGTTTTTGTGATTTATCCCACTGGTTTGTTTACTTAGTGTTGAGAGAAAATGACCTTTGTTTGCTGCTTCTTGATTCTGGGCATTGCTTGGCTCTCTGCTTTCAAAGCTGTATTATGGGAGAGAGGACACATTTCTACACATGAATTTAACACATAATGTGATGTGACATTCCCTTGATGATGCTGTAAGACTGAGAATCACAATCCTGGGTGAATCACAATTGTAGATTACCCAAAGAATAATGAAAAGATGCATGGTAGGTATAAGCAGGTTGCAGCATCATATCTGTGATAGTTTGTAGTTAAGAAATAGCATAAAGCATCTCCAAGCTATCTATAATTGAGAGTGAGAGTGAGGACAAATAGCCTGAATGTCAAACTCACATTTGTTGTATTGAGTTGATCCTTTAGGGAGGATTTACAATATTATGTAAGCAAGAATATAAATCCCTTGAGGGCAGAGGTTGTTGGCCTTTTCTTTGTTTTCTCAGTGCCTGATACAGTGAGGCAGCTGGGTAATGTAGTAGTTAGAGTGCTAAGCCTAGAGTCAGGAAGATCCGAGTTTGAATTTAAACACAGATGTTTGCTAGCTATGGGACATTAGGCAAGTCACTTAAACTCTCTGTCTCAGTTTCCTCAAGAGTAAAAAGAAAATAATAATAACAATACAATCTTGTGGAATTGTCATGAGGATTCAATGAGGTAATATTTGTAAACCACTTGTCACAGTACCTGGAACATTGTAGGTGCTATATTAATGCTTATTCTCTTCTCTTCCCTCCTCCCCTTGAATGTATGCAGTGCCTGATAAAAGTTTGTCAAATTGAAGAATAGCTTTGGGGGGGAGGCGGGAGAGGAGAGAGAGAGGGAGGGAGGCAGAGAGAGATGGGGAGAGACAGACAGAGAGACAGAGACAGAAACAGACACAGAAAGATTGTGATATAAACTGGTGGAGCCCACAGCACTCATACCGATAAAATTACAGATCCTTCACTGTGTCTTTGTATGACATGTTTTGCTATAACTGAGACTGGTAGCAATGTAAGGCAAAAGACTGCAAGGGATTGAATTACTGGGGCTTCTCAGACCCACCAATGGAATGATTCTTTAGATGGAATGCTAAGGATTTTTCAGCAAGAACTGGAGTTACAATGAAGAATTATGCCCAGTTAACTCTCCATTCTCTATCAGAGGCTTTAAAGGATTCCCACTCCATGGAAACATCATGTCTATCCCAGGAAAAGTGGACCACCTGAAACCTCATCACTATGCTGATGGACTCAGTTTTTGATACTGAAGTAGGAATTTGAATTAATTAACTCACAGGATTGTTAAACGTGATTTGCAACCCTAAATCATGTTGCTATAAACCCTCATACATTGTGTAATGTAATGATAGAAGATTATATTAAAGTCACTTGTATGAACTCCATCATGTAGTAGCCATGTAACACTGAACAAGACATAATTTCCTTAGCACCACTTGCTTTATCTCTAAAATAGGGATGATATTTAGAGTACTCACCACATGTTTTAAGAGTTAAAGATAAATAATAAGCAGTTTATGGATTCCATTGTATTCTTATATTGAAAGAAGACTTAGAGGAAGGGCCTTGGAATGTCCAGTGGATATTCCGTTGGATGACATTTGACAAGAAATACAAATAATATGATGTGGTTGGCTTGTGATTTCTACCAATGGACACCCTTATAGATGAATGAATTAATGAATGAATGAATGAAGTGTTTATTAAGCACTTATTAAGGGCAAAGCAAGGTGCTAAATGTTGGGGATACTAATAGAAAACTAAGAAAATCCCTGCTGTCAAAGAGCTCGCATTCAGATAAGGGAGACAACACATATGGAAGGTTTCTGATGTAAGTCTAATGAAGAGGCCCTATCAGCTGGATGAGATCATAGATCATTAAAGTCCATATGAATACACTTAGCTCACGACACTGCTGTTGGGATCATGTGAGATAATGTATGTCAAAATCACTTTGTAAATTTAAAATGGTATATTAATGTGAGTACTTCTTGCTATTATTATTATAATTACAGCAAGATGCAATGTAGCAGTTCTCCAGGTGTGATCTGTGGACCTCTAGAAGTGTCCTAGACTCTTTAAGGGGGTCTGTGACATGTAAACTTTTTCCTGATAATGCTAGGACATCATTTGCCTATTAACATAATCTTCCCTTTTCCAACTACACATCTCTGTGAGGCTGATTTCCTTTATATACTTCAAACAAAACAATATTTCACACCATATTGGATGCAGAAGCAGCTATGAGAATCCAGCTGTCTTCTATTAAGCTAGAAATTAAAGAGATTTGCAAAAATACGTAAAATAATGTCCATCTTCTCACTTTTTTCCCCTTTTGGAAAATAGTCATTTTTCATTTATATGTTATTAAGGTTAACATGTATGGGTTCATTCTTGTTATTTGAAATGAATTAATGTTTTTAAATTGATGAGTTTTAATTTTTGGTATGTTAAATACTGACAGATATAAGCTACAAAAAGAATGGAGGGGGAAGTCTTCAATAATTTTGTGAGTATAAAAATTTCTGGAGACCAAGAAATTTGAGAACCAGTTGTGTGACATTGAGTCAAGAGGAATTGGATTCAAGTTTTGCCTCTGGTCACATTTCTGTATGACCCAGGTCAAATTCCTAATCCTTTATAGTACCCAGGCAAGACTGTAAATTATGAAGACAGTACAGGGTGTCCCTAAAGTATGGACACAGGCAAAAATGCATATTTGGAAATACTTGGAATATTAACAGACCTTAGCCCCCTTGACTTCTTTTTCTGTGGTATGCTAAAGGAGAAGGTGTACTCAGTGAAAATCACAGGTGCAACACACTTGATTGAATACATAAAGTGCTAAAATTGACGGCAATGTGGAGTTATTGCATCAAGTTCACGTGAATCTTGCAAAGCCCATCAATCGTTTCATCACAAATGATGGAAGTCATATTGAAGATGTTATTTGTTAATATTCCAATTAAATAAAATATTGTTGAAAATTTCATTCATTTCATTTCTTGAAAATATGCATTTTTGCTTATGCGTCCAGACTTTTGGAACACCCTGTATAAGCATTAGTAAAGGAGTTCCTCAACGATGAAGTCACAGTTTTGGTTTAAAAAAAAACCGTAAGAATAGTAAGTATGGAGGTGGGGGTTGAGTCAGGTTTTAAATAGCCCTATGTAATTTTTCAGGAAGAAGGCCATGCCTTTTTATCTTGGATTTATTCACTGGGTTGACTTGAAAACAATAATTATTTCTGCTGAACTCAGCCTGATTCCTTGTGGTTGAACTCAGCTCAGCCACAAAGAAACAGACGCAGTTTATAGCATCACATCATGTTTCTGAAAGGGGCCATTTGGCGCTCTTTATTATTTTAATAGGACCTACCGTTCCAATGTGGTTCTAGAGTAGAGAGGACTTTATAGTCTTGGTGTTCAAGAGAAGCCCAGCTGTGCTTGTCAAAGAAAGGATCACACATTAATGCTGCTTGACATCTGACTAAAACCTAATATGCTCTGCCCACTCAGGCCTCCCTTTCTCAGTATAGATGCTACAGGCTTAGTGATTGTGGCAAAAGCCATTTTGTCTTTCAAATGAATGAGGATTATAAACGTGTGACATGTAGCATGCATTATTTTTAGCGAGCACATTTACTGCGCCAGAATCGTATCAGTGTTGGCTCTTGCGAGGAGATTAAGATATCTAAGTATTGGGGGCAGGGGAGAGAGATTGTGATTACACGTGTGGCAGTGAAAAAAAGGGAAGGATCGTTTTTTCAAAGAGACAGCATGGCATAGAGAATAACAATAGCTGAAATACATGTAATATTTTAAAATTACCATGTGATCCACAAACATTGTTTCATTTAATCCTCACAACCCTATAAACTAGTATCTATTATTATACCCATTTCACAGATGAGGGAAATAAGGCACAGAGACACAAGCTGACTTGCCCAGGGTCACACAACAGATGTTAGAGATGGTATTGGAACACAGACCTCCTTGATTCCAAGTTCAGTATTCCATCTACAGTGAACACTGCCTAAATAGCTGAACACATTTTTTTTTGTGATTATCATCCTGCCTACATGCACATGTATGGACACACACATACTTTAAAAAAGTGGAAAAAGCACTGATAGATTCAGTGAAAACTCCTAAATGAATTGTCAGTTTCACCATTTATTATCTCACCCCTCTTCTCTGATCCCCCATTTCCAAAGAAGTAAAATGAGCAGAATAATACTTGAAATTCCTAGCTCACAGGGTTGTTGTCAATACAATGATCACATTAGACTGTCAAAAACTTGGTAGAAGAAGGCATGCAAACCCACACAAAATAACTGAGACAATGTACGCATCATATAGGGAGTAGAATTGGTAACAACAGTGGGAGTGTTTATGCGGGAGTGACTCCTCTGAACAATTCCTCCTCAGTCACACCATTTTCAAGATAGTTTTAAAGGCAAAACCATCCTTATCATTACTAATATAATACAGTTCAATACAGTAGAAAGAAAAATAACACCGCTGGTACACATTTGGGTTTATAAAACGTGCCTCAGCACAAGCCTGGGGTAGCTGATGTTTACAAAGTCTGTAGTTGCTTCACAAAATCCCATTGAGATAAATGCTGGGTAATGCTCCTCAGCTTTCAGAGGTGAAGGGAGTTGAGGGGGTGAGAGGCAATGAGACTTGCTCAGGGGTCACATGGCTGATAGGAGCCAGTTCAGTTATTAAAATCATCTCCGTTTTGTCTGACCCCAAGGCAGAAATCCAAGTCTTCGTGATGAACTACAGCCGTGCTGCCTTGTTAAACAGTACAGCTGCTGCTGTTGCAGAATTATTGTCATCCCCATGTAACAAAAGGGAAAACAGGGGAGCTAGGTGGTTCAGTGGATACAGCACCAGCCCTGAAGTCAGGAGGACCTGAGTTCAAATCCAGCCTCAGACACTTACTAGCTGTGTGAACCTGGGCAGGTCACTTAACCCCAATACCTCCCCTGCAAAAGGGGACCAAAAGGGGAAACAGTCTTTGAGAAGTAAAGTGGTTTGCCTAGAGTACATGGCTAGTACCTTTAGACTTGAACTCAGTCTTAGTATAGAGTCTATTTCACTGTCCCCTCACGGTACCTAGCACAATATTTCCATGCATTAAGCCTTCAATTTACATTAGTTGAAAGGATGAATGAGTAAAATTTTATTCTTCTTTCTAGAAGGTATTATGATTGCTGTTGCTTTGACTCATTGAAACTCCATTAATGCAACTACACTAGGAGATGTCTATTCTAGGCATCAGTGGAAAGTGATTTTAATTGCTAAGCATGAGAAATTGAGTTAAATAAAAGGGGAATGTTTCTGGCATATGAAAATGCTTTTAAAGGACACCAATTGAATATTATTGAGTCAGCCTTATTGATTTGATTTTTACACATCAGTGCTTTAGAGGAAAAACATCTAGTAGGCAGAACAGTTGAGGAGAAAGAGGCTTAAACTTGGACCCAGTTATCTAGATTTAAGTCCTACTTTTGCCACTTACTTTTTGTATGACTTCGGGAAAGTCAGTTTGCTTGTCTGCAATGGGCCTCAATTTCCTTATCTGCAAAATGAGAAGGAGAGGGAAGGATTGGGTGAGATTTCCTGTAAGTTCCCTTCTGGCTCTAAAAGTCTGTGAATGCTTGTGTCATTAGATATGCTCCAATTTAACAGCAAGAAAGTAGCCCTTTGTTCAATCTAATTGAAAGCTATGAAAAGCTGCCAGTAGCCCAACATTCATGTGAATCCAATGTTGTATGGTTGGCCAAGAGGAGAATTACCCAGAATTTAAGGAAAAAGATGTGAAATTATCATATTTGACTCAAATTGTGTGATTAGAGTGGCTCATTAAATAATTATAGCAGTGATATGTGCAGTGAGAGGTGGGGGTGGGAAGCATGGCAAAGAGGGAAGATGAGCTTGGAAGACTATTGCAATTCTTTACTTGGTTGAGCTCAAATAGAGAGACTATAAGAGGATAAGCATTTCCCTCTTCCTTTGGGAAATGCAAAAACTATCCAACAAGATCCAATTATTGTATATGATGGGTAAGGGACCAGTTTATTGTAACTCTCCCAACTTTGTCCTATGTTTGCTAAACCTAAAGCTATCCACACAACTCAACTAGGTATCCCCAATTCCCTCCCATCCTTGGATAGTGCCCATGTTATGAAATGTAGGCTAGAGGATGGGATTTAAACAATAGCACACATTTATTTCATTTACATAGTACTGATAAATACAAAATCCCTTCCTGAGAACAATCTTGTGCTTTAGGTAAGAGAAATGTCATTGTGCCCACTTGCTAGAGGTTGAAGTAGATTTAGTTTATCATCCATAAGAGTGAAACACTTAGTAAATGGCCAATATTTGAACTTTAGGTTTCTGGATCTAAAGCTAAAGCTAACTTCACTCTCCCATGATGCTTCTCTTGCCTAATATTCACAAAGCACTTACACATGCTAAGAAACTAATTCTTACATGCATTGCAGAAGTTCTTAAGCATTGCTATGACCATAGCTCTCAGCTCTCAAGAACTTAAGAGACCTCTACTTTAAAGGGAAACAAAATAAAACCAAGCAGAATCAGAATCCTGCCATAGTGATATGAGGTCTCTCTCTCTCTCTCTCTCTCACTCTCTCTCACACACACACACACACACACACACACACACACACACACACTCCAAATATATGTTACAAGCAATTAGGTGCCCCACAATAAAGTCAAACTAGAATGACTCAAGTGGTATAAGTGCATACAATGCCTTAGAAGTAACACAGTTCAATCCCTTTTCCTTTTCATGGATTCTAGCCACAGCATTCCTGACAAGAAGTCATCCAGCCTCTACTTGACGTTATTTCACAACTCCCGATTTTCATCATCATCTGCAAAATTAGAGAATTGAAACAAATAACATCTGAGATGCTTTGTAATTCCAAATCCATAGTCCTCAAACAAAACCAGTGCAGCCGAAATTAGAAGGAATTCAGGAAACTGAGGAAAAAATTTACAGCACAAATTTCTCTGATACAAGGCCTCATTTCTTAAAGATATGAAGAATGTAGGTATGTACATACATGTATACGTGTACATATATGCACATATATGCCCGAACACACACGTATACATATATGTGTATATAAAACATACATACATGTATCCATGCTTCAATTAACAAATGACCAGAAGATAGGAACAGTTTTCAGAAGAACAAAATCAAAGCTATCGATAGTCATATGAAAAAATGTTCTAAATCACTATTGATTGCAGAAGTGCAACTTAAAATAACTCTGAAATACCACCTCATTTCTGTCATGTTGGATAACGTATCAGAAAAGAAAAATGATAAATTCTGGAAGGATGTTAACAAATAGGTACACTAATGTATTGTTGGTGGAGTTGTGAACTAGTTCAACCATTCTGGATAATAATTTGGAACTATGCCCAAAGGGCTATAAAACTGTGCATACCCTTTTACCTAGCAATACCACTATTAGTTCTGTATCCCAAAGAGATCAAAGGAAAAAGCCCATCTTTACACAGTGATATTAGCAAAACTATTTATGGCAGTTCTTTTTGTAATGACAAATAATTGGAAATTGATGAGTTGCCTATCAATTGGGGAATGGCTGAACAAGTTGTGGTATATGATTGTGATGAAATACTATTGTGCTATATGAAAGATGAGCAGGATGGTTTTGAAATATGTGGTCCTATTAATTATGGCAATGGGGAACTCACTGTATACCACGGTAGCCCATCATACCCTGGAACAGCCCTATTTGCTGTTAGGAACAGCTAGGTGGAAAGGATAGAGTGACAGGCCTGGAACACCTGAGTTCAAATGCAGAATCAGATACAACCTGTGTGACCCTGGGCAAGTCATCGAACTTCTGTTTGCCTGAGTTTCCTCATCTGTAAAATGAAGATAATAATAGCACCCACTTCCCAGGGTTGTTGTGAGGATCAAATGAGATAATAATAGTAAAGTGCTTAGCACAGTGCATGGCACATAGTAGGTACAATATAAATGTTAGCTATTATTATTATTTGCTTAGTAATTCTTATTTTATTAAATTTATTGTTGTTGCTGAAATGAATTGAATTTGACTGACTTAGAATATTCCTCCCTATAGCTTCTACCCAATAATCCTAGTTCTGCCCCCTGGCAGCAGAAAATGTGTTTAATCCCTCATCCATTTCCACATGACAGCCCTTCAGGTTTTGGAAAACAGGGACATGTTTCTCCTGAGCCATTGTTTTTCTAGATTAAATCTTGCTAGTTCTTTCATCCATTCATTCATTCATTCGTTCGTTGAATAAAAATTTCTTGTACACCAATCATAGCCTAACACTCTTGGATTTGGAGTCATTTCAATGTCAACAGCCTTTTCAAGGTTGAAAGAAGTCCACCAGCAAATAAAGTGGAGGCAAATAAACACTGATTTCTTAGTGTCTAACACTTTAAAACCAAAGAAAACAATCACCAACACTAAATCCAACTAGTAGAATCCATCTAGCCCTGACACTTTTCCCAGTTAAATACTTGGAATTGCTTTTGTGATCCTGGTGAGTTAGTCTGTCACAGTTCCCAGGGACTGGAGAGAATTGACCTTTATGAAATAATCACTCATTCTCTGAGTAGAGAGAACTTGTTACTGAAGGAGACTGCAAATCTGAATGTAGAACAGTGCTATTATATCACAGGGACATGTGGTTTGTCAACTTCACACATGGAATAGCACAGCCTCAATACTTTACCTATTTTAGAGGAATGAAGACAGTGATGTTCATTCAGCTATGTGTTCAGTAGGTCAAGAAACATGTGGTAGTACCTACTATATAGCACGCATGCTAGGAGCTATGGATACAAAGGTAAAATGGTCCCTGCCCTCAACAAGCTTACATTCTATCAGATGAAACATTGTATATACATATAGGTAAACATAAAATAAATGCAATGTAAGTACAAAGGAATTTCAATTCAGTTCAGCAAACTGTTACTGAAACACCTCAGTGGATATACTATTGGACTTGAAGTCAAGAAGAGTTGAGTTCAAATCCAGCTTCAGACATTTACTTGTTCCATGATTCTGGGTAAGTCACTTAACCTTTGCCTTTCTCAGTTTCTTCATCTATAAAGTGAGCGTAGTAATTGCTCCTAATTTCCACGGCTGTTGTGAATCAAATGATGATATTTATAAAGTGCTTTGTAAACTTGAAAGCAATGCTTAAATTTGAACTGTCACTGTCATCTTCCCCAACACCACCACCGCCACCAGCACTACCACATCATCATCAACATCATCATTTATTATGTACCAGACTCTGTTCTAGATAATGGGAATTTAAAGATAAGAATGAAACAATAAAAGGCCTCAAGGAATTGGGGGAGGGGGACATCAGGGAAGGTTAATTACAGGTCTGGACAGAGCAACTCCTTTCCCACCACCAGGCATTCAGATTTTGGTGTAAAAGATGTAGGAGGTGGCCTTTGAAATTAACTATGAAAGGATGTAAATATTCTAAGTCAGATGAAAGGAAGGAGACGTTTGTTGCTGAAAGCTTTGGGGATGAATATTAATTTAATCTGCCTAATGGGGAAGTAATTTTTTTCCCTGTGTGGTCACATTCACTAATATGATTATATGTTGCCTTTTGAATGTATCATTTTACTGTCAATGAATAAATGGTTTTTATTTGGTTTTGAGTGAATGTTTCCTTTTAAAGGTAAGAATTTATATCCATTTTATTTCTCAAATTTATTCATTTTTATTAGGTATAGGGAATTTTATCTTAGTGCTATGGGAATGTTATCTGCTGTGGGTATGTCTCATTCTTTGTAGACTTTAGTATCAGGTAGTATTAACATCATAATAGGTTCTAGGAATTGGAGTGTTGACCCTTAGGGGTCATTGAATCCAAGGGCTTCTGAGAGAGATGGAAGCTGAGGCCTCATCACAGTGAAGTGAATTGCCCAAGATCTTACCTGCAGTTGATGGGTGAAGAAAGACTTCAACCCAGATCTCCAAATCAGGGAACCTGTGGCCTCAGGAACACATGTGGCCTTCTGGGTCCTCAAGTGCAGCCCTTTGAATCCAAACTTGTTTTGTGAAGTTTGGATTCTGTCAAATGGACACACTTGAGGACCTAGAGGGCCACATGTAACCTAGAGGCAGAATGTTTCCTCCCCCTGCTCCAAACTTTCAGTCTGGTGCAAAAACAAAAACGTGATGAAAGAACCAATACGAAATGAGACTTAAAACATCCTATTTCCAGAAAGTGACCTCATAATTAATACCATGATGGTTCAGTATGAGTATGGTGATTTCTGAATACTAGGTAGCAGAGTAACACTGTGACTTTGTCACACAGTGGATGCGTATGGTTGTATGTGCAGCCATTTCTTTTTTTGCTCATGGCAACAATTTTTGGAAGAAAAAGAAAAGAAAAAATGAATTTTTAGTTTTGGTTTTCTAATTTGTGCACTTCTAATAGAGAGCAGGAGAAAGTAGACTGGCTGAGGACCCAGCTGACCTATTAAATGCTTATTATAATATTACCTTCTGTTTCCAAAAAGAATGCAATATGGTGACATTTTTCAATAGAAACTTTGTTACTGGAGGTAAAATTGATATCAACACTTATTAAATACCTAATGTATGCATTAAATACTTCTACACACGTTTATGGTCTTATTTGTTCCCCACATCTTTGGGAGCCTCACATTCCAGGTTAGGAAATAAAAGTTCTGGGAGGTTGTGATTTACCAAAAGTCAAATATCTCCTACGTAAAAATGACAGTACAATGGAAGGCACACTGTGCCTATAGTCAGGTAGCCCAGAATTCAAATCCAACCTGAAATACTAGCTGGGTGACCTTCCCTGGACAAGTCACTTAATATGTTCGCCTCAGTTTACTCAGTTGCAAAATGGGGGTGAAAATAACACTTACCTTCCAGGGTTGTTGTGAGGACAAAATGAGATAATATCTGTAAAGCCCTGAGAATAGTGTGTAGCACACAATAGGTGATTAATAAGTGCTTTTTCCTTCAGACTGGAACCCAGGGTCCTTTCCAATTCTTTAATAGCAAGCTAACCTCGGATTCAACCTCTCCATTCAAGTGAGGCAGAGTGTTGGTCCTTGTCCCATATATCCTTAACATATGCTTTCTTCTCTTTTAGAAGCATCTTCTACTCCTGCCATTATAGTCATCATACACAGGCATGGATAAGACTTCATATTCCCACTCCCTTCTTATGAGATCATGTAGCCTTAGGTGTAATAAACTTCTACCCTTTCTGTTCCCAGAATGGCTTTGTAAAAAACCAAAACCAATACCAAGCAAAACAAAAACAAAAACAAAACGTTGTTCCAAGAAGACCTGTTCTTCAAATCATCACTCCGTTGGGTTTCTTAGTTAGATTGTTCATCTGTTATAGTTATTACATTAGGTCCTTTCAGTAACTACCCTAGGTATGCAATTAATTACTGTGTCTTTATCAAGCTTTTACTATGTGCTAGGCTGTATGCTAAGTGTTAAGGCCACAAAGAAAGGAATCAACCAGTTCCTGCCCTGAAGGATTTTACATTTTGACAGAGGAGATGACATCTATATCTATCTATCTATCTATCTATCTATCTATCTATCTATCTATCTATCTATCTATCTATCTATCTACCATCTATCTATATTAACACAGACACACACACACACAATAGTTTGAAAAGGGAAACAAAGCAGTTTTAGAAGAGTGTTAGCTAACTATGAGGAAGTTCAAAAGGCCTTCATGTAGAATGTCATACTTGAATTCATTCTTGAAGGGAACCAGAGATTCCTAGAAGTGTAGATGAGTAGGGAGGTCATGCCAGGCATGAAGTACAGATAGTCCAAATGTGCAGGGAAAAGAGATGAAGCATCCTATCTGTGGAACAGCAAGTTGGTCATGATGGCTAAATCTCAGAGTACATGAAAGGGACGAATGTATGAGAAGATTGTAAAGGTAGAAAGGAACCAAGCTGTAAAGAGCTCTTCATTCCAGAGAAATTTATATTTGATCCTGTAGGGAAATTAGGTCACTGGAGTTTATTGAGTGTGTATATAGGTGTGTGTGGGGGGGGGGTGGCGGTTAACATGTTCAGTCCTGTGCTTTAGAACAATCACTTTGGTGGCTATGCGAAAGATGGACTAGAGTGGGGAGAGATTTGAGGTGATTTTCAGTAATGCAGGTGGGAAGTTACAAGGTCTTCAAATAGGGTGGCATTTGTTTGACAAGAGAGGAGGGAAGAAATGAGAGATTTTGTAGGGGTATAAATGATAATATTGGGCAACATATTGAATATGTGGGCTGAGTAATGAGCGAGAGTGAGAATTTGAGGGTGACATGAAAATTGTGATCTTGGGTGACTCGAAGGATGGTGGCATCCTTGATAGTAACTGGGAAGTTCTGATTAAGGGTAGGTTGGGTGTGTGTGGAAAATGAGGTTTTTTTTTTTACATTCAGTTTGAAATACTTATAGCTGATCCATTTAGAAATATCCATAAGAGACTTACATGAACTGATGCAAAGTGAAGTGAGCAGAACCAGGAGAACATTGTGTATAGTAACAGCAATATTGTACAATGAAAAACTGTGAATGATTTGGCTGTTCCCCTCAATACAATGATCTAGGACAATCCCAAAGGACTCATGGTGAAACATGCTATCCACCTCTAGAGGAAGAACTGATGTTGTCAGAATACAGACTGAAGCATACCATCTTTTATTTTCTTTTGTTTTTGTCTTCTTGTACAAAATGGATAATATGGAAATGTTTTACATGTTTATACATGTAATATCACACTTATATCAGATTGCTTACCCTCCTTGAGGGAAGGGAGAACATTTGGAACTCACAACTTTAAAAAAGTGTTAACAATTGCTTTAATATGTTAGTGGGAGAAAATAAAATAATATTTTTTAAAAAGAAATGTCCAGAGTACTGTTCTTGTTTGAGGATTATAGCTCAGAAGAGAACATAGGGCTGCATATATAGATCTAGAAGTCATTTGCATAACAATGATCATTGAGCCATTTGGATCTGATGAGAAAAGAAGAATGCTCAGGACAAAGCATAAGGGGACACCTACAACTAGTGGGCATAACATGAATAATGATCTATAAAGGAGGCTGAAAAGGAGCAATTGGACAGGTCAGAGGGGAATGAAGAGAGAGCAGCATTATAAAAATCCCCAGAGGAGAAGACATCCAGGACGAATGGGTAGTCAACACTGTAAGATAATGTCGATAAATCCTGTTGTATGAGGACTGATCATAATTCATTAGAAATGGTGATTCAGACATTACTGGTAACTTAAAATGCCACCTACAATTAGAAGTGTTAAATCTCTAAGCCTCTGAATTTTCTTTGCAAGTCAAAGTCTCTCTTACTTGCAATAAATTTGGGTATCTTATGTTTACAGGGGACCTCTTAAATATTTCTTGGATTTCGTTCCCCTTCCCTAGAGAGATGTAAGCCAGCTGTTAAGCAGGCTGATGAGCCATTCTACTCAACTGAGGTCTAATTAAACTTATGTACTTTATTGAATTTTTGCATTTCTAACCCCCAGTGGGTGATGATATGCTCATTTCTAGTTTAATATTAACAACAACAACAAAAAGAGAGAGAAAGAAGGTGCTACAGAGTCAATCCATTCCAAATTTTCCATCCATCTCTCGGGAGCAAAAACACCTCCAGTTAAATACTAATAAACATTTTGCCATTCAGTGTAGAACTGGGATAAACCATAATACTGGAGTTCTTTGAGGGGAGACTGAAGGTGATGGTGAGCTAATGGAGGGTCAGTACACAGATGCTGAGCAAGCAATATATTGGGAGTGGTCCTGGATCATTGCTTTTCCTGGGATATGAAATTTATAGATGATTTTAGACACAGAGTGGCTGCTGTGTCTGTCACTGTGCCCCAGAACTTTTATACTTGAATAATTCCTTCTTGTGCTTCAAGGACCTGTAATTTGGTTGGTGTGGGTAATCTCTCCCCTGATACAGACACCAACCATTCAGTAACTCTCATAAGTTCTGGCAGATTGGACCAAGCTGGAAGGGCTTCAAGTACTGGCTCAACGATGGATTATATTTCTTTGTGATGACAGCAACTCTCAAATACCATCTGGACCTCAATTTCCTTTTTTTTTTTTGTAAATGGGGAAGGTTAGACTAGATAATTTCTACGGTTACTTTCAGTTTTAAATCCTAGGAACTTTACTGATGGTCAGAAACATCAAGTCACTTTTTTTGACATCACAGAATGAATCAAGGAGCAGAGGTCAAACTTGAAGCAAGGCTTCTTGATTCCAAAGTGTTCTATCTACCATACCCCACACATCATACTTGATACTCTATGTAAAGCTCTTTGCAAACTTTAAAGTAATATAAATATCAGTAGCTATTCTAGTGTGGAGGCATCAAGGTGGCACCATAGTGCACAAAGCATTGGGCCTGGAGTCAGGAAGACCTGAGTTCAAATCCAGCCTCCAACACTTAATAGCTATGTGACCTTGGGCAAGTCACTGTACCTCTGTTTGCCTCAGTTTCCTCAACTGTAAAATGGGGATAATAATAGCACCCAACTCAAAAGAGTATTGTGAGGATCAAATGAGATATTTGTAAAGCACTTAGCATGGTGTCTAGTATGTTATAAGTGCTATATAAATGCTGGAAATTATTATTAGTAGTATTTTATTGTTAATTATTCCTATTCTCCTTTTATTGGTAGGAAAAATATTCAGGTGACCTTCCAGTCTCAAAGACAATGTCTATATAAGTCTTGTTAGTCTACCGGCATTGGTGCCCTATCTCTCAAATCAAAGGAACTTCGTTCAAATCTTGCCTCTGATATTTATCTCTGTGTCTTTGGGCAGGTCCTTTCTAGTTTAGAAACTGAGCTCTGTTTTCTCATCTCTGAAATTAAAGGTGTTGAGATGGTCTGTGCTCTTTTCTCTTTTATCTATGATCATCACAGAGGGTCATCACATCTATGATCTCAGTTCAAATCCTTCCTCTAACCCTCCCTGTGTGACCTTAGACAAGCTATTTTACCTTCATGGACTTTGGTCTTCTCACCTGTAATATGAGGCATTTGGACGAGATAAACTCTGAGGTCCTTTCCGTACTGTAAATCTATAATCCTATCATCCTATGATACATATTTCATTATTAAACTGCAAAAATTTTTGTGGCTAGTGGTGCATTCTTAACAAGCCCTGAGTGCAGTCCTGAAAATATTGAACCAGTGAGGTGGTTCAAATTCTTCAAAATGTATAAGGCTAATGCATCTCAGTGATTTAAAGCTTAAGTGAATTGGTCACATTTCTGGCCTCTGATTAAAAATGATTAGTTAGCATAAATTTGAGCTACACAATAAAATAAGAGTACTTATTTAGTTTTATTGAAATATTTATTGAGTGCCTATACTGAGCATAGCCAGGCCTGGGTGCTATGGGAATTAGAAGGGAAATATAAAATGCAGTGTCTGGCTTCAAATAATTCGGAGCCACTATTCTTGTCCTTTTGCAATCATTACATAAGAGGCAGTGTTTTAAAGTGGAGACAGGACTGTGCTTGGAGTCATGAGGCTTGAGTTCAAAGCCTGAGGGATCCTAGGCTTCCAGGATTATGTCTTTCTGCCTTTCCTCATCTCTGTAGTGCAGCTAACACTATCCTACCCCACAGGATTGTTGGAAGATGATTGAGGAAGATGCTCTACCAAACTCAAAGTGCTTTGGAAATGTCAATTATTTTTATTGATGAAACAGTGTGGCATAGTGGATAGAGGACTTTGGCATCAGAAGGTCCCCAGTTAAAGTCTTGTCTTTGACACTGTGTGACTCTGAGCAAGTTACTTCTCACGCTTAATGCTATCAGGCAACTCTCAAAAACTGTTACTTATAAATGAGTTAAAAGTTTATTTTATTTTTAATTTACGAAATAATATAAGCATTTTCATAACAGAATTAAAAAAATTATTGCACATGAAACTGCAAATTATATATATGTATGTATGTATATGTGTGCATATATATATATATATATAATAAAGTTATCATGTAACTTTTTTCCTTTTTTTTCTTCCCATCAACCTCTCATCCCCCACCCTGGATGGCTACCACTAGACACAAATATATGCGTGTGTGTGTGTGTGTGTGTGTGTGTGTGTGTGTGTATGTATGTGCGTGTAAAATCATTCTATACATCTATCATCAGTTCTTTCTCTGGATGCAGGTAGCGTCTTCCTTTATAAGTCCTCCATGGTTAATTTGGTTATTTATAATAGTCATAATGACCTAGTTGCTCAAAGTTGTTTCTAGAACAATATTGCTATTACTGTATATAACATTTATTTTAGTGAAAGGAGTTGCCACACCGGGAGTTCCCCAAATGGATGAAATCCCAGATCTCAATCCACTGACTTTCCCACTATTGTTTTCATCATCATTAATGAGAAGGTTTAGGATCATATACTCTCAAGTCTTCTAGAAATTCATGTAATTTAGCCCCCTATGTTCAGGTCGAATTGTACCAAATATAGCTTTAAAAATGTGAAACTCTACTTTTAGTAAAAAAAAAAAAGATATTCCTTCACTTAGTAGACCCATCAATGTGCTGGTAAATATTTAATAACCAACTCTCTCCTCTGCTCCCCAAAATGTACACAAGACACTCTTTTAACTTTATTTGGCGTTATTAACATTTCCTTCATCACTTTCTTAAGTTAAGACCATCAAGAGAACAATAAATCAAAACTTGGTTGGTAGCATTTGCCAATTTCTGAGGGGCAAATGCTCACATGGAGCTTCTGCCTGTTTCAAGCTGACTCCAGTCCCCACCTATGTATACGTTTCTAGGCATGACTATGCTAATTTAAGGTAATTTAAACTGAGGCCTTCTCAAAAGAAGCCAAGATGTATGAAAAACACTTTAAATAATCAAAGGTTTCTAGTTGTGCAGAGGAGTCAATTTACGGTGTGTGATTGCCAGAGGCAGACCTAAGACCAGGAGTGCAGAGTGGTATGGTACAAGAAGCACTGGACTTGGAATTCCCATGCCTCAACTTGATTCCCAGCTCCATCATTGGCTGTATGACCTTGGGCAAGTCATGTAACCTTTCTGAGCCTTAATGGAAGGGTTTAAGGTTGGACTGTGTGATGTGTATCCAGCTCTAAATCCTATAATCATATAAATGACCATTCTAAGAAGTCAGATTTTGGTTCAATAGAAGGAAAAACTTCTCAGCAGTTGGAGTTAACCAGTGTTGGAATGAAATGTGAGAGAGTGAGCTCTTCCACACTGTAAATGTTTGAGCAGAGAAATTCAGGGATTTCTGAACTGAATAGATTGCTGATGATATCGAGGTCCTCTTTTTCCTCATGATTTTTTGATGTATGGTTTAATTTTAATCCAGTTCTTTCACACTCATTGGAAATGGTGGAAAGTTGGACATTGGTTTATTCATTCTTTCATTTGACAAGATTGATGAAGAGTTACTACTGTGTTTTACACATTACCATGTGCTTAGGAAAATATAGAAATACATTTTAACTCTCAATTATATGATCATTCCCTCTAAACTTAACTGTTTTGTGTCATAGACCCTTTAGGCAGTCTGGTGAAGCCTATACGTTCCTTACAAGGGGAAAAAAAGGAATATACACACACCCATGCATATACAAATGCAGATATATTTATATGTGTACTTGCACATTTACATGAATGCAAATAGTAAATTTCAATTAGAGGTTCGTAAAAATTAAAGATGTATTTCCCCCCCAACCAACTTCGTGAGTTCTTTGAAATCTATCCGTGGACCCATTAGATGGTCTGTAGATGAAAGATTAAGAACTCATTCTTTAAGGGTTGACATTTTATAGGGTCCCAGATTTAGAACTGAAAGGGACATTTGAAATTATAGAGTTCAATCTGCCCATTTTCAGCATGAGGAAACTGAGGCCCAAAGAGGTTAAATAGCTTTTAAGGACCTACTGATAACAAAGGGCAGAAAGGGCATTTAATCCTAAATCCAGCCATTTTTGTATTATAAAATGGTGCAGTGGATAGAGCACCAGGCCTGAAATCAAGAGGACTTATCTTCCTGAGTTCAAATCCAGCCTCAGAAACTTGATTGACCTTAGGTAAGTTATTTAACCCTGTTTGCCTCAGTTCCTGATCTGTAAAATGAGCTGGAGAAGGAAATGCCAAATTACTTCAATACTTCTATCAAGAAAACCCCAAATGAGGTCACAAAGGGTCAGACGTGATTGAAACAACTGAACAGCAACATCAGTTCTTAGTCTTTTGTATCTTGTCTGTACAACTCTGTTAACTGATGACTAATAATTTTATGGGCTTCAGAATGTCAAGCATCTGGGATTTCATTAATGGAAATTTTCCTTCTTCTGCTTCAACGAATATCCCACCCTTTACACCTTACTAGAAGATCTTAGAGGTTAGTGCTGCCGAAAATGTTACTCTTCTGTGGCCAATCCAGGGGATGAATACCTTGTAAGGACACTATTAAAATTGGTCTGCATGGCTTATAAAATACATTCTTTCAGAAGAATGTAGGTAGTAAAAATATTTTGGCTCTTATGTGTCCGTGGTAGGGATCAAACCCAGGTCTCTCTTGAATCCATATTCAGTGTTCAATCCATGACACCAGGGTGCCTCTCAACCAAGAACACCTGGAAATATTGTAGAGGGCATATCCTGTTCAGGGTAAGGCTGGACTGGAGTTATTTCCTACTGTTCACATTCTCTTCTTCTTTGCAACAAGGTTGTAATTCATGTATGTCCTTTGAAAAGGAATGAGCTCTGAAGCTGGAATAAATCAAGAGGTCTAGGTTTGAATCCCAACTCTAACATATAATAGCTAGGAGACCCTGGACAAACCATTAAACCAAAATGAGCCACAGTCCCCATATTTATAACATGGATTGGTACCTAGCAGGTTTCCTGTAAAAATTATTTTGTAATTTTTTAAGCGCTTAAGCACCATATACACGGGAGTTGGTGAAGGGTAAAGATATCTGTTTGGAGCCGGAAGGCCTGTATCTTAATCCTGGGTGTGTCAACTTACTAGATGTGCGTCCTTGGTCAGATCACTCAGCCTCCCTTTCCTCATTTGTTAAATCAGGTGGTTGGGGGGTCTGTGATCTCCAAAGCTCCTCCCAGTTCCAAGTTGCATAAATATTAATGTTGTTTGACTAAATAATTGAAGGAATGCTTTTGCTTAAATATGGTTGTTTTTCTGCCTCTTGATCCACTTTTTTAATAACCTGCTTAATATATTATTTAGCAGTTCTGGTTGGTACAATTAGCCATGCTTGATTGCTTCTTAGTCATCTTCTGCATGAACATAATTGTAAATTAAACCTTTCGGTGAGTCAGAGCAGATGCTTGCTTCTATATATTTAAGAATAAAAGTACTGGGGAGTCCACAGCAGAGGTCATAACATGATTCTTCAGAATAGCTGGAAATACTGCTCTGAGTAGCTCTGTTGACTATTCAGTGCCCTTTCTCAGGGAATTACGAGAAATTGGAGACTTAGAACATATGTTCTTTTCTGCATGAGAGCTTCCCCAAGGAGGCCCTAGCAAATTTCAACTGGGTGAATGATACATGCATAGTAGCACATTTTTGGTTTCTGGTCGTCTTTATTCACTGTGGAATATATATTCTCCTTGTGTTGTCCTCTGGTTCATTGGCAAAACATCCTTAAGGAGACTGTAAGGGCCTTCAAGACAGAATGGAGTATGTAGTGGGAAAACAAAAACCGCAATAACGGTAAATCAGTGTTGAGATCCTGGTTCTGATACTATCTGTGTGCCCTCAGGCAAACTAATTTCACCCAACTAGGTCATTGAAATGATTGGATCAGGTAACTTTCAAGTTCAAAACTTGATGATACTATAAACTCATTAAGAGGTTAAAGGAATGGAGATACCAAGTCCTATGTTAGCTCAGAGGAAGGACAGATCACCTTCAGATGAGTAAAGACAGAACAGTAGAAGACTGGGTGGGGGTGTCATCTAAGCTTAACATTAGCTAGTGGGTAGGATTAAGGAAAGAGGAAAATTTAGTAAGCATCTACTATGTGCCAGGAAGTATGCCAAAAGCTTTAAAACATATCATTTGATTTTCAGAACAACTCTGAAAGGCAGATCCACATTTTACAATTGAGGGAAGAGAGGCAGAGGTTAAGTTGAGTTGCCCAGGGTTACACAGTGTATGTGTGAGGTACATTTTTGTTATTCATTCTTAGAGTTTAGTTTCCCAGGATCCATGGCCATAACAAACTCTAGCTCCCAGGCTCATGACTTGTAAATATTTCCACCACACTTGCATAGCACTATATAATGATAAATAATATAAATATTTGTGCTTAAATTGTAAATATCCAATGTTACTGTGCTGTGAGATACAGTGATAAGGTAATGTAAATTTGCAAAGGTACTGCTGGCAATATGCCTTCTTTGTCTGTTGCCCTATAAAGCAGGTGGGCACTGGTCAGTGAGAGGGCAACACTTAGGGTTGAATGTACAAGCTAGAACACTGTGTGTGCCTTGATTGGCCCCCATCAAGGCTTAGGGGGGAATTTGGGTTTGCTTCAACCCACACCCATTGAGGCTTCAGGGGATTTAGGGGAGTGCACAAGCTGTGCTTGTCTTGATTGACCCCATTGAGACATAGGGGTGGTTGCCCCACCCCTTCTTGTTGGCCCCTGCAAGAAGGACGATTAGGGAATTCTGCAGGAGTTGATGTTCCTATTATCAGCAACCCTTTTGAGGAGACTAGATGAGAATAAAGTAAGATTAAGCCCTCCAAAGCTGTCTTCCTGTCTGACCAGATCAAGAGTGAACTCGTGCTAGCAGTCCTCCTGGGTGTTTAAGTGTCTTACTCACAGCTAGTAGGTGTCTGAAGTGGTATTTGAACTCAGATCTTCCTGATTTCAAGTCCTGGGCTCTGTGCCACCTGCATTAAGCTGAGGTTAAAGACCTTTTAGCAGTCCTCTAGTTCAGACCCTCATCATTATCACTTCTAATCAACTCTGATAACCTCCTAATTAGTCTCTTTGATTCCAGTGTCTCATTTGACAATTTTCTTCTCATAAATATTGCCAGGGCAGACACTTAACTTTTTCCCTCTCTCCCTCAAAAACTCTCAATAGCTACCTGTTTCTCTCTAGGATAAAATATAAACTCCTCAGCCTGGCATTTATAGCCCTACACAATCTGGCCCCAACTTGGCCAGTCTATTTTTTCTTTATTTTTCCATATATTTTCTATATTCCTTTTCATATAATCTTAATTCTATCCAAACTGGCCTTTTGGCAGTCTCCACATTGTATATTCCATCTCCAGCCTTCTTATATGTGCACAGGTTATCCCTTCTCCTAGTGTACCTTCTCTCCTCATCACAGCTTCTTGGGATCTTTATCTTGCTTCCAACTACAACTCAGTTGCCATTTCCTCCCCAAGAAGTCTTCCCTGATTCCCTCATTTGTTAGAGCTCTCTCTCACATATTCTCTTGTATTTGCTAATCTGTATACTATTATATACTTTTCCTTTTAATAGAATATCTATAATGCTCCTTCCACATAAGAGGCTATTTCATTTGTGTGTTGGAATTCTCAGTATGTCACATCAAACCTGGTATATCACAGATGCCAAATAAATATTTCTTCAATTGTATTGGACAGAGAGTCTTTGGAAAAGGAATGTTTGATGAGTAGAAATACTGCCTGTCTTCATACCAGAACTAATGCTTCTTTGAGTGAATTTGCTTTGACTTGTGATCATGGCTAAGTTCTAATAGGTGGTAAGTGTTTCTTTAAGTTACATCACCACCCTCCTCACTTCAAGTGAAAGCATTTGAAGCCTAAACAGTACATTTTCACCTGCTAGTTTTTGAAGCATGAGCTTTCTCAATTTCCATTTAGATGTGAGTTAAGTGAAAGAAATGGGAAACTGGCTTCTAGAAAATCACTAGGGAGAATGCCACAAATGGATGTCTTCTCTATAGGAGGGATCCCTCAATCCAGGGTTGAGGCTAGGTCAGGTCCTAAGGTGTGAGGATAGCCCTGAATCTTTTATGGTGTTGTTGACAGGGACAGAGAATTGGACCCGGAGTCAAGGAAACCTGATTTCAAATCCTGACTTAGACCCTTACTAGTTATGTGATCCTAGGTAAGTCACTTAACTTCAGTTCCCTCATCTATAAAATGGGGGTTATAATATCACCTACATCCTTGAGTTTTTGTAAGGCTAAAATGAGATATTTGTAAATTTGCAAAGTGCTTGGCAAACTTCAAAGGTTATAGAAATCTAAGTTTTATATTATTGTTATTAGCTATTATTATAATTATAGTGTAGAGGAAGGAAATCGTGGGGTGTAGAACCAGAGGAGGCCTTGTAGGTCACTTGATTTTATATTTCGTGAAGTAATCATCCTAATTACATCCCTTCCCGCTTCCCCTAGCCCACTTGATGTAAGGAGTAGGTAACCCTTACTTTATTTAATGGGAAGAGAATGGATTTGACCTTTATGTATTTAGTAGAAAGTAAGAGAGACATAGAGGTGATGTATGTTTTGTCCTTTTCAGAGTTGGAGTAGTCACATCTATACCACTTAAAGGGTATGAGGCCTAGAGTGATTCAGATACTGATTGGCCTATTCACAGATTCTAAAGAATAGAAAAAAAGGAAGGGAAGGAGAATGAAGGGAAAAGAAGAGAAAGAAACAAGCATTTATATGGTGCCTACTATGTGCAGGCATTATGCTAAATGTTGTTACAAATATTATCTTATTTGACACACACAACAATTTTATGAGGTAGGTGCTATTATATTTTACAGTTGACGAAACTGAGGCAGACGAAGTTTAAGTGACAGGCCCAGGGTCACATAGCTACTTATGTCTGAAACAGGATTTGAACTTAGGTCTTCCTGACTTCCAAGACTTCCAACTAAAGAGTAATCTTTAGCAATGGAGAAGAAAAGGCAATTGTAGAAGAATATCACGGATCTTGAGAGGAAACCATTCTTTGCTTTTTTATGTTGGGCCTCTTCAAGAGGACAAGAAGAGAGGGGATAATCTATCTCTATACTGTTCCTTCCCCAAACTGGAAATGGTATCTTGCCGTGCCCACAGAGAAAAGCAAGCCCAAGGAGCTTAGCTAGAATCAGGTTAAGTTGTGCTCAGTGAGAACAAAGATTGGGGAGCCCAGGATGGTGACCTAGCCAGCAAGGAAAAAAGTCATAATACCCCTGGGGGTATAGCATGAGGACGTCTCAAGAAGAGAAAGCCCTTAAGGCCCTGCATGACCAGACCTGACATGCTTTGACCATGTGGGTCCCCCATGCATGTGTATGTATTCAATAGGTGTACCTACTCTTCTCACTAACAGTGTGTATTTACATAGAGGATGACAGGTTATGGGGGAAGATAGTTCAATATTATTGTACAGACTCTACCATTTAAATAAATGCTTTTGCTTTGAGTTTCAATTATATCCACACATCAACTATTAAAAGTGAATGCATTGGTTCAGGCCCTGAGCTATTGTTTTAGAAGTACAGACCCACAGAGTACTTTGGACCTAGCATAGTTATTGCTCACTGGTGATGGTGAATGATGAGCCTACAAGTACGTGTTGAAGAGGATAGCCCTAGAGAGGAATATGGAATATAGATGGGTGAATTGAGGTCCAGAAAACAAAACAAAAAGTTCATAAGGTAGTACATAGCAGAGTAAAACAACTGAACTCAGGTATAAAATAGGAAAAGTGCTAGGCTGGAGTCAGAGAAACTGGGTTTGAATCCCAGTCCTGCTGCTTATTTATATTTGTGACCTGGGACAAATAATTTTACTCTTTCGGCCTTACATTCTTCATCTTTCAATGAGAGAGTTAGACTAGAGGACATCTAAGTTCAGATTCCCTGACCCTCTTATCCTCTGTTGCTCTGAGCTCCAGTTAACATCATCCTAAAGGTCCAAACACAATTGTGTGAAACTGGCCAAAAGCAAGGGGTGGGTTGGTATGAGCAGAGCATTCGTCAGCAAGGAAAAAAGAAAACAGGAATTGACATTGCAGGGATAGAGCAAGTGTCAGTGAAATGGATGATAGGATGGATCAAATGAAGGGTCTGAGCAGTTTGAATAGCTAACAGCAAATCATTCCAACAGGAAACAGAGTCTGTATAGGCTTTTAAGTTGGGGAGTACAGGGCTAGCTCAGCATAGGCCACAGATATAGGAGGGTGGTGTCTGAGGAATGGTGGCAGACATCGGCCATGTGTCTTCACAGTCCCTGCCCCTCTGTTTGTCGCTGTAATTTGCCATGGTTGCAAATTTTTTTCATGCGTAACTACTTCCTAAGACTTCCAGATAACCTTTTCATGTATCAAACAGGGCCAGTGCTGTTCAGTTAATGGCTTGGAAAGTTTATTTGCATTGTTGAATCCAGAAGCTTGGAGATGTCTGGCGTCTGAATTCCCACAAACCTCTGGAGTGTGTGTGTTTCGTTTCAGGATTCAAGTGCATATTGGGATGTGCTCAGCCTTTTTCAGAACTCTCCACTCTTTGCTCCCTTGGCTCACGGTGTTTTTGGTCTCTTACACATTAAGTTGTACAGACATTACCAGCTCGAGCCAAGTCCTGTAATGGACGTGCTGGAAAGCACACTGTCCTGCAGTGTCAAGAATGTGAATTTGACATTGCGCTGACAAGAAACAAACTGATCAGTTTGGCCTTCGTTCCTGAGTCTGAATGAGTCCCTCCTGGCCGGGATGTGGGTGGGGACTTTCCTGCATGAAGTAGCAGCATTCCTAAATGTTCTTGTGTCTAGCAGGAGTGACATTAGCAATTTGTTTTGCTGGGCAATCCTAAGATTCAGTCATAACAAAAATGATAGTAATAGCTAGAATTATATAACACTTTGACGTTTGCAAAGTGTTTTACATATATTAATTCATTTGATTTTCATAACAATCTTGTGAAATAGGTGCTATACGATCACAGTTTTTACAGATGAAGAAGAAAACTTAGGGAATTCAAGTGACTTATCCAGGACCATTCAGCTAATAAATATCTGAAACAAAATTTGAACTCAGGTCTTTCTTATTCCAGGTCTAGAACGTTAACCTTTGTACTATCTAGCTACCTCATGTCCCATCCCACTCCCGATGTTATTGGATTCACAAGCATGTGATGCTAGATGAAATAACATTATGTGGGCACATTAATTCCTTGGGTCAATGCTGTAAGGATATGATTGGCCGAATGTTGTTATGAAGAAGTTTCATAATTTTATGGTTGCAATTAATTGAATCAGACTTAGGCTTTCAAATAAGTATCTTTGTTTTTCAGTTATCATCATCAGAGTTGACCTGCATGATAGCATTTTAAGGTTAGTGAAACACTTTACAAACCATTATCTCATTTGAGCCTTCAATCAAACAATCGCCAAGTATTTTTTATGTGCCTATTATTTACCAGGTACAATGTTCAGCTTTACAAACAAAAGCACAAAGAATAAAGCAATCGCTTTCACAGGGAGTTTGCATTCAAAAGGGGAGTTAACAAATACATAAAAAAATGTATGTAGAATACATATGAAACTAATACATGCAAATAGATACAAAGTAGCTATATACAAGGTAGTTTGGGAGAGAGGGCATTAATTGAGAGAATAAGGAAGACAGTGCAGGAGATGGTGTCTTAAACGAAGAGAGGGATTCTGGGAGGTAGAGATAAGGAGGGAACACATTTCAGATATTTGGAATTGCCAATGCAAAGATAAGGAAGTGGGAGATGGAGTGTTGTGTGTGTAGAACAGAGAGAAGGCCAGTGTGCAGCAGCAGGAATAATATCTAATGAGGTTGTGTAGAAGGGAAACAGAGACGATTATATTTTATCCTGAGAATAATAGGGAACCTCTGGAATTTATTGAGTACCGGAGTCACATAGTCAGTTCTGCATTGAAGGCAAATTATTTTGGAAGCAGTGTAAAGGATGGGCTGGGCTAGTAAGTAACCGTAAGAAAGGCCAATCAGGATGTTCTTGCAATGATTTAGGCAAGAGGTGGCAAGGATCTTCATGGTGGTAGCTTGTGAGTGGAAAGAAAGCACCAGGTGAGAAACCTGTTTTGAAGGTGGAAATAGCAAGATTTAGCAACTGATTTTGACACATAATTTGAAAGGGATTGAGGAGTTGAAAATAATACTAAGATTACAAAACTGGAAGATCAGAAAGATGTTGGGGCTTTTGAGAGAATAAAGAAGTTGGGAAGAGGGGAAGGTTGGGGTGTGGGAGAGGAAGATATTAAGTCAAATTTTAGATATATTGAGTTTAATGTGGTTCCAGGATATGCAGGTTTTAACATCCTGTAGGCAATTGGTGGTCCTGAACTAGATTTCAGCATTAAATACGCATCTACATACATATTTACATATATACAAACCACCAGCTTTCCAGTCTCACAAGTTTGTAGCATATAATATATGTTTAAAAAGGTTTATATGTAAATATATGAATATATGTGTATATGTTATATATAAAAATGTGTATATGGTATAAATTCCTTACACATATGTGCATGAGTATATACGTGTGTCTGTATATACATATATGTAAATATGTATATTTATTATATATATATACACATATATAAATAATAATAGTAAAACATATATACCTACATACATCTGTGAGTCACTTGCTTAGAGATAATAAACTCCATTTTAGGAGAACTCCCAGGACTTCCACCTCTTCATTTCCTACCAGTGTAGACTCCTCTGGGCTTCATTTTGTCCTATACAGATTACCCTTTCCACCCCCTTTTCATTTTTTTTAATGTATTATCTTCCCCCATTAGATTGTAAGGTCCTTGAAGACAGGCATTGTCTTTTGTGTTTCTTTATATCCACAGTGCCTAGCATGTAGTAGATGCTAAATAAATGTTAATTGACTGACTGACCCCTGAAAGCCAAGGGATTTAATGATTTTGTGTGTGTGTGTGTGTTAGACACAGAGAGAGAGAGAGACACAGAGATGGGGGGGGGAGGGAGGGAGGGAGGGAGAGAGAGAGAGAGAGAGAGAGAGAGAGAGAGAGAGAGAGAGAGAGAAGAGAGAAGAACAATGCACCCAGAAGAGAACCTTGGGGAACACCAAGATTATGAGAGTGATGCTATTATTACCTCCATTTTAAAGATAAGAAAACTGAGGCTCAGAGAGATTAAATATATGCCAACAGTCACATTTCTAGTAAGATAACAAGTTTTGTTTTTTGTTGTTTTCCTAACTTCATATGTATCATCCTATTCTAAGGAGTTGCTACATGCTAAATGAGGATTGACTGAAGGAACTGGGACTGTGGGAGTTTATTCTGAAGAAGAAATTATTTTAAATGTGTGTGGATGTCTTTGAGGATTTAGAGGGCCATCACCTGGAAGAGGTGTAAGTTTCAAAAAGGCAAATTGGGGCTTAATGTGAGGGGAAAAGTTCTTTAGCCAAAAGTGGAATGGTCTGCCTTAAGAGAGAGAAGCAGTAGGCTTCTCCACACTAGAATTTCTCAAGCAAAGATGGTTTACTACTTGTGAGATAGGCTTATTCAGACGTAACTGGGATAAAATGGTCTCACAAGTTACTTCCAAAGGAGAACTTCTGATTCTGTGAACCTCATGGAAGCTGTGTTTGTATATTTCTCAAATTACCCCTCAATTCTGAATGATAAATGAAAACAATGCTGATAATTCTAGCAGATGTCTATGTTAGTGACATTTATTATTCTAAATGGAAACAGCAATTCTAATTTTGATGAGCATGGTCAAACAGGGGACAGACTGACCTCGCAGGGCTGCTCAGACTATTTAGCTAGTTGAAATCCACCAAGATGAATAGTAGAGACCACAGTACTTAGGAAACTTAGCTTCTGGAGCAGCAGCAGAAAACCAAGTAGGAAATCAAAATTAAGTACCGTGGTGAAGGCCATTTCTATCTCCCTCCTAAAACAAATAAAAAGAAAAGAAGAAATAGGATTGGCCAGGTTTCTTTAAGTTTCCTATTGATCTTTTTGCACTGTAGGCTAGACAGGCCTATATTTCCCCAAATACATTGATAATACTGGTTAGATGTTGAACTCTGCCAGGAAGCGGCAGCAACTAAATTTCATTGGGGGAATTTCTGCAGGTAAGAGATAAGAGAGGAGCAGAAGGAAGGAAGAGATAGCAAAGCGGTGGAAATGGAGGCATTGGTTTTGTTGTCTACTCCCTTCTGCTGCTTTTCTACACCTTCTGAGCTTTCCTTCTGTCCTTCATGTGGCTACTGCTCTCTTGCTCTCTTATTTTGTCAATCTCTCTGTCAAGAAATGACTCAAGGCATTTTTCGGGTGAAGACCTCTCTTGTGTCCTCCAGCTATTTTTTCTTTTGTACTATTTCTTTCCCTAATTGGCCTATTTGAAGGTACATTTCTTTGTGAAGGCCAGTGATGGCATTGTTAATTCAGCATGAAGCAGGGACACATAGCTTAATGAATGAAGGCAATTAATAGGTTGAAAATCTTCCTTTCAGGTGATTATTCTGGGCATCCAATTAGGAGGAGGAAATATCAAGAGGAAATCTGGGGTGGCAAAGTCTAAAATAACTGATTTTAGTTATTTATTGAATCATATTCATTGAGACTTGAAAGATGTATGAGCCACGTTCTAGCTTCCCAAAATTCTTATCTAATATTTTAATAGAATTACTCATGTAGTAAATATGAGATTGTCACAAACACTAATGGAATTTCAGCAAGGAATTTTAAAAAAAAATTTCTTCTAGTATCTTTGTGGGCAACAAGAGAAATATGGACTGAATGATAGTATGCTTAGGTGGATTTCAAAATGGGAAAATGTTTATTTAATCTGAAAGAAGTTCTCTGGTGAGGTATTCCAGAGACATGTCCTTGGCTCTGTTGTATTGGAATATTTTTATCAGTGACTTGACTGAAGGAATAGATAGTATGACTATCAAATTGGCAGACAAATCTGATGGGATAACAAGCATGTTGGGGTGATGAGAGAGAGAGAGAGAGAGAGAGAGAGAGAGAGAGAGAGAGAGAGAGAATATTCATTATATACTTAATATGTACTAGGCACTTTGCTAAGCTTTGGGAATATAAATAAAAGCAAACAAACAGTTTCTACCATTGCGGAGTTTATATTCTAATGGGGAAAGATAACACATAGAGGGTTATTGGAAAGTAGAGGTTGGGCTCATGTAAGGAAACGTAAGGAAAAGAGAAGTGGCATAGAGGCATGTGCACCAACAAGATGAGGTCACGGGTCATCTGTAAGAGTCAGAGGCATCTTTGGTTAGCGTACAGTGAGAGAATGAAGATAATGACCATAGAACAGATAGACTAATAGACCAAATTTAATAAGATGGAAATGCTTTAAGGGAAATTTTACATCATAAATATGGATTTTCGAACACCACATTTATAGGTCTAAGAGATGCTAGAGAACAGATTGTATGGGAAAAGTCCCAGAGGTTTTAGTGGACTGCAAGCTCAGTGAGTCAACACTGACAGAGCACCCTCGAATTCTGCATGCATAGAAACAGAGGATCCTATGGGGGAAGGGGTGGTGTTGATGCTCCTACCCACCATAGTCAAAGTACGTCTGGAGTATCATGTTCATTTCTGGGCACTATATTTTAAGAAGGCCATTAGAAAGCTGGAGCACCTCCAAAAGGATTGTCTAGGGTGATGAAGGGAGTTAAAATACAGCCGTCAAAGGATATTGACAGAGCTCTGGCTGTCTATCCAGGAAAAAAGAAGAATTCAGAAGAATGTGACTGGAAAATTTCAGAAGAATATAATTGTGATCTTCAAGTATTTGAAAGGTTGTCAGGTAGCAAAAGTGAATAGACTTCTGTTTGGCTCCAAAGAGCAGGACTTCTTGAAATAGGTGGAACTTGCAGATGGTAGTTGCAGGTAAGGAAAAAATAAAAGTATTTAAAAACAAAACCCCAAAACAGAATGTGGTTTCTTAGGAGGTAATGCGCTCCCCGTTAGTGGAAGCATTTAAACATAATTTGATTGACCTCTCCTCAGAGATATCAAGTATTCTTTTCCTGGAATAGGTTGGACCAGGTTGCCTTTTTACCTTCTGAGATTGTCATTCCATGAAATCCTGAACTAATCTCCCTGTTTCACTTTCAGGATTACACACTGGGCAGCTGATTTACCTCTCTTCTTATAGTTCTATCTCTAATTAAAGGAAACTCTTCAGATTCAAGATAATTAGACCCAGATTTAAAAAGTATAATATTGTGCCCTTGCAGAAGAGGGAAAAAACACCAGTCTGCAAGTATTGCTTGATCAAAGTTGTTGAATCTTAGAACTGGCAGGTATATTCATGACAGAACATTCTAGATTCACACACAATGCTTATTACAGAGAGAAATCTGAAGGTCTGGGAGCTCCAGTCACTTGTGGCAAGTTTCAGAGAAAGTTAGAGGGCAGAAGTAGAAATAAAACCCAAGTAGTCTCCTTCCCAGTCCACTCCTCTCCATTACAGCATAATCCCTGTCTAGTGGAAGGAACTTTGGGATAAAAGTCGGAGGAGTCTCTAGCCCCAGTCTTGTTCCAATATTCTGAATAATCCTAGATCACTTATCTCCTTGGGCCTATTTGTTCATTTATCAAACGCGAATAACAATTACCTTACCTTGAAGGGAACTGGATCTTCTAGGTGGAAATCCTGTGAGTCAACCTGTGAATATCCTTGTGGAGGGTTTCTGTTTGTTTCTTTGTTTTTGTGGGGTAGAAGGAGGAGAAGAAGGGAGTTTAGTTTACTGATTTGCAAAGGAACAAAAAAGATGAAACACATTTTGTCCATATAATAATGAAAAATAGCATTTATAAGGTCATTTAAGTTTTGCAGAATACTTTTCACATTATCTAGTTTGATCTTCACGATAACCCTAAAAGGTAGGTGCTACTATTATTCTTATTTTACAGATGAAGAAATAGAGACTGAAAAGTTGTCACTTGTCTAATCTCACAGATAGTGTTTCAAGCAAAATTCGAACTCATGTCTTCTTGACTTCTATTTCAATGCTCCATCATACCTGTGCATATATGTAAATTTTGTATATACATATGTACATATATATGTACTTTTTCATACATACACACCAACACATATGTATTTGGGGAGAGAGAGGGAGGGAGGGAGAGAGAGAGAGAAAGAGAGAGAGAGAGAGAGAGAGAGAGAGAGAGAGAGAGAGAGAGAGAGAGAGAGGAGAGGGACAGAGAGAGAGAGAGAGAAAGAGAGAGAGAATGAAAATGAAAATGTTGGATAGTGGAGCTTAGTCCATGAAGTCAGAAAGGCCTGGTATCAAGACTTGCCTATAACACATTCTAGCTGTGTGATCAATCAAGTCTCTTAAAAACTCATTGTCTCCAGATAACTGAGTTTTGGACATAGGACCTCAGGATCATAGTTTTAGAATTTGAAGGAAACTTAGTGTTGTGTAATCTAACCCTTCTCATCGTATAGATGAGGGGACTAAAGGCCAGTGTTAAAATGGCTCACCTACTTGCCCAAAGTGCAAAGCTGGGATTTGAACCAGATTCAGTGAATTTTTGCTATTCCACAGTACCTCTCATAATCTAGAAATAGGGAAGGAGGAATCTCTGCTTTGCAATGATCTTTGACAAACTTATTCTTATTAATTGAAAATTACTTCTTCTGTAAGAAAATAAGGTGCATGTGCATAAGTGGATCTGTCTGCACACACATACGTATAGGTACACACACATATCCAGCTGCTATTTCTGCGCTCTCTCTCTCTCTCTCTCTCTCTCTCTCTCTCTCTCTCTCTCTATATATATATATATATATATATATATATATATACACACACACACACACACACACACACACGTATATACGTATTATGAATGGGAAAAACATAGATTATTTGGATTTTGACTTTTGCTTTCAATAGCAGGGCAACCAGGTGGCACAGTGGGAACAGTATAGGGCCTAGAGTCAGGAAGGCTCATCTTCCTGAGTTCAAATCTGTTCTTAGACACATACAAGCTGCATGACCCTGGGCAAGTCATTTAGCCAAATTTGCTTCAATTTATTCATCTGTAAAATGAGTTGGAGAAGAAAATGACAAACCACTTCATTATCTTTGCTATGAAAACCTCAGATGGGGTCACAAAAAGTCAGACACAACTGAACAACTGTCTCCGCCCTCTATCTCTTCATGGAAATAGGAGTATTTATTTACATGTATTTCATTTTTTTCATTTTTTTATTTTACTTTCTCTTTTTTTAAGGCAGTCAAGGTTAAAGTGACCCTGGAGGTCACATAGCTAGTAAGTGTCTGAGGCAAGATTTGTAATCATGCCCTCTTGATATTTACATATTTTTTTCAAATTAATTTTTGACAAGACATTACCCAGAATTAGTAAGGAAGGAGGTAATGACTTTAAAGTAGGTATAAATTAAAGGAGTCCCATTGCTCAACCTTTTGAACCAGAATAGTTCCTGTGCTTTAAATGTACTTTTCACTGAATTTTTACTTTATCTTGAATTCTCCAAAGATACACTGCAATTCAGTAGGTATATATTAAGTGCCTATTATGTTCCCAGGAACTGACTGCTGAGGAAGTTAATAGAGATTGGGTAAGACATCTTCTCTCTTCATGGAGCATCCTAGTGTAGGAGGAGTGTGAGATAATAACACAGATCACTAAGACACACACCTTTATATCAAAAGTACATTAGAGTGATAGATATCAATCTACAAGAGACAGTATTAGTATTAGGTGTCAGAGCCAGGAAGATCTGGATTCCAGTCCTAGCTCTGACACATACAAGACTTTCAGTATCTTTACTGTTCCCTACCATCTTCCTCCCAAACTACCTTGTATTCATCAACATTGTAGATATTTATATACATTCAGTGCATATATGTGTGTATATATACACTATATATTTTCTCATAGCTATTTGTCTATTTATTTATTTGTCTGTCTCCAAAGTCCAAATATAAACTTCTTGAAAGTAGGATTGTCTCATTCTTTGTACTTGTGAGCTGCAAGTGCCCGAAGCTTTGGGGGTATTTAATAAAATCTTGAAGGCTATGGACCAGATATTAGTCAAAATGTTTTGAAATGCATAAAATAAAATAAGTAGGATCACAAAGGAAATTTGCAGAGAAGGTGCTGATTGGCATTGGTAGAGTTAGTTCTTTTAGTGGGAGCTCTGTCCAGTTCTGAAATCAGAGGTCCCATCCCTGTCTGTAACCTTTTACAAAGCTATTTCAGCCATGAGGTGGGAAAAGTCTTTACTAACAAAAAGGAGCAAAGAAAGCTTCCTGGAAGAGAGATAGCATGAGAGTTGGCCTTTAAAAGAAGAGCAGGCATTTAGGAGGATAAGATGAGGGGGGAGAGCATTGGGAAGGAAGATTATTTCTAATCCACTGGACTTTTTCTAGTCCTCGTCCTCCTAGACTTCTATTCAGCATTTGATCCTGATGACTGCTTTATCCTCCTCGATATGTTCTCCTCTCTGGGTTTTCATGATTCTGTCCTGTCCGTGTTTCTCCTACGTATCCAATTGCTCCTTTTCAATATCCTTTGCTGAATCTTTATCCATATAACATCCAATAACTGTGGATATACCCTAAGGCTTTGTCAGTATCCCTCTTCTGAATCTAGATTAGGAATTCTTAACTTTTTATGTTATAGTCTTCTTTCAGAGCCCAATGAAGTCTGTGGACCAGATATCAGTCAAAATGTTTTGAAACAAATAAAATAAAATAAGTAGGATTACAAAGGAAACCACATATATTGAAATAAAGATTTATTTTTCCCATCCAATTTAATCCCCTGAAATTTATCCATGAACCCCAGATTAAGAACCTCTCTGTTTTCTGTTTCACCTGGTGATCTCATCAACTCCCATAGATTCAATTATCATCCCTAAGCAGGTGATTCTCAGATCTAGACATCCACGCCTAGACTCTTTTCTCTCCTCCAACCTCACATGACCAACTGCCTTTTGAATACCTCAAACTCTATGTTCCATGAGCATCTTGACTTAAACTTATCCAAAATATAACTTGTTGTCTTTAGTCTAAAATCCTTCCTTCTTCCAAACTTCCTTATCAGTATTGAAGACAGCACCATTCTCCTAGTCACGCAGCCCCACAACTTTGATGCCATTCTTGGTTTTTCTGTCTTACTCATCCCACATATCTGACCAATTGCCAAAACTTGTCATTCTACCTACACATCATCTTTCAAATACTTTGAATTCTCTCTAGAGAGACCATGGCTGTGTACAGCCAACACCACCCTAGTTCAGATCCACATTACTTGTTTCCTGGACTATTGCAATGACCTGTCAGTTCTCCACTCAGCTTCCAAAGTGATTTTTTTCTAAAGTATGGGTCTGGCCAGATCACACTTCTTGTTCTCTTAATGAACTCCAGTGGTTCCTAGTTAGTTCCAGGATCACATACAAATTTTTCTATTTGTCACTGAAAGTTCTTCACAACCCAACTCCTTCCTAACTTTATTTATTTTATTTTATTATTTTTTTTCTAGGAAACATTTTTTTATTTAATATTTTTAGTTTTCAGCATTAATTTTCACAACAGTTTGAATTACAAATTTTCTCCCCATTTCTACCCTCCCCCCACTCCAAGATAGCATATATTCTGATTATCCCGTTCCCCAGTCAACCTTCTCTTCTGTCACCCCACTTTCCTCCATCCCCTTTTCCCTTAGTTTCTTGTAGGGCAAGATAGATTTTTATGCCCCGTTGCCTGTGTATCTTATTTCCTAGTTGCATGCAAAAACTTTTTTTTGAACATCTGCTTTTAAAACTTTGAGTTCCAAATTCTCCCCCATCATCCCTCCTCACCCACCCTCACTAAGAAGGCAAGCAAATCAACATAGGTCACGTGTGTATCATTATGCAAAACCCTTCCACAATATTCATGTTGTGAAAGACTAACTATATTTTGCTCCTTCCTATCCAATCCCCTTTATCCAATTTTTTCCCTTGACTCTGTCCCTTTTCAAAAGTGTTTGTTTTTAATTACCTCCTTCCCATATCTGCCCTCCCTTCTGTTGTCCCCCCATTTTTATCTCCTTCCTCCTCCTTTCCTGTGGAGTAAGATACCCAATTGAATGTGTATGTTATTCCCTCCTCAGGTCAAATCTGATGAGAGCAAGATTCACTCATTCTCCCTCACCTGCCCCCCTTCCCTCCCAAAAGAACTGCTTTTTCTTGCCACTTTTATGCGAGATAATTTACCTCATACTATCTCTCCCTTTCTCCCTCTCTCAATATATTCCTCTCTCATCCCTTAATTTGATTTTATTTTTTAGATATTTTCCCTTCATATTCAACCCACCCAATGCCCTCTGTGTGTGTGTGTGTGTGTGTGTGTGTGTGTGTGTGTGTGTGTGTGTGTGTATTCCCTTCAGCTACTCTAATGCTGAGGTCTCACGAATTATACACATCATCTTTCCATGTAGGAATGTAAACAAAGCAGTTCAACTTTAGTAAGTCCCTTATGATTTCTCTTTCTTGATTATTTTTCCATGCTTCTCTTGATTTTTGTGTTTGAAAGTCAAATTTTCTATTCAGCTCTGGTCTTTTCACTGAGAAAGCTTGAAAGTCTTCTATTTTATTGAAAATTCTTATTTTTCCTTGGAGCATTACACTCAGTTTTGCTGGGTAGGTGATTCTTGGTTTTAATCCTAGCTC
>CM053622.1:725112243-725206541 GCA_028646595.1 Phalanger gymnotis | reverse complement strand
TTTTAAATTCTCTCTCCTGGATCTATTTTCCAGGTCAGTGGTTTTTCCAATGAAATATTTCACATTGTCTTCCATTTTTTCATTCCTTTGGTTCTGTTTTATAATATCTTGATTTCTCATAAAGTCACTAGCTTCCACTTGCTTCAGTCAAATTTTTAACATAGTATTTTCTTCAGTGGTCTTTTGGACCTCCTTTTCCATTTGGGTAATTTGGCCTTTCAAGGCATTCTTCTCCTCATTGGCTTTTTGGAGCTCTTTTGCCATTTGAATTAGTCTATTTTTTAAGGTATTATTTTCTTCAGTATTTTTGGGGGGGTCTCCTTTAGCAAGTCATTGACTTGTTTTTCATGGTTTTCTCACATCACTCTCATTTCTGTTCCCAATTTTTCCTCTTCTTCTCTAACTTGCTTTTCCAAATCCTTTTTGAGCTCTTCCATGGCTTGAGACAAGTTCATGTTTCCATGGAGGCTTTTGATGTAGGTTCTCTGACTTTGTTGACTTCTTCTGGTTGTATGTTTTGGTCTTAGTCACCAAAGAAAGATTCCAAAGTCTGAATTCGAGTCCATTTTCACTGCCTGGCCATGTTCCCACTACTTGACCCTTGAGTTTTTGCTGGGGTATAACTACCTGTAGAGTAGAGAGTACTTTGTCCCAAGCTTGAGGGGTCACCCTGTTGTTTTCAGAACTATTTCTACACAGCAAGCTCTGCCACACCAGCGTTCCTCCTTACCCAAGAACTGCCAACCCGGACCCCACTCAGATCTTAAGCAGGCTCTGCACTCCTGCTATGATCCACCACTTAATACCTCCCACCAGGTGGGCCTGGGGCAGGAAGCAACTGCAGCTGTAGTTCTGTAGCTGCACCTCCCCTACGGCCCCCTGGGGTGGTGGCTGAACCACGAACTCCTTTCGCTCTGTCCCCCACAGTTTTTCCCACTAACCTTCTTTGTTGTCTTTGGTGTTTGTGGGTTGAGAAGTCTGGTAACTGCCACAACTCACTGTTTCAGGGCGCTAAGGCCCATGCAGGCATGGCTCACACTGGGCTCTGCTCCACTCCACTCTCAGCTTCATGTGCAATAGACCCTGTCCAGCGACCATCTAGGTTGTCCTGGGCTGGAGCTCTGCTTCTCTTTGCTATTTCGTGGGTTCTGCAGCTCTAGAATTTGCTCAGAGCCACTTTTTATAGGTTTTTGGAGGCACCTGGGGGGGAGCTTATGCAAGTCCCTGCTTTCCAGCTGCCATCTTGGCTCTGCCCCACTCCTCTTCCTAACTTTAATTCTTCTTTTACTTTAGTCTATGTACTATGCACTCTATGATCCAGCTACACAAACCTACTTTCAATTCCTGAAATGAGAAATACCTTTCCCCTATCTCCATTCCTTTGCAATGCCCATCCCCCATAACTGGAATGTTCTCCCTCCCTACCTCTTCCTTCTTTCTCCCCTGTCTTCCTTCACGTAGAACGTCTGCAGAACTCCTCGCTCAATTCCCCCTAGCTATTAATACTTTCCTTCAGAGATTGCCTTCCATCTAATTTGTCTTGCCTTATACCTTTTATGTTCCTGGTTATTTACATATTGTCCCTACTACAATGTGAGCTCCTCGAGGGCAGAGACTATGTTTTTGCCTTTCATGGTGCCCTCATCTTTTATCATCATTCCTGGCCTGGTAAGTGTTTATGCTTGCTTACTGCTTGACTGAGGTATGGGGGTTGTTGGATTTAGAATTGGAAGGGTCCTTAGAAGTCATAGAGTCCAGTCTCCTCACTTTACAGATGCATAAACTGAGTCTGAGAAGGGTAAGTTATTTGCTCAGCATCACTCAGGCAAGATCCAAATCAATTCCTTCCTAACTCCAGTTTCAGAGGTCTATCTACCATCCTTCACTGTCCCTCTCAGTGATATAGATGCATGGTTTTTTAAACAGTGAACATGAGTCAGCAGGATCGGTACTGGTGGATGTGAACTGGAAATCTTGGATGTCCCTCATTTCCCAGAACCCTCTTGAGACCCGACCTGTACGTGTTGGGCCAAAATTTGGGGCTCTCCCATTACAGAGAAACATCTTAAGCTTTGGAGAATATCCAGGAGAAGAAGCGCACTAATATAATGAAGTGGTTACAAAAAGATTTCTATGAAGAAAGCTCAAGAAATGAGTTATTTGCCAAGGCCAAAAGAGATGATTGAGAGACTTCTTCTAACAGTTCTCAACTATGGGAAAGATTGTTATAAGATGATGGCAAATGAATTTTATCATCTGCTAAAGGCACAGGAAGAGAAAATGGACTTAAAGACAAGAGAGAAAATTTAGTTTAAGACATAAGGAAGACATGACACGCTGTGAGGATTTGTAAATCCAGCCATAAGAAAGAACTTTCCAAATCTGCCTAAGATGTGTTAACAAAGTACTATAAACCTGATTAAACTGGAGCTTTTTTTCTTCTCTTAGGGTTAAAAGGTCAAAGTGAGGACTCTTTCAGGAGGCCTTGTAGTACTCCTTTGTTACAGGTGGATTCCATGACGGTTAAGTTTATAGGTTTGTTAAATACTTGGTCTTCCTAAGTGTAATGGACACAGTGCTGGATTTCTAGTCAGGAGATATGAATTCTAATTCCACTTCTGCCTTTTGACTTCTCTACACCTTAATTTCCTTGTCTGTAGGAAAAGGGAATAAATGACCTTTTCTGTCCCTTTCTGCTTGAAATTCTGTGATTCTAACTGTGCCGGTTAGGTGCTAGAAGTACATTGCTACGCTTTAACATAGAACGTGTATAACAATCAAGTTATTTGTGAATGAGCCAAATGAGAATGCCTCAATGTAAAGAATGTCTCAGGGGTCATTCATATCCATTCACTGTCAAGATTTTAAAAGAGATATATTAACATTGCAAATTTGAAATTACCTCTACTCTTGATAATAATAATGATAATAATTCATATCGCTCACGTTACTTTACACTTAAGGATTACTTTTCCCACAACTTAAACTCTGTAGTAGGAAGAATAAGTATTATTAATCTCATGTTACAAATCAGATATTGAGCCCTAGTTAGTTTTAGTGACTTTCTGATGATTGCACATTCAGTAAGTGACAGAACTGGGATTTCTATCCAGAGGCTTTCTCTTCTATTATTTTACAACCACCATTTCTCCCGATCAAAATAAAAAGAAACAGGGAAATTCATGGGAGACATTCTAGCTGTAAGAATTTGAATTTGAGGAGTTTAAAAATCAAAAATAAGTAAATAAATATAATAAGTCAGTCCTAGGTAGGAATTTATTCATTGTATCATTAATTTTGGAAAGAATAACTAATTTTAATGCTTTAGAGGGGATCCTAAATACATCTCCTGATTTGCTTCTAATCTATTGGTGCACTTGGTTATAGGGCATACCCATCTACACCTTCACTAGTTTCTGTATTTAGATTTTAATCAAATGTTATCTCTATTTTGAGATTGACAACATACATATGATGACTTCTGGTTCTCAGCAGTGAAACTGCCCACTGGAAAAGGGACAACTCCTAATGCTGCTGCAACCTCAAATCTGCAGTGGTACCAGGATTCTTGGGACTATTTTAGACCTTGGTCGACATACCTGCACAGCTGAGTAAAACAGAGTAACTGCAGCATTTTTCTTGAGGAAAAAAATAAATTTAATGATGACTCTCAGCATTTGGGGAACTCTTAGCTCAGGAATGAACATAGGCAACTATCAAAAAGGATTTGTACATGAGGAAAATAGAATCCTTAGCAATGATGATAGCCATGTTGGATGAATGGTATCTGTAAATTCCTATTAATAGGAATACAATGAATTATCTCTTCTAGATTCAAAAATCCCTAGTCATGAGACTACAAAGATTTACTCATATGAGGAAATAGATGCCATCCCTATTTTGTAGATGATGGAATTGAGACTAAATGACTTGCCTGGGGTCACAAAATATTAAAAGCCTGAGGTAGGATTTGAACTCAGGTCTTCTGAACTCAAGTCCAGTATTTTATCCATTATACTACCTAGCAACCTAAATGAAGTTACTATTCCAAGTTCACTGAAGGAAGTGGGAGGGACAGAATTTGGACTCAGGTCTTTTTCTCTTTCTACTGCACCACACTGAACAGAATATTCAGTGACAAATACTCCTGGATGAGTGAACTCCCTTAACCAATATAGCTTGGAACCTGCCGTCTTGCTTACAGTCTTAGAGAGCTACTTAGAACATTGAGAGTTTAAGTAATTTGACCAATAGTCAAATAGCAAATATGTGTTAAAGTTAGGGTTCTCTAAGTTAGAGTTAATAACAAATATTTTTATTTTAATTTCTCATGGGGAAGAGAAAGAAAAAAATAGAATTTCTACTCATTGATATTACTTCACTTACTAAAAAAGAGAATAAAGATTGGAAACCAATACACTTGGAACCGGTTTTCCATATAATGTATATGTGTAATACATCTTAAAAAATATTTGGTAGTAAAACAAAAATAAAGACAGAACTATATTTTATATGTGCTTTCAAGTAAATATATATGCTTACATATGTATCATATTACATGCATATAATACATACATAAATTACAAAAATACGAATGTGTACACACATACATACATTACATATATGTAGATGTGTATATGCGTACACATGCTCCTTCTAGAGCAACCCATTGTATTTTTTACAGTCCTAATTCTTAGGAAATTACTCCTGACATCAAGCCTAAATATGCCTCTTTACAACTTCCACTTATAACTCCTAGTTCTACCCTTTGAAACAGAACAGATTCCACAAGGTGGCATCTTTGTTAGGTACCTATAATGTCCCATTCCTACCCCTTCCCCCTCAAGTCTTCTCATCTTCAGGTTAAAGGGCTCAAGATTTTCCATCGATCCATATATATATCATGAACCTGAGACTCTTCATTATTCTGGTGGCCTTTCTCCAGATACTCTCCATCTTATCAATGCCCTCCCCAACACATGACACAGATTACTATACACAGTACTCAAATGAGATTTTTAACTATGTTGACATCAAAAAGAGGAAAAAAAGGAGGCTTGGGGTAAATTTGATGATGATAATGAATGATAAAAAGAAGGAAGAACTAGTTAGCTCTGAGTTTGTTTGTTTTCTCCACCAAGGACACCGACCTTCAGACTATGGAGAATAAAATTTAAAGAAAAAATTGGTTAGCAGCAAATGAAATCTATAAAAGTGAGGAGGTGGGAAGAGACTGCTAGCTGTTCTCACTTGAATCCCAATAAACAAGCATTTATTAACCATTTATTGTGTGCAAGATGCTGTGTTATGAACTTGGATAACTGGCCTAGAAGAAATATACCCCAGAACATTAAAGAATTTGTGGATTTGATTGTCAAATAGTCCCTTGGGGGGGCATTTGAGGTATCATGCAAAATGGAAAAAGATGCTGTTCGATTGGAGATAAAACACATTATTCCAATTTGTTTTAAAAAAAAAGGTAGAAGAATATGGATCCATCATACTATATGTCAATAACCTTGATGGAAATTCTTGTCAATAGCCTAGAAAGGGTGGTTTATAAATATTTTAAAATGGATGAAGAAGTCACTAACAACCAGCATATGTTCATAAAGAAGAATATACATCATGAAAAAAATGTTTCCTTTTTGTAATATATTTACTAGCTCAGGGAAATGATATAGATAGAGCATACCTAAATTTTGGCAAGATATTTTCCAATGTTTCTCAGGCCCTCGTTTCTTGCATGCTCTGGATCCACTCTCTCAGGGCTAGGTAGGCTACATCTTCCCCTCAGACTTCTTGGGTGTCTTGAGGGGTTTGTTAGTAGTGTCTCAAACTCCCATTATGTCTATCCTCATTCTCATTTTAGGGCATCCTAAAATCCTTTAGTTTTATTTAATCACTTACCTCTGGGCAACTTTTACAAAGGAATGTTTACTTCAATGATATAGAAAAAAACAAACATCAGAATATTTCTCCAATATCTCAGGAATATAATATCTATATATCATCTCTATCAAAGGTGGAAGAAGGATTAGGCTCACAACTTCGTTCTGTTCCTACATAGCATTGTTCCCACCTAGTTCAGGTCTAAATATGGCATCACTGCCTGTTTCTATTGGGTGGAAGTCCCAAAGTCCAGATGGTCATTCCATGCTGAGCTAGATGCAACATCTGACTTGAACTGCTGGACTCCCAGATTTCTGTGACTTCTGCTCCTGGCCTTTAAAACTCCCTAGATTGCAGATTCCATTATCTGATTCTAGAAGAAAAAAATAAAAAGGTCCTGGACTCAGATCTGTTTCAAGGAAGGGGCAAATGGCCACAGGGAGGGAAGAAGGAGGCCCTGAAGCCATTCCCTTTTATTCCATGGTCTCACTAGCCATAAGTGAAGGAGATACCTTGCTCGCCAAAATGCTAAATCAGCACAAAGAGCTAGCCAGAGCTGATAGGGATCCTTTTGAAGAATCTGACAATTCGGACTACACAGCCAGTTGAAAATGTTCCTCACATCCACGTGGTAGCCAAATCAGAAATAGTTTCAGAATGTCCACAGATAGACTTTTCACACATCACAATGATTCTCCTGGAAGCAGGCTTAAAGTTTTTTCATGTAGTAGAAACATGATCCTCAGGTGGCTTGAACATGCATTAAACTAACAAAATGGAGAGATGTGGGCTACCTAGCAGTACAGATGGATTTGGAACAGATCAAATAACCAACTCAACTATCCTTCTGAATGGATAAACTTCAGCCTGTGTGAAAGGAGTTCTTAGAGTACTATCTTTGTCATTATTTTATTAGTGAGTTCACAAAGGCAGGGGTGGAGTGCTTGCCAAATTTGAGGGTAATAGATTGATCACAGATTTTGAGCTGGAGGCCTTAGAGACCATTGACTCCAACCCACTCATTTTGTAGAGGAAACTGAGGATCAAATGTTGATAAAAACCAAATTGATATCCCGGAAGGTCCCAACAGGTGGGAATGATGGGCCAGAACTCACAAGATGACAGTCTTCATATGGTGTTTATCTTAGAAATTGAAAAGCTGACACACAATATATAAAGACCTGAACCCTCAAGAAGTTTTAATATAATTATTAGGGTATAGAACTAGAAAGGAGATAGAATTTGGAGTTAGAATGACCCTTAGAGAATATCTTTTCTAATTTCATCATAAATATCCAAGATTACATTAGTATTAAATAGCAGTATTGAAATTTGAACCCATTTAAAAAAAATCCATAGCCTGTGATCTTTCTACCACATTTTGGTCCCTCACATAAAAGCAGACAGCACTAAATTACATAAAAGGGCATGATTAACAATAGGACAAAAGAGAGTGAGGAGAGAGGGAGGATAGCCTGAGTAATTGCTGATGATACAGAGAAATAAAGTGTTTGAAATATCTTTAAGAAAAGCATTTCTCCACCACAGAGCAGCACGTGTTATTTGTCTCAATATAGGACAGCAACGGTTAGAGAATACAAGGATTTATTCAAGGCAGCTGTCACCTTCCTTTTTGTATACTCATCTCTGTCCATAGAAAACTGAGCTGAAATGGTTATAGAAACATGACAATTAACTTGTTCCAGTGAGGTAACTTAGGGCTTTTTAAGTATCCTGTAAAGCTAAATTTTAATCAATAAACTCCTGCTGTGTTTTCTAACCTTTTCTAGTTTTTAGTTGCCTGTCCTGATCATCAACCCATCCACAGTGTTCGTTAGTCTTGTAGGCTAAGCCTCAGCTAGAAGTCCTAATTCATCTTTTGAAGAAATACAGCCTGTAAAATTTCTATAAAACCATGAAAGGGGTGGAGGGAAACGTTCTTGTAACAGGAATGTTTTAAAAGGGGAAAAAATGCCAAAGAGCACAGATTCTTCCAAACCCTAATTTCAATGACTTATGAAGTCTTAAGTTACAAGTGAACTCTAAGGAAATTCTTTCTGTTTTTTACAATTCCCTACATGTAAATTAAGATTTTTAAAAAATTTTTTATGAAATAAACTTTTTAAAAAAGATTTTTATACACTGTTACCTCCTCATTTTCTAGAACTATTCAGAGGCTTACAAGCTGCATTTCTCTGCTTATTCATTAAGATTGTGCCCACTGAAGGACAATTGCTTGGCCCTCGTTTATTTTGGTCTTCCTGGCGGAACTAAAGATTCTTTAACTAAATGCTAAAGCCCAAAACAGTGTGCAGAGATAATGAATGCATTTCAGCAGGCTGGCAGTAGTAGGATAAACTGTGGGCCTGCCAAGCGACTCCTTGACAGTCAAGTAGGGGTCATCATTTATTTATTTGTCAGACTTAGCTGGTTCTTTTTCTCCAAAGGGTTCAGAGTGTTTTACAGAGATCCTTACACATGGGCTACCTAACATTATCAAATTGAAAACCTTAGAAATACAAGTGGGAGCAGTCAGTAGGGAGGATGGTAGAGGAGGGGAGGGAGTAGGGGCATACAAAACAGGACGCACTGTTAACTGAGCATCCACAGGGAGTTAAAAAAATAGGTAAAAACAAAACCAGTTCCCTAAGAGCAGTTAATCCCGTTCAGTAATGAAGAGGTGTCACAATAAGGTGTCATATGCACTTAGAGTCAAGCAATACGTGGGTTCTGATTCTACCTCTTACACTCAGTAGGGTGACCCTAGGACAAATTGCTCAACCTTTCTAAGATTCAATATCCTTATGTGTAAAATGAGGATAAAATTATCTGCAGAAGCTTCCTCATTGGATTTTGAGGACCATTCATTCATTCAATAAGCAGTTTTTAATGCCTGCTATGGATACTATGGAAATGGACAAAAAAGAAGTAGTTCTCTAATCCAAGAACTTTAGAGTCTATGGGGCAGGAGGGGTTGGGAGCATGTAAATAGAAATGGAAATTCAAATACATAAATACACACAAATATATAAATATATATATACATGCACATGTATACAATCACAAGTATACATATATGTGAACACATGTATAGACACACATATATGTATATGTGTGCATATATATACATATATGTATGTATATATATGTGTGTGTGTGTACATATATATATATATTTTGTTGTGTTTGTTGTTGTGTTTTTCCTTCATTTTCAAAGAGGACCATGACATCAGGGAAATGATGACATGACTTGCAGTTGGCTTTGATTTGAGTGAGGGAGAGCTGTGCAAGGTCACCAGCCTCACTTTTTCCTCCAGAGCCAGTTGGGTCCAGTGATTAGAGAGTCAGCAGGATGACTGGAGATGACCCAGGATGCAATGGGAGACCCTGGCCCTTTTAGGCTAAAGCCTTTTCATGTACTCATTTAGAATAAGAGAATGAAGGAAATGAAACAATCGAGGATAGCTGAAATATAGCAATTCTGGGTGACTGGGAGGATAGTGTCAAAAATAGGGAAGTTAGTAAGAGTGGAGGACTTGGGGAGAATGATAGAGTTCTGTTTTGTATATATTGACTTAGAGATGCCTATGGGACAGGCACCTGGAGATATCAAATAAGCAATTATTGGCAATGTAGAACTGGTGGTTAGAGAAGAAACTGGTACTGCTAGATGTGTACACTTGGGAGTCATCCTTTAGGAATTCATTGGTGAACTTGGAGAGCTCAGTTTCAGTCGAGTAGTAGGGAAAGAAATCAGAGTTGGAAAGGGCTTAAAAAAATTGGTAGAAAGTGAGACAGTGGAGGCAGACTGTAGATAGAGTTTTCTAGAAGGTTGGCTTTGAGAGGAAGGGAATATGTAGGAGCGTAGCTTCAAAGAAAAAGTTAGAGAAAGTGATGGGTTTTTGTTTATTTTTAAGAATACAGGAGAGAGTTCTGAGTATGTCTGTAATTAGTAGAGAATGAGATGGTGAATAAGGTAAGATTAAAAATGAGGAAGAGAGAGGAAATTGATTATAGGGTCAATCTTTTGGAAGAGATGAGATCAGGGCCACAAGTTGAAGCATTGACATATTCAAAGAGAAGAGGCAACTTTTCCTTTAGAATGGAGCAAAGGAGGAGGGAAGGGAGAATGATGTTGAGGTCATTTGAAGTGTAGCATTAGATAGAAGATGGAGATTGTGATGGATGGCCTCAATGTTTTCCATGAAGTATTTGGTGAAATCTTATAAGAAGGACCAGGGAGAGGATGGAGAAGGTTGTTTGAAGAGAAAAGATTTAGAATAGACCCTGTGGTGAATGGGATATAGTATAGGCTGGGTCTGCTGGGGAAGAATTAAATAACTGACAAGCAACAGTGAAGGCCCAGATGATATAACATGTCACTGATTAGCCATCCTCAAAGAATAGATAGCCCTAAGCATATATTTTACTATGTCACTCTCCTGTTCGGGAAGCATCAGGGACTCCCCATGGTCGACTTCTTTATCTGGCATGTGAAGGCCTTCGCAATCTGGCTCCAGGCTGTCTTTTCAGACTGATTTCACATTACTCCTCTTCATGTACTCTGAATTTCAGCCAAACTGGCCTTCTCTGTTCATGACATTTAATTGGTCTGCATCCATGCTTCTACACAGGTTATTTTCCAAGCCTTAGAATTCTCTCCTTATTCCTCTTTGGCTCTTGGAACCATGAGCTCTTTTCAGCATTCATCATGCCCTTCCTTGAAGAGGTATTTCTTGAGTCCCCAAGTTGGTAAGCCCTCTCCATGACCTCTGTAATCACTTGTTTTTTTTTTATTTTGTGTGTATGTGTTTCTATAGCCTACATTTATTCATTTGGGCACATTGTATAGCCCAAACTATCCCTAAAGAAACCTAAGCTCATGGAGAGCAGGGACTTCTCACTTTTATCTTTTGATCCCTATGGGCTAGTATGATGCCTGGTGGGTGCTGAATAAATTCGTGTTGATTTATTAATAGCCATAAATTTTTAGTGAACGTGGTTGGCATGGTTATATGTCTTCCTTTATCAGCATCATTCAGCAACACATGAGCAAAAGTGGAGAAGGTAGACTGTGAATGTTATCCAGATTTGCGATTCAGAAAAGGATGAGTGATGATAAGTCAAGGGGACAAGGAACTCAAAATCAGAGGATAGTGTAATGGAAAATGGCTAAAGAGTCAAGATTTTGAAGGAAATAAAATTATTTGAGAATAGGCATAATGGTCTAGAGGGATGTAGTAACTAGAGGTTAAGGCAAGGATATGGAATTGATTTTGGAAAAATGCAGTACAAGGACGTGTAGAAGGCTAGGAGATGATGGTTAATTAGCAAAAAAATTAGCACCTACTATATCCTAGTCACTGTATGAGCCATTGGAATTTAAAAACAAGCCAATAATACCCTAATACATTCTATCAGAGGAAAATATGCATGCACATAGTTGATTTATATATTATGAAAATAAAAATCTTGTACATGAGGAAGAAATCAAAGATATAATCCACTTTTGATTGGGGAGGTGCTAGCAACCAGAGAATCAGGAAATGATCCTCATAGAAGCATGTTTGAGTTATGGACTTAGAAGGTAGAACACTTTGGGCGATGGAGAGATCAAGGGGTATGATCATCATTGATGGAATGGAGATTCTGATCATGGAAGCTAGAGAGCTGCTGAATCACCTTGGAAGCAAGTGGGCATTAACATGGTAATTTATGTCTCCAAGTAGAAGTTTAGAGGTTGGGGTAGAGAAAAGCACTATGAGCCAGGTTCTAGATTCCTTTGGAAAAGAGAAAATGATCTACGGTGTTGGAAGAGAATAGCTGCCAGAATCTGGAGAGAGTGATATATCTGGATGAAGAGGTCTTCAGAAGGGCAAGGGAATAGGGGTGCCTGCTCTGTGGTAGGTACTGAGCTAAGTTCTTTAAAAAATATTACCTCATTTGATCCTGACAACAGTTTTGCAAGGTAGGTGCTACTATTTCATAGTTGAAGAAACCGAGGCAAACAGAAATTAAAACCAACTAGGAAATGTTTGAGGTCTGATGTTACTTCAGGTCTTCCTGACTTCAGGTCTAGCTAGTGCTCTGTCATCTGTACCACTGACTGTCTCCATGAGAAGAGGCTGGCTGAGTGATGGTAGTAAGGGGAGAGTCTGTACATGTTAGTGAGGGGTAAGAAGTATGTCTGCTCCTCATCCTCCCCCATTGTGTTGAAGTCATAAGTAAAAATGATTGTAGTTCTGGATGGGATCTTCTTAGGGGAGATAGGCTTCCATGACTGCAAGAAGATGAAAAGAAGAAGTCTAATATATAAGATGGTTTGTTATTGCTTATTTTTCCATAGGGCATAATAGGAAGGGAGGGAAAAGTGGAACAGGATCGTGGAAGGGACAGGACTAACGTGTAAGAGTATGAGGGAGTAAATAGTGATAGCCAAAGATGGGGCCTTCTACCTGGGATGATTCCAAATTGTGAGGAATGCTTAGAAGGCCAATAGGACTGGAGGGTGTCACAGCATTCCCACTAGCAATGGTGATCTTGATTTGATGACAACTCCTTGAGCAAAAGGTAAAGGTGTTTGGAGGGAAGGGAAGACATAGGCAGAACAGGGCAGGTGACAAGTCCTTATTTCTGTTTGATGGTCAAATATTCTGATGGACCTGAGTCCAAGGGACTGGCTGCCTGTAGAGGGATAAAACATATTTGATTTACGTACCCTCTAATGATCAACCAGAAAAGCTGTGTTCCAGAGCTTGGTATAATATTGAACAGTTTATCTTTGGGACTACATAGGATCTTTTGTCCTTGACTGAGGGACAGTATGGAAGGGACTCAGATGTGTCAGGAAAGATAAATCCCTCGTCTTATGTGATGGTCAAAGTGTTGGATCAGAGGCCGGATCAAATGACATGACGTTTGTAAAGCTCTGAGGATCATAGATTTACAGCTAGGATAGTATGAAGCTCTCTCTCTCTCTATATATATATATACACACACACACGTATATGTAATATGCACATATATGTATATATGTGTTAGATATGTATGTGTGTATATGTATGTGTGTGTATATTTGTATACACACATAAACATAGACACACACACACATAGGTCCAGTCTTTATCCCTAACATCATCTTAATTATCCTCATTACCCTCCTCTTCTTCATTATTATTAATTATTATTCCTCATTGCCCATCTCAATACATGGTTCTTAAGAGCTCTAACCAAATTGGTTTACGAAGGATACCCTACTGGCTAGATGCAATTATTATGTGTGGATACACACACACACACACACACACACACACACACTGGATAATAGAAGCCATCTAATCCAACCTTCTCCTTTTAAACATGAGAACCTGAGCACTAGAGAGATTTAGTGATTTGCCCAGGGTTACACAGCTAATAAGTGGCTGAGGAAGGATTTGATCTCAGGTCTTTCAGATTTCAAGTCCAGATTTCTATCGACTTCTATATATTACCTCTCAAATTTGGCAAACTTTAGAGGGCTATATAAATGGGAGTCATTATTATTTAGAATCTGGAAAATGCTTGGGTGCCCTCAAGGGTTCTACCACTGTCTTTGTGAGAATTCTCTACAGGTTTATTCCCTAGTGGGGATGTCTCACTCTTAGGTATCACAGGAATTTTCATTTAATATCTAAATGAATATGTGCACATGGAAGCCCCAAGGAACCTTTAAAGCATAAAACAAAACCCCTAAAAGCAGAGAAATATAATCCAATGCAAATATTTGGTAGGATCAGGCCAGAAACATCTATTATTTAGATAAAAATTGAGTCAATCTTTTTAAAATTTTGCATAATGCATTAATTGCATCTAGCTAGTAGGGTATCCTTAGTGAAACAATTTGGTCGGAGCACTTAAGAATCATGTATTGAGATGGGCAATGAGAAATAATAATAATTAATAATAATAAGGAGAAGGAAGAAGGGGGTGATGAGGATAATGAGGATGATGTTAGGGATAAGGACTGGACCTGTGATTTATTGGTGTAGGGAACTTCGGGATGAGGAAAGTCACTCTAGCAATGAAAGTCAACACCTTATTTCCAATCTATAGTCTGACAAGGGTGGGGAACCTATGGCCTTGAGGCCATATGTGGCTCTCCAGGTCCTCAAGTGTGACCCTTTGACTGAATCTAAACCTCAAATTATGTGAAGTTTGGATTCAAAGGGCCACACTTGAAGACCTAGAGGGCCATATGTGTCCTCAAGACCACAGGTTCCCCATCCCTGGTAGAACACTGGGAAGTTAATGAATTGCTCTGGATCAGATAATTAGAATGTGTCAGATGTGGGTCTTGAGCAAAGGTCTTCCTAGGGCTAAGCGTGGTTTCTTATCCATATGAAATGTTTCCCTTTAATAATAGTAATAATAATTCATTTTACAAAGCACTTTAATGTCTGTGAAGTACTTTTTTAATGCAAAAAAATTGTGGGGATAGTGGTGAAAGAAGTTTAATTCTCTTTTTTTATGAGTAAGAAAACTGACTCTTTGTTGATTAATTTGCCCACAGACACATAGCTTGCTAGTAAGTGTTTGAGATGGGATTTGCCAAGTCTGGCAGTTATTCCACTAATAAGGAGAGCAATAGATTTGAATGCAAATAACCTGGGTTTGAATCCTCTCTGTACTCCTTCCTACTTGTGTGGTCTCAATCTGCTCTCTCAAGTGAGGGGGTTGAACTAAGGGATCTCTAAAACTTGTTCAGCTCTAAGTCCTAAGACACACTCCACAGTTCCTAGAACAATGTATATAGCTCAGAGTAAATCAGTATCCCTGGTTTATGGATGTTTCATTGGAAGGATCATTTCCTCTTTCAAAATGAGTATATTATTTTTCCCAATCAAATCGAGTTTAGATTGTGGATAAAGTACTATATCTGATAAATCACAGAAACATTTTCAGGTTTTAAAATTGGGCTTTATTTTATTAGAGATTTTGCCACTGGTTAATTAAATGTTTATGAAAACAGTATGATAAGAGTAGGAGGGGCTGGATAGTATACTTGGTAAGTCATAGGATTGGGAGTCTGAGGGCCTGGGTTCTAGTCTTGTCTCTGTCATTAAGTAGCACTTTGACCTTGAACAAGTCACTGATTCTCTCTAGGCTTCTGCTCCCTCATCTGTGAAATGAGAAGACTGTACTCAATGCTATTCAAAGATCCTGTGCAACTTCTAAAATTCTATAGTTTTGTGATGCTCTGAATAGCTGGTAACATATTGTAGCTTCACGAATTCAACACAGCTCACAGGAGAATCCTTTAAGTCATGCCATAAGTCTTGTCCAAGGGAGATCATCCTAGCCCTCTTTATAACACAGAATCTCAGTGAAGCGATAACTGAAGGGTTAAAGTCAAGTTTACCTGGCAAAAGAGAAGCAGCAGATTGCACTTTCATCATTTAAAAAAAGGCCAAGAAAGTGCCTGTAAGCACATTAGAACTGCTTTTCCACTAGGAAAAGCTGGTGTGACAGGAATAAGGGACAAGAGGAGCTTCGCTTCGCTGGCCTTGGCAAAGGTAATTTGGGGCAGACTGGTTCATTCCAGGCACTTTCCATGCTTCATTCCCAACAGAAATGAAGTGTTTCATCTTGGAGTCTTTGCAGCAGGGCAATAACTGACCGGCTGCTCCACTGTCAATGTATACACTGCAATTGATGAGAGGAGAGAAAATACACACATACACACACGCTTTTACACGTGCACAGAACATAGTACCTACTTCCAGGATCCCCAATCCACCCGGCCCCCTCAAGTCTTTATCTTGGCGATTGTCTACTTAGAGGATGGCATTTGGGTCGTTGGGACACCTGTTTGTACCCATCCTGGCTCCCTCCTTTCTTCTGGGGTGGCTGGTTTACCTGTGAGGCTGTGTTGTCTCCCAATCTGCTCTCATCAGTCACAGCTCCACCCCCTCCACCCCTCCACCCTCCTCCTTCCCACTCCCTCCCAGAAACTGCCTTCCTGCAGAGGGAAAGCGAACCAACGAGTTAAATTGCCGGAGCCCAGAAGCAGAAGGTGAGCTGTCTGCCGTACGAGTTGACTGCGGCTTCCTTTCATGCTGACACGCATGTAGTTGGTGGTGACAGTGCTAAGGAACTGCAGACAGGCACTTAGCAGACTGGATGTGAGCTGGATGCAAAGCTAGTTCACCCCGGACCTCCCGCTGCTGGCAGTATGTAAATATACCTGCAGACCGGCCAGACGACGGGCTTGCTGGGGTGGTGGGTTTGGGATTTCTTTCCTGCTCTTCTTTCATTTAGCTTAAGCAGCATGAGAGGGACTGGACAGGCAACAGCCTAGAAGTGAAATCTCCATCGTGGTGAGATTGGTATTTAAGCTAAGGGTGGGAGGGTTAAGTTCGTCGCGCAGCAGATTTCATCCGGAATTCCCTTCCATCAAATACTATGTTCGCCTCTATCTGGTACGCCAAGAAGCTGGGTCGCAGGTTCGTGCATAACGCCCGGAAAGCGAAAATAGAAAAGGTACGGTATGAGTGGGAATGGGCATTACCTCAGCTCCCAGCTGCCTGCTGGGTTTGGAATGTGAGCCCTGGTATTCAGCCCCCAACCTTGATTAGCCCCTGATTATAAACTGTTCTGGTTGATGTGGTCCCTTGCTAGGACTGTTAACCTCTGGGAGTAGGGAATGGCTGTGGGGGTGGTTTGAGGATATATGAATTCTCACCTTATTTCCTTAAACAGGATGACAGAGCATCTATCTCAAAGTCTTTATGGTCCCAAAATTACATAAAATCAACAGCTGTCCAGCTCCTGTTTCTACTGGTCCAGAGGTCTGGAGCAAACTTGTTGCCGAGCTGCATTATTTTTATTAGTCTGATTAATCACAAAACAGCCGTTTTCAATACCTTAGGCTTTTCTCCTCTAAGTATTCATGAAAACATTAGCTCAAGTTTAGTGAATGCTAGAATCTGCCATCGGTAACCTGGACACAATCTTATTGGGGTAGGGAGGTGGAGATTTGAAGGTAGGGAGGTTTGTTTGTTGTTCTCATCTTTTCCAAACTCAGAGTGTTTAAAATAGGCAAGAATTATATTTATAACTGGATGGCTCTCCATTTCTTCAGCAAGGGGGCATTTTATGGTGGCTTTGTGATTTAATTTGACCAGTTGTTTACAGAGAGTCTTTTGGCAGACTCACCTCCTCAGTTGTCCTTTCTGTGTGAAATGGAAATTTCTTCTAAGACCAAGGAAAGTGTTACAAACTTGGGGAAAGGACAAGTTGATTGGTTGGATTACTAGCTGAGTTTCCCCAAACAGCTGAGTTTACCAAACAGATACTGCTTATGGAATCAGCTCCCAAATTTTTTTTAAAAAAGCATCATTAGGGAAACTTTCAGAGATAGGAAACTGGGAAATTAAGTTTAGCCATTATTGCCACCTATGATAGAATGTCCACTTAAGGTTCCCTTCTGCCCCAGAGATACCAGTGGGATTATATAAAAATGGATTTCTAATCAGAATCAGGTTTCCATGTTGTATCCCATAGTTCTTATCCCAAAGGTCAATCTCCCATCACATTCATTTCATGGTCATTCAGTGTAAAGGCTATTGACACATGTAGTAAGAAAAAAAAATGATAGAAGTCAGATTGTAGGAGGAGGTAAGGAGTGGATGCTGGAATTATGTATTCAAGACTAGAGGTCTTCAAAATTCCCAGCTTTGAATATTCTCAAGTTCAGTTCAGTGGACAAATTCAAAAATCTAAGTTATTTAATAGCTTAGGGAAGCGGGGATGTGTTCTTCCTGCTATGTGCTTCCCTGATGGCATTTAAAATTTACATTAATAATAAGCTAAGACTAGTCTTTCATTTTCCCCCTCTATAGAGGGAGAAGTATGAGGAATATTTTAGGGAAAATGTCTTCTTCCCTGGAAAATCATATGTATGAATGAAAGAACTGTCAGACTCCATGAATGACTATTAAAGCCGGGTAAGAAAATGCTTTGTGCCAATTCAGTATATGAAGAAAAGTTGAGCTGTCCAGTTCTGTTTAATTCAGGTTTAGGCTCAATTGTTAAGAAAAGTGGCCCTTGGGATTTAGTGTATGCAGCCTAAGAAGCTTCTGTCCAATAAGGAAGAGGAGAGATTCTTGATTCATGAGCCAGTTAGGACTCAGTCATTTTCCTTGTGTTCTTTCAGTGACCAGTGTATAGAACAGACACAGAGAAAATAAGTTTTCTGCCTTATTCTTTGAAAGAGACTTGAAATCTTTAGATCTAATAGACAATGAATAAAACAAAAATCTACAAAGAGAAATCCTTCTGCTAGTGAGGAAGTGAAGTTTTACCTTTTAAGTGTCAGAAATGAAAGGAGAAATGTCGAATTCAGTCACCTGAAAGGCAGCAATTTTTAAAGTTAATTTGGAAATGTTACTTGGTGACCTATATGAAAATACATTGCCACATTCTTGAACAGAGTCTATACTATACAATGCATTGAATAAATTAGTTTATTTTCTTCTTCCTACGTAAACCAGTATGTATGACTTAAACAAGTAGCTGCTAATAAATATTTAGGGTAATCATCTATTGTAATATTTTTTTAACCAAACAGGCATTTAATCATAGGATCCTATTGAGCTACATGATTTGAAATATTTTCTGTGTTTCTGTAGCCCCCAAATCCCATTAAATTCCAATCAAGAAAAAAAAAATGAAGAGCTGTTGGTGGTATGTATTTATGCTTTAAAAAGCCAATGAAAATATTTTTCCATGATTGGAATGGATGCATAAAGGTAGCAATGATTAATCAATTTGAGTTGAGAGAAAATGACCAATCAATGAGCTTGCCTGTGAGGGAGGCTGAGATTCTCTCACATTATGTATATTGCCTTTTTTCCAGCTTGAGTGATGGTTGGTAATTGTGATTTTGTATTTTAGAGCCCTCTATAAATCTTTGTTTCTTGTTACAGTAAGTAAGCTAGTTTATTTCCTCCTGGTTTAATAAAATGAAATGGGATCTATCACGCTAGAAATCCTTTTTTTTTAAATTTTTTTAGCACTAAGGTGTGCTGTGAGGAGTCTTTTCTTCAGGGCAGGGGTGACTTGAGACGCTAATTAGGACTGAACAAGCCTGAATAATCCCCCTAGACGTTAAACAGTGCTTGGTTCATGGATTGTTGGCCTGGTACACCCCTACTCTCAGCATCAGTAGGAAGTGACAGCATCATGAGAGGCTATCTCTAAGGCTCTCTTTCATGGGGTTGTCACTTCTCCTCCCACCTGCCATGTCTGATTAGGGCATGCCATTCAGTCTTATGCAAACGCCACATAATAACTTGGGTGGAATACTGGGGCTATTTTCCAAAGCACTGAAAAGAAGAGGGTACTGATAGCACTTCTACTACCCTAATAGAAATAACTGAGTTTAGCAGTTAGTAACAAGTAGTAAGAATAGTTACGTAAACCAACTCTACCATTTCTTTTTCAACAGGAGTCTTGTTGAAACTTAGAGTCCTTATATCTCTCCTGCTGCAGTGGTACCTAGGGATCGTTTTTCCTAGAGGGTGTGAATTATGACCTTCCTCCTCTAGCTCACTATAGCTCTCCACCAATTCATCCCTTCCCAACTGAATTTGGCCTTAAAAGTTGATTTAAGGGAAATTTTCACATTGCCAATCATGTTTTGTGGTGTTTCCTTCGGACAGCATAATTGATAGTTTGGATTCTGCCAAGTCACCATTTGTCTTGATTTAGAATCCTTTTGTTGTCAAGGCTAGTGGTCATGTGATCTGTCCCCTTACTTCTTTCAGAACTACAATTAACCTCACTATGCATATCCCCTTGTCCAATTGTCAAAGGCCAGATAATCCAAATTTTGAATAAAACAAAAGCTAAATAAACCACCTTCTTGTATGCCTGTTGCAGGTCAAAGAGTGATAATCAGTTGAAGAAGCTAGAAAGGTACAATGATATCACTTTAACCTGAAAGGTGACTTTGCTGCCCATAGCTTATTTCTATAGTAACAGACATGTCTCTCATCAAAGGGCATTTAAATGTTTTACATTTGTGCATATGTTCCATTTTTTCCTAGCATGAATCAAGGATGTTAGATGATTCACAATTTTCTTTTTTCTAAAAAGCAAAGCCTTCTATTATCTCTTCTTTAGAAGGATAGTCCATGCTCTTCAGTAAATTGTGGGTAACAGTGTAGGGTATGAATTCAACATTTCTTAAAGCATCAACTGGGAGCTCAGTGTGAATAGCTGTGATGGGATGCAGTGCTTCCATTTACACACTGACTGTTTTTAGTCTTGTGTCTGCTTGGAAAAGTCTGTCTTGATTTAGTATCTGTTTTCCAGACACCTACTTTAATTGCTCAATTTAGTCAATATCTAGGTTTATTAATAAAAAGAAGGCTGCTTGAAGACATGCTCAGGTAAATTGGAAGTACATTTTCTGATTGAACAGTAGAACACACCAGAATGGTGAAGTACTTGAAGACAGAGCTCCTTCACTCCCCCTATCAGCTATCTGCTGCATCATTTTGTTGTATGGTTTGCAAAGCTTGCTGTCTGAGTTGTGGATGGATTCTCCCTGCTTCCCCAGTTAGAGGAGATCTCTCCCTTAATGGACCTCAAAGTGTTCTGAATTCCTCTTAGGCATGTAGATTCTAATTTGTATTCAGGCAGCCAATAAGCATTTATTAAGAGCTTACTATGCCAAGAATTGTGCTAAATTCTGGGGTTACAAAGAGAGGCAAGAAACAAAACAAAAATAAAAAAACAAACACCACCCCAGCTGCCATCATGGACCCTACTCTCAGGGAGTTCACATTCTAATGGGAGAGATGATAGGACATGTAAATAACTAGATACCTAAAAGATATGAACCATGAAAATGGCAGTTAATATCACAAGAGACACAGTAGGGGTGTAACTGGTGGGGGATAGGGCAAAGTCTCCTAAGGAAGGTGGAATTTCATTTTGAGCTTTGAAGGAAGCTAGGGAAATTTAAAGGCAAAATAAAGAGAACATTCCAGGTCTGCAAGTGCACAGGCATGGAGGTGGGAGATGCAAGTATACTGGTTTAACTGGCTTGAAGAATGCGTGGGGGTAGTAAAGCATATTGATCAGTTGTTTCAGTCATGTCTGACTCTTCCTGACCCCATTTGGGGTTTTCTTGGCAAAGATGCGGGCAAAGATTGCCATTTCCTTCTCCAGCTCATTTTACAGATGAGGGAACTGAGGCAAACAGGGTTAAGTGACTTGCCCAAGGTCATACAGATAGTAAGTATCTAAGGATAGATTTGGACTCAGGAACATGAGTGTCGCTGACTCCAGGCCCAGCACCCTATCCATTGCACCACCTAGCTGGAGCATCGTTGTGGTGGTTGATCGTTCATTCTCAAAGATGACCAATGACACCAGGAGGCATAAACTGACTGAAAAAATAGGAAGGGGTCAGCTTATAAAAAAGCTTTAAATCCCAATCAATGAATTTGATCCTGGAGTTATTGGGTAACCACTAGGATTTAGAGTTGGGGGAGGGGTATGACAAGGTCAGATCTTGTTGTTGTCATTTAGTTGTTTCAGTCATGACTAACTCTTCGTGACCCCATTTGGGGTTTTCTTGGGAAAGATCTCGGAGTGGTTTGCCATTTCCTTCTCCAGTTCATTTTGAAAATGAGGAAACTAAGGCAAAAAGGGTTAAGTGACTTGCCCAGGATCAAATAGCTAGTAAATGACTGAGGCTGGGTTTAAATTCAGGTCCTCCTGACTCCAGGCCCAGTGCTCTACCCACTGTGCTACCCAGCAGATTGATGCTTTAGGAAAATCAGATTGATAGTTGGGCATGGATTAGAACGGGGAGATAACTGTGTAGATGTCTCATGTTTTCCACAATCTCTTAAGCTTCTTGCAGGTAGGGAATTTGACTTATGCATCTTTGTATTTTGAGTTCTCGCCCTAGTCCCTTGCACGTAGTAGGTACTAAGGCAGTCCTTGGTGCATTGAATTTTCTTCGATGAAGTGTCTGGCTCCTGATAATGACAGCCATCTCTCTAGCTCTTTAAGATTTGCAGAGCATTTTTTTTGCAATGAAATAGGTAGCACCAATGTAATGATTCCCATTTTATGGAGGAGGGAAATGAAGCTCTTAGGAGTTGCTTGACTTGCTGTCCATTGCCTAATTATTGTAAGTATTCTAAATGGGTTTCAAATAGAGGTCTCCTGACTCCAACTCCAATAACCTTTCTACTACTCTACACTACACTAGATTGTCTCATCAGAGACACTTAATAATGTTTGTGGAATGAATTGGAAATAACATGCAGCAGCTCACAGACACAATAGTGTCTTAGGACATACCTGACCTACATCTAGAAGCATCTCTAAACAGGTTTCGTTGTTCACATCTGCAAGATCAATCCAATGTCACCAAGGAGTCTAGAGGAACAGAGGTAGCTAGGTGTCACAATGAATAGAACACTGGACTTAGAGTCAGGAAGGACCTGTGTGACTTTAGCCAAGTTACTTAACCTCTGCCTGCCTTTGTTTCCTTAATTGTTTGTTATATGTGAATCACAACAACACCTACCTCTGGGGTTGTTATGAGGATCAAATGAGATATTTGTAAAACTCAGCACAGTTCTTGGCACCTAGTAGGCACTTAATACAGACTTGTTTGTTTGTCTTTTCTTTCATTGCTCTTTTGGGGATCCTCCACCTCAGTGTAACTAGAAATGAATAAAATAAGGGTTCGAGCTGACAAGCAGAGTTTTCAGGTTAATCATGATCTTCTAAAGAGACTTAGGTTTTAGTCTCCACTCAGCCATGGAGACTTTTGTACCTTGCTTTATCTATCATAGAGTTACAAATGAATGTGTAAAAGGTTTGGAAAAACTAAAAATCATTACACAAATGTAAAAATGCTTTCAAATTATTTTTATTATAACATTATCAGTAAATATAGCAGTGACCTTCATAAACAAAAGTATATTCTGTTATACTCATGTGGTGAACCTTCTACTTCATGAACTTCATGAAGCTGAATACAAATCAGCTACAGAGTCACATGTCGGGTTCTGGATTCCACAAAGTAAGTGAATGTAGATCAAGAGAAAGAGGTGGGAAGGAGCAAGGGTGCATCCAAGGGAGATTATTTGGTTTAAGTCTGAGGAGAGACTTGCTGAATTCATGGATTTATCAATTCTAATAAACATTCATTAAGCACCTACTATGTGTTAGGCACTGTACCAAACATCGGAGGTATAATTAATAAAAAGAAAAATTGTCCCTGCCCAAAAGGAGCTTACAATCTAAATGGATGAATGATATACACAAGCAGGCAGGAAGAAAGGGTGTTGGGGGTACCAGGAGATACCTGGCATGAAGGTATCTTGTTTCATAGAGTTGAAACCAGTCAGAGCAATAGATGCAAAATAGAGTGGGCTGAGTCTAGGAGCACATTGGGAGGAGTTTGGCACTGTGGAGTTGAAATCAGGCAGGTCAACAGATGCAAAATGCAAAATGAAGTGAGCTCAGTATGCAAATTTATCTATTGTCACATAGGAAGTAAACAACACGGGTGAGGTATGTATACATACACGCATCTAATGTAAATTGCATATGATATATAAACTTCAAAGACCTAGTAGACTAATAGGACTTATCATCTGATCTTAATAATAGTAATTATAATAATAATAATGATAAAGTGCCTTCCAGACCCCAGCACTATCATCTGACTTATTAACATATCTGAAGGCCTCCTGGACTTCTATCTGACCTATTGCTACACCCTTAGAGCTTCTGGGCTTTTCCATTTGTTCTGCAGAAACCTTTCCTTTTATGGCTTATTTCCTTCAATTACATTGTGAGCTTTATGAGAACATAGACTGTCTCACTTATTCTGTTTGTCTCCCCAGCAGTTAGCACAGCGTTTCACACGTAATAAGTGGTTTTTTTTTTATTCTTAACTTAATGGAGGACCTAGCTAACACGTGTGTGACATTCTTCTAGATCCCTTGACATTGAATGGATATGAATGAAACGTTCTCCATAATCTACATTGCATTGCATTAATGGTGTACATCTTGTACCATCCACCACCCCCCTTCCCTTCCTGGAGAATGTAAACTACTCAAGGGCAGTAGTGATGTAATTTTTCATCTTCATATCATTGACATCAAGAATTGTGGCTTATTTATAGTGGGTACTTAATTAATGTTTGTTAAGTCGAATTGAAGAATGGCGAGGGGGGTTAGGGGCATACGCAAGTCTACATTAATAGATTCGTAGTTACTCATCCATGGTTCACATACAAGGTTGGCGTTTTACCCCCTTTCCATAGTATTCCAATAAAATTACAATTCCTTGAAATATTGAGTTACATGAAGAACCAAGTGAGGCCCTTCTGGATGCTGATAGCGTTCAATGCTCTGTCCTTCATCCTCCTCAGATTATCTTGTTTATACTTCTATGCTTAAATGTTGGTTCTCCCTACTCCACCTAAATGGAAACTCTTTGAGATCAAACATTGTTTTTGTTTGTTTATTCCCATTATTTTTTCCCCTTTAGAATCTCAGTACCTAGCACAGTGCCTTATGTTTAAAGGTGATAAATAAGTGCCTGTCTGTTTGGATTGTAAGGACAGAAACACACACACTCACACGCATATACATACACACATACATATACACATATGCATGTATATGTATCTGTATATATGCATATATGTGTATGTGTGGATATGCGTATGTGTGTGTTTCTTGTGTGTGTATGTATGTAATTTGGGTGGTGGTAGTAGTTATTTAGTTGTTTCAGTCATGGCCAACTCTTTTTGATCCCATTTGGAGTTTTCTTTGTAAAGATACTCTAGCGGTTTGCCATTTCTTTTTCTAGCTCATTTTACAGATGAGGAAACTGAGGTGAACAGGGTCAAGTCATTTTCTCAGAGTCACACAGATAATAAGTGTCTAAGGCTAGTTTTGAACTCAGGAAGAGGATTCTTCCCTATCTTCACTAAGATGTATATATGTGTGTGTGTGTGTGCTCACATACATACAATCTATGTATATATACACCCATGCACGCATGTGTGTTTGTATATACAAACACATACATAGATGTATATACATATATACATAGAACATGTGTATATATATACATGCATACACATATGCATGCATAAAGGAAAGAGAGAGAGGAAGGGGGAAAGACAGAGAGAGAGAGAGAGAGAGAGACAGACAGAGAGAGAGAGAGATTTGAACCCAAGAAGTCAGTCTTCCTGACTCCAGGCCCAGGGATCTATCCACTGTGCCTCCTAGCTGCCTCTACTATATGACTATATGGGGACTAGTAATTTTATTTTCCTCAGTCCACACTAAGGAGCAATTAAAGAAAATGCATGCATACTGTGGAATCACATTTAAAAATCTGGCATGAGGAAGAATTTCTTGATTGTGAGGCATGATAGATCCCGAACTAGTTGTGGAATTTCCTTAAGGTCTTTTAAAAATGGCCGTTTTTCATCGGTCTGAGATGGTTGAAGGACAGTTTTGACCACAGAGAGATGGACTAGGTTTTTTTTGAGGACTCTTCTTTATGCCAGCCTTATGATTCTGGGATCATTCCTCAGCCCAGAGCAGGCAGCATGAGTCAGCTGCTTTGTCTGCCTAAGTGAAGTGAGAGGGAAGACAGGTGTTCACACAGCCAGAGGCCTGCCCAGGAGTTCTTCCCAAGTCACCTGATAACTGGAAAGAGGGCTGAAACGCATAGGGCACCTGTTCTCAGGTCTCACTGTTGCTGCCTAATCTAAGTTATCACAATATACAACATTTAGAGAAGCTAGATGGAGGAGACTGGAAGAGGAATTGCCAAAGTCTTGAAAGTGAGCAGAAAGGGCAGTAATGATGGCAGACAAGACTAGACTAGACAGAGAGGCCTATAGGGAATCACACTCACAGAATTTTATCGCACCAAGAAGGGGCTTTTTTCCTCTGTCTTTAAAGTTTTCTCAAGGTAAATATCTCATTATGATGAGCAAAAGGGACAGGGACCATAAAATGCTTTCTCCTTGATTTCATGGGATGATTTAGAGGCCTGAAGAAGCAACCAGGAATCATAACCTTCTATGCAGGTGTCTTTTGGAGGGCATCATAACTAGGACAGAGCAACAGGAGTTTTGTCCTAAGGCAAATTAATATTTAGAGGGGTCCAAGAGTGCTATACTCCACTTAATAGAATCAGCTGAGATTAACACCCACTTTCTGAAAAAAAAAATTGAAATAAGAAGTTACCAGAGACACACTACTCCCAGGTGAAGTCTCTAGGTCATTTCCCTGCTCCATCTCACCAGTGGTTTTCAACCTTGGTAGCCTCAATATGTCTGACAGTCTCTTCCTACAAGGTCTTGTGCCCCAAGGTCCAATATCTGCTCCCACTCAACTTAAATTGTCTTCATAAAGTTGATTTTAGGGCATGTTTTTAAAACTGCTGACCCTGGCACATTTTGTGGTATCAGCCCCAGGCTCTAGAATTGCTAATTATAGTTATATGTTTTGGTAACCAGATTTTTAAACTCTAGTCCAGTTTATACAACTTGAATTACAAATGTTTTATTTGTGTCAGGAAGAAATCAAGACAGAGTCATTTTCTTGGGAAGTCTATACCACATAATTTAAAAGAGCATTACTTTTTATTTTATCTTGGGGCATTCTTTCACCATTTCATAAGTGTTGACTTTGCTTTCCCCAATGGATCATGGGCTTTTTTTTTAAATTCTATTTTTTTTTGGAGGGGGGAAGGCAGGGCAATTAGGGTTAAGTGCCTTGCCCAGGGTCACACAGCTAGTAAGTGTGTCAAGTGTCTGAGGCTGAATAGGTCCTCCTTACTTCAGGGTTGGTGCTCTACTCACTGTGCCACCTAGCTGCCCCTGATCATAGGCTTTTTGAGTCTAAGGACTGTACCCTCTACTTTTGTATCCCCCAGAATCAAAAGCCTGTATTAGGCACTCGATATATACTTGTTCTCTGGAGGATGATTGATTGATTGACAACATCTTCTCAAGAGAGGGGACAGTGTTAGAGTCTTTCCTTATCATTGTCTTCATCCAGATTGGTAGATACCTTCAAGAAAACTAGCTTCTTTTCTTCTTTTGTTCCTCCAGTCCTTGAGGAAGCAAAACCATTTTGTCCTGATTAGATATTTAGATAGGCAACTAGGTGTTGCAGTGAATACTGGGCTTGGAATCAGGAAGACTCATCTTCTTGAGTTCAAATCTGGCCTCAGACACTTACTAGCGGTATGACATTGGGCAAGTCACTTAACCCTGTTTGTCTTAGTTTCCTCATCTCTAAAATGAGGTGGAGAGGAAAAAAAAGGGCAAAACACTCCAGTTTCTTTACCAAGAATAGGGTCCCCTCTTTGCCAAATAGGGTCATGAAAAGGAAGACATGAGTGAAAAACAGCTGAACAGCAAGGTTCCCTTCTTTATTCAAATTTCCCCTCCTCTTCTGACAAAAAGAATAAAGCACTCCTCAAAGGAGTATGATTGAAATACTCTCAAAACAGACCAACTCAGCCCGTTGCCTTGCCCCAGGCACTTAGATTAAAGCCTCGAATGAGCTTTGGTTGCCGAAAGGTCCATTGTTTGAAACCACTCCTCTTACCAGTACAGGTTCTATGGACAACTTTGACATTCCAACTCAACAATCCTTCAAAGACACTAGGCGGTGATCATGAAAAGATACTTTCCAGACCCTAGGATAGAACAGAAAATGTATCTGACCCTGAGCCCTTTCAAATTCAGGCCATGTAGTACATTCTAATAAACAGTAGGCAGAGTAAACACTGCTTGATCCTTTGAAGAGGGAGTGGGTGGCTATTTAAATAGTTGCTTGTATTTCTTATAGACCTTGAGGGGGAGCATTGCTATTGTCTACCTGCCAACCTTCATGTTCTGTGTGCCATGGATTCTAGGGTGTGGATATAGTAAACATCAAATGACAATACTATGTAGCTTGATAAGTGAGTTGGGAAAGGGGAGTTAGGGGAAAGATAACAACTACTGAGCTCTAACCTACGCTAAGGATGACAAAGCTTGCCCCAATTCCATTAATTCTAGCACCTTCCCTGGGTTGATTAACTCTGTTACATTGTATACAACTTGTATCTACAACGTTTATTTTTGCGTGTTGTCTCTTCCATCACATGGTGAGCTCCCTGTATTTTGCCTTTCTTTGTATCCCTAGCACTTTTCCCTAGCTTTGCAGCTTGAACACAGTGACTGGCACATAATGCATGCTTTAGTTGTTGTTCAGTTGTTTCAGTCACGTGCAATTCATGACCCCGTTTGGGGTTTCCTTGGCAAAGATACCAGAGTGGTTTGCCTAAGAGGTGTTTAATGACTGACTGCCTGATTAGCAGAGCCATCACTCAGGCTGTTTTCTGTGCCCAAAACGACTTCCCCAGACCTTAGATCTCTCTGTTAAATATTTACCTGTGCTTCAAAACCTGACTCCTTGGCACCTTTTCTATGACACCTTCCCTCATCCCCCAGGCAGGGGATGACCTTCCTCCAGCACATAACCTCTTGTTGACCTGCTCGGTAAAATCCACTGGTTCTCTAGCTCCTTCAGGATTAAATGCATACTCCTCTGTCTGGCATTTAAACGACTTCAAACCCTCGCCCCTTCTTACCTTCCCAATCTCCTTATAGTTCACTCCACTCCACACTGTTGGCTTATGAGTACACTCTCCTACTTGTTTTGTCTTGCAGACAATATTCCATCTCTCATTGTGGTGTCATGGCTGTCCCCCAGGCCAGTAAAGCTCTCCCCTTTTGGGGGCAGCTAGGTGGCACAATGGGTAGAGCACCGGCCCTGGAGTCAGGAGGACCTGAGTTCAAATCCAGACTCAGACACTTGATACATGTACTAGCTGTGTGACCTTGGGCAAGTCACTTAACTCCAATTGCCCTGCCCCCCCCCAAAAAAGCTCTCCCCTATCCCCCCTGACTTTGATTTTCCCTAGTTTCCATCAAGATTCAACTGAAATTCCACCTTTTGCAGTAGCCCTTTCACATTACTCCAAATGCTGATGTCTCCTGATCTGGGATTAACTTCCATTGCTCTCTATAATATCTTGTATGTATCTAGTTATTTATATATTGCCTCCCCTATTAGACTGTGAGGTCCTTGAGAACAGCAAACTTGCTCCCCCGCCCTTCTCTCTTTGTTTCCCTACTGTGCTTAGCATGGTGCCTAGAACTTAGGGAACATTTAATAAATGCTTGTTGTCTGAAATGCTTGATGACTTTCTAAGGCACTTATTCAGTCCCTTTCAATCCCTTCTAGACTACAAATGCCATAATAGTGGGTACCTATATCATCAGTAAACTTTGTATATCAGTGTTCTGTCTACAGGAGGTATTTCACACCTATTCATTGTGGGAAGGAAGGGAAGAATGGAAGGGGTGAGGAAGAAAGGAAGGAGAGAAATGAAAGGAGAGAAGGTAAGAGGTAAAGAGGTAGAGAAGGAGGAACAAGGGGATAAATGAATGGAGTAATGCAGGAACACAGGGAGGGAAGGTGAAAATTGTATTCCCAAAGTAACTGTAGGAAAACAATTTTTTAAAAGAGGAGAACTGCTCACTGTTTAAAGAGAGCTGCAGCATATTATAGGGGAAAGAAAACTGCACGAGAAGGCAGAAAAGAGAGGTTCTGCAATAAGCACCTTTATGTGCCTGATTGAAGAAATGAAAATCTGTAGCATTCCAAACTGTCCTTTTTGTACCTTCAGCCAATTTGGGCTGAATCGCAGGGGTGTGTGACTAGCTCTGAGCAGGGTACTATATCTGTCTGAAGGACTAATCAAGCAGTGTTTTATAGCCTATCACCAGAGAAATACACTATAAGACAAATGTAGAAGATGAAGTGATCCTGTGACAAGAGGAAGAGATAACCAATGTGTGGTCCAGTTGAGCAAGTCCTAGGGGACCACCTCCCTAGCACTTTGAATTGACTCCCTATGGCTAGGGGTAAGGGCTAAGCTGGCCTAGGTTGAGCAGGCAGGGATGGAATGTGATATGCATCACCTGGGGGAACATCTTTATTTATGAGTTCACTAACTTATCAAAGCATTTGAATATCATCCTGGTATTATGGGGGATGTCAACTCTAATGGAAAGAAGGAAGTGGAAAGTCTTCTTGGAGAAAGGCAGAATTTGAATGTTTTCCTTCTCTTTTCTCCTTTCCTGTTGGAGCAACTCAATTTCCCACTTGAATATTTGGTTCGTTGGACTTACGGCTTTACAGAGAACCTCAGGGAGTAGGGACCCATTTTCCTTGTCAGTGAACTTCCTTTGCTAATTGCATCTCCCCACAGATCCTTGTGAATACTCCATCCCCACCCCCCACCCATTCTTTCCTATTTGGGCCTACATCTAGAATGACATACCCTTCCAGCCGTGGTGCTTCATTTTCCAGAAAGAAGTAAATGATAGTCTCACTGTTCTCTGTTACCGTTTAATCATGTCAAAAGTGAGGTACAGTTTTGGTACCTCATTTTAGGGAGGATATATGGGGAGGATGAGCAGGTTGGTGGTTTAGTGGGTAGAGTACTAGGCTCAGGAAGACCTGAATTCAAATTTAGCCTCAGACATTCACTAGCTGTGTGACCCTGGGCAAGTCACTTAACTCTGCCTCAGTTTTCTCATGTGTAAAATGAGCTGGAGAAGGAAATGGAAAACCACTCCATTACCTTTGCCAAGAAAAGTTCAAATGGGGTCATGAAGAGTTGGACATGAGTGAAATGACTGAACAACAATAACAAAAATATGAAGAGGGTAAGAGAGATGGTGAGAAAACCGGGGATGATAATGTTTTGCCTCAACAAGTCAAGACTTAGAGATCAAATAACTATTTAAAAGTATTCGAAGGAGTCTATGTACCTGAAGGGTTAACTTTGTTCTGCTTGGCTCTATCAGACAGAGCCTGGATCAAAGGGTGGAAATTGAAGAAAAAGATTTCAGCTTGATAAAAGAAAATAAATTTCCTAGCCCCCAGATGTGGAATGATTTACCTTAAAAGGGAGTGGGTTCCCCCTCACTAAAAGTTTTTAAAGAGTCCAGATGACCACATGAAGGGATCCTTGTTTAGACAGAATTTGGACTAGAAAGTTGAAGAGATCTTTTCCCACTTGGAGATTCTGAAATTGAATGACACTTATGGTGTTAGCCTAAATAAAAGGAGATCTTCCTCAAGTTAGTCTGGGAGGTAGGTGAGACACACACACACACACACACACACACACACACACACACACACACACACACACACACACACACACACAGAAAGAGAGAGAGGTACACCCATCTGTGTTCATTTTTTTTTTCAGATGAGGCTTGAGAGTTGAATAAAATTGTCTGTGATCACATAGCTGGCTAGAGTCAAAGCCTAGATTCATTGGCCAATGTTCTTTCTGCTAGACGTTATGGTCTCTAGCATGTATTCACTCTGTATGCTTCATATCCCTATTCATCTCAACAGTATCCATGTTATTTGTGAATTCTGATTGATCTCTGGCATGTTTCCTTTTGGTTCAAAAACTATTTTTAAGGCAGGGAAAATGTTCACCCAGAACGAAGTGATTCTCATATTTAGGAGCAGCCCTGGCTAATACGTCCATGAAAACAAAACGAATAGGATTTTGATGGTTCAGTGGGTAGGGCGCTGGACCTGGAGTGAGGAAGTCTTGAATTCAAATTCTTACTCAGACATGCTGTGTGATCCTGGGCAAGTTACTTAACCTCTCTCATCCTTGGTCCCCTCCTCTGTAAAATGGGGATAATTATAGTGCCTTCTTCACTTGGATGAACTGATACAAAGTGAAATAAATAGAACCAAAAGGACATCTTATACAGTAACAGCAATATTGTTTGATGGTGAGCTGTGCAGGACTTATCTAGTCTTGGCAATACAATGATCCAAAATAGTTCTAAAGGAGTTAGGATGAAAAATGCTATCCATCTCCAGAGAAAGAGCTGATGGAATCTGGATGCAGATTGAAGCACTTTTTCAAAATTTATTATTTTTGATTTTTTGGTCTGCATTTTTTCAACATAGCTAACATGGAAATATGTTGCATGACTACACATGTATAATCTATGTTGAGTGGCTTGCCTTCTCAAGGAGGGAGGAAGGGAGAGAGAGAGGGACAGAATTTGGAACTCAAAATTTAAAAAAAGAAACAAATGATAAAAATTGTTCTTTGCAAACAACTGAGAAAATTTTTTTAAAATAATGTAAAAACATATAGTACCTTCTTCCCAGGCTTATTTTAAGGATCAAAGAAGACAACGAATGCAAAGCCCTTTAAAAACCTTAAAGCACTGCATAAAAATGTTAGCTGTTATTTTTTTTGGCAAATACTGGATCCGAAATACATTAAAACATTCCTTACTCTAAGTATATCGTCATGTCCCGCTCTGTACTTTTTTAGAGGTTCATTTAATTGGTGTTGGTCTTCCCTACTGTATCTATGAGGACCATGAGCCATTTTTGGTACCTGATTCATGAAATTCTATTTGATGAGTCTTGACAAGGACCTGGCTAGTGTGGAATTCTGCCCCAGATTCAATTTGTGGCTCAAATGTATAACACTTCATGGTTTTAAAATACTTTCCCCACAACAATCCTGTGTTACAGGGAGTACAAATGTTACTATCACCATTTTACACATGAGGAAAATAAGGTTTTGAGAAGTAAAATTAGTTCCTATGATCTTGCAAGTGGAAAATAGAACTGCTAGACCAACACACTTTCTATTCTACCACTAGTTTATAAAGAAAGGTTGTAAAGAAACTAGTTTATAAAGAAAGGGGATGGTAGGCTACTTTTTTGTTGTTTAATTCAAGTTAAAATAACTTTTACATGAATCCGAGGGGGTTCTACCTCATTTTTTCCCTTTTGGGAAATCCAAAAATGATTACAGTATTGCAACATTTCCTCCAACCAGAGATGGAATGTGGGAGTCAGGATTCCTCATGGGGGACTTGCCATCTCCTACCTCCTTCCTCTCTCTAATGCTTCCCTTCTCACCTTCACGGATGAAAATCCCTTGCTTATCTCAAGATAGCACAGGTGCTGCCTCCTACATGAGGCCTTTGAGGATTCTTGTAGTGTTGATACTTTTTTTTTGAAATGACTGTATCATTTTGAATGCATTTTGTACTTCTTTGTTGCCTTTTCCTATCGCATGTAAGCGCCATGAGGTCAGGGAATATTTTTATCTTTGCCTTTGTGTCTCTAGTCCCTAGAACAGTACCCGCTGCATAGCAGTCACTTAAAATTGTTTGTATTGATTATCAAAGTGAGACAGGTGTATAACCATGTTTATTTCCCTGGATCTCATTTAAAAGAAATAAAAACAATCACCAGCACTATCTTTTTATGGTCCTTCATAGGACACATAAGAACATTTTCAGGAAATAATGGAGAAAATCCTACAACCCTCAGCTTTTATCCTGTTCATATTACAACTTGTGCACACATACACACATACCCCATACTAAAAAAAATACCCAGGATAGCATTTGGAAAACATCTTCCACACCAATGCTTACATTAATTGCTACTCTGAATGCTCCTGCTGTGATTTCAATGGAGCCAGTTTGGGTCTATTTCTTAGAAATAACTATCTTTATTACCTCTTCTGTAGGATTCATGGTTTACAGAAAGCAAACATCTTCACTAATCTCCAATTGCATTTCCTGTTTTTATTCTATAAATAATCTTTTTTATTGTTATCACCTTTTTTAATGCTGGCATATTTCATTTATTTCAGTTTTCTAGTGTTAGAGGACGTTTTCCCTCCTGTTCTGTAAGCCCATCTCTTGCATCCCTGTTCCCCCCATGGAACCTTGTGAATATCATGTTTAATTCAAATGTGATCCATTATTTTGTTGACGTTTTTTCCTGCATATTTCTGCAATTTGCAAGGGCATTATGAAAATGGCTTGTGTGATACACAAGTAGGAATTTGCTTTAGTATCAGTCATTTCTCTGGTGCTTTGCAAATGCAGCTTAAAATGTGCCATAATGAAATAATGCTGGTTGGGGGTGAGGAACTACCATGTGTCTTTTGGAAAACAAATTCAAATGAGCTTAAATTAACAGGTCAATGGGGAAGAAATATCCCTATCATATCCGGTTAGTTATGTGGAGACTATTTCTATGTTTCTGTATTTGTTCCCTGACCATGGCTCTCTCTTGGAAATAACTGGGAAATAGACATGTTTATCAGTTTCTCTCCCTCTTTCACCCTACTTTAGAATCATATGATTAAAGCTAGAAGTTCAAATCTAGCCTCAGACACTAACTAGATGTGTGACCCTGGGCAAATCACTTAATCCCATTTGCCTCAGTTCCTCATCTGTAAAATGAGCTGGAGAAGGACATGTCAAACCACTCCAGTATCTCTGCCAAGAAAACCCCAAATCAGGTTAGGAAGAGTCAGACACAACTGAAAATGATTCATCAACAACAACAGTACCAGATACTTAGTGCCCATAGCTTAGTCAATCTTGAGTTGTGTCAATACCACCTAAGGTACAGAGAATCTCCTTCTTAAGCTACCAAAACCTAGTCCACATATTCTCTTTCTAGGTGAGACCTAATTAAGCATCTAAATATGTCCTTGTTAATGTTACATGATGAGAACTTCAGGAAATTGTGAGCAGGTTGATTTGAGGAAAGGGATTTTGTATAGCTGTGAACTCTGCTGGCCTGTGTCATACTCTTCATTTCTGGATTGCAACACACACAATGTTCATTTCAAAATATCTACTCCTAATTGTTTATGTGGCCTTACTTCTCGGGGACTTGGTTTCTTCATGTGTAAAATGAAGGAGGAAGGAAACAAGTCTTTACTGTCTCTTAAGTGCCAGTCATCATGCTGAATGTTTTACAAATAGTATCTCATTGATTTTCACAACAACCCTTCGAGGTAGGTGCTAGTATTATCTCCTTTTTATAGTTGTAGAAGTTGAAGCAAACCAAGGTTAAGTGACTAGTCCGGGCTCACACAATTAATAAATACCTGAGGCTTCATTTGAACTTGGATGTTTCTGACACTAGGCCTACAATCTATGCAAAGCACCGTGCAGGTGAGTTGGATTAATTAGAATCACAGGTTTTCAGAGTTTGAAGAGATCTTATGTTTTCTAGTTGCACCTGAACTCATACCTGAATGTAATTGCTACCTCTGTGACTTTGGGTAAATTACTTAAACTCCTTCAGCCACACTTTTATCAACTATCAAATGAAGATATGAGCTAGTTTACTTTCCAAATCCCTCTAGCTCTCATTCCCTAACTGTTCTTCCAAGTGTCATTCCTTCAAACATTTGTAATCAGTTTCCATGCATCACCCTCTTTCCTCTCCCTACCCATTACCTAAGTCTTCTTTTTTCAGGCTAATTCTTTCCACAGATCCTCATGTGACATCTCCATCCTCCACCACCACAATATCTATTGTCCTAGGTTGTTGTCCACTGCATTGAGTTAGGCTTATCAATGTTTTCTCCAAAATGTGGCTCCTAAAACTGAACATGATACACTAGAGGGAGTCTTCTTATGGCAGAATATAGTAAGATTATATTTTTCCCTTGTATCCATTTTGGAAACTTCATGTTTCTTAATACTACCTGAGGCAGCATTAGCTTTTGTTGTTGTTTACAGTATTGCAATGTGAATGAGTAATCAAGCTGTTGTTATTGAGTCATTTCAGTCATGTATGGCTCTTCGTGATCCCATTTGGGTTTTCTTGGTAGAAATACTACAGTGGTTTGCCATTTTCTTCTCCAGCTCACTTTACAGATGAGGAAACTGAGGCAAACAGGGTTAAGTGACTTGCCCAGGGTCACAGTAAGTGTCTGAGGCTGGATTTGAACTCATGAAGATGAGTCTTCCTAATTCCAAACTCTATCCACTCTGCCACCTAGTTGCCCCCACATACTAAGCACTTCATGTTTTATCTAGCTAGATGGCTAGCTATTATGGCAGTATGGCTACAGGTACAGAGCCAAACTTGGATTCAGGGAGACCTTAGCTCATGTCCTATTTTTGTCACATTTTGGCTACATTGTGGTCAACAAGTCACTTAAACTCTTGGTGTCCAAGACACTCACTAAGACTCTTAAGTTGTAGAATTGCTGATCTGCGTTGGTGAAGGGAGTGGATACACTAGGATTTCTTCATACCAATAAAATCATAAATTCACTCTCATAAATCCCTCTCAAAAATATTACTTCCACCGCTATTAAGAAACTACTTAGTTGTGTTCTCATTACTTTAACTATGTACGTATATACAATCATACATACATGCATGCATACATACAAATATATTGATGGACACTCACACAATACCTCATTCTCCAGTGTTACATTTGCTTAATTTCCTTAACTTCCCTTAGGAAAAAAAAATTGGAAGGCGATTCTGCAGTAGTGATTAAATGGAGTTGGTCTTGCCAGAGGTACCAGGATCTTGGCCATTTTCATGTCTAGTCATTATCTTGAAACACTTTTACCTTGATCTCCAACCAAGAGTGCATCCTCCTAGGAGACAGGGCAAGCACCTCTAATTAGGATAATAAACTTCTGTTCTTCTAAAGAGCAGAATTTGTTTGGAAAGGACCCAGCATCACTAGCACTTGCTCCATGGTGAACAGTGTCTTCGAACAGCCTGATCCTCTGAATGACTTTACAATGAATGGGAAAACTTTCAAATACCAAAAGGTACCTTATTCTTGCATTAACAGGATCATTCAGTGCTTGGAAAATCCTAAGGCAGAATTATAGAGAAAAAATTTTTATGTGGATTATAAATATGTAGAATGGTTTTTTGTATTTTTTAAGCTTTTGGTGACAGAAGAAAATCACAATTGTAGACTGTGGCAACATACTCATCAATTTCAGGTTTTCAGCAGATGGTACTTGTAATTTGCTTCATTAGAAAAGCTGTCCCCTTCTCTTTTTTTTGACAATTTATTTGGATGTATGCCATTTATCTTCATGGAATATATGCAGAGAGTAAGTTTCCTTGAAATGCATCCACATTCTGAAGAAGGAATTGCTCATATATATATATGTAAATTTAATATGTATATGATATATGTTTAACAATATTAATAATAGCTAATGTCTATATATGTGCTAAGTACTGTGTTAAGCACTTTATAAATATTGTCTCATTTAATTCTCACAACAACCTTGGGAGGTAGATACTATTATTTTCACTATTTTACATTTGAAGAAACTGAGGCCAAGGAAAGTTACATGACTTGCCAGAAATCACACGGCTACTAAGTGTCTGAGGCTAGATTTGAAGTCTTACTGACTCCAAGCCCAACATTCTATCCACTGTTAAGGGATTGCTTAATGTAAAACACAGTGCCTCACAGTCAGGAAAGTACCTGGAATCAAGTTGGAAATATCCTCTGCCCTCTTGGAACTCATAATTTAACAGGTTGGATACTCCATATATTCCAATACAAGATGTGAAAGATCTGGGATCTCAGTGTGAGGAAATCGCAATGTGAGAACTCTCTCTAATAGCAATATGGATTAGTAAATATATCCTAAGGAGTTAGCTAAGTCACAGAGAAGAAAGTTGGCCAAGGTCACATGGCTGGTTAATATCGATGCCTGAATTTGTATCTGGGTGTTCTTAAATCATAGTACTCCATGCACTATGCTATAGTATTCCTATAAAACACATATGCATAAAATTAATGCAAAAGAAGACATTGTAAAATAAAGGCAGCGAGATGCGTTGGAAGGAACACTGGATTTACAGTCAAATGGCCTAGATTGAAATCCTGACTTTGCTATTTATCGACCCTGAGAGCTTGACAAAATCACTTAATGGTTTGTAGACTCAGTTTACTCACTGTAAAATGAAGGGCTGAGATGCTAGCCTCTGAGGTCCCTCAGAAGAATACCTACTATTCTGTGATATCAATAGAAAAATAGCACATGGAAGAAAATAGTTCAAAGAACTATGCAAAGTCCCAGGAAGGAGAAAGATTTTCAACCAGGATAATAAAGGAAGACTTCATCAACAAAGTGTTACTTGAGGTGACCTTATAAAATGATTAGGTTAACATTAGGTAATGATTGGGGTTGGAAAGCATTCACGATGAAGGAAACAACATGAGTGATTGTGTGGAGTCAGAACAACCTAGGACATTTGGAGGGAGCAATTAATAATTGTTTGGTTCTGATATAGAGGACATGGAAATAAAGTGGGTGAAATAATCCTGGAAAGTTAAGGTAGTGCCTGGGTAACTATTCTGGAAAATATCATGATTCAATTATTCAAATCAGTGTGTAACTTTTAAAAATTAATTTGTAACTTTCTCTTTCCCATACTTAGATGCCAAGATACAAGCATTGTTGAGGGTAACCTGGCTCCTAAAATATTCATTTCTTTGGTAAACACAGGCAGCATCCAGCCATCAGCCTATATGGTATGGTAGATAAAAAAATGGATTTGGATTAAGAAAACATGGGCTCATGTCCAAGCTCTGCATCTTACTAGCTGAGGATCCTTAGACCTACCCTTTGTGAACCTGGCAAAAAGAATTGGATTTGAAGTCAAAAGACCTGGGATTAAAGATTGACTGGACAAGCTACTTCCCATGTGACCTAAGGCAAGTCACTGAACCTCTCTTGCCCTAACTTTCCTTATATGTAAAAATGAGAGGATTGAACTTAATAATTCCTAATGTTATTTCCATCTCCAGTGGCCATTAGCCTAAAGTTGGTCTGAAGATCTTTCAGAAACATCTGCAAATACTTGCCTTTCTATTATCCGTCTTTAGAAACTTTTACGGCATCCCAACCAGCACCATTTCATCTTTTGTTATAAGAGAAGGAGTTTCACCTCAGCAGAGTTTTGCTACAATTCATAATTAAATATTTAGGCATGTAGTAAATTAGACTCCCTGCATGACCACTGGAAAGTAGGTACTCCATTTACTGCAGCATAAATGTTTTACAAGCTATTGTAATGTAGCTAGTAAATTAATAATGACAATTTAGGTTTCAGCTAATTAAACTCTTTCTTTGTGTTTATTAATTTGGGGAGATGAAGTAAAACAACTTTGACAGAGATAATAAGTATTGGTCTAGCAATGTTGGAGCCACCAGAATTCAAAGGAGGTAGAGCCTTTGGACCACCAGATTTTACAATTGGAAGGGATGGTAACATTATTGTGGTCCAACTCTTTCACTCTGCAAAGTAGATAATTGACTTGATAAAGGTCACACAGGAAGTAAATAACAGACAAGGGCTTCAAACCAAGGTCCTGTAACTTTAAATCTAATAATCTTTCAATTATAGCCTACTTTCTCAGTATAAGATCTCATTAAAAAATGTTTCACCCACCATTCTCTATCATGAATTAGAATTGGCCACTATGGGTCTAGGTCATAGGAAAAAGACCATTGAAATCAAATAAATCATAATCCTACTAATTAATAGACCAAAAAGCATTTCTAGGGGAACACCTCTAGGCCAAATGCTATGCACAGTTTAGACATGGATGGCCCCTTCCCTCAAGCTTATATTCGCCATGCAGACGGTAGGCTAATATAAAAGATCATACCTAGTTGAAATAGTTCAGAGAAGAGAGAATAGGATATTCTGGAGTCTTTAAAGAAGGCTACATGGAATAACAACTGGAAATGAACCAAACAAGGACTGAAAAAAAAGGGAAACAGTTTGGGATGATGTCAGGGTTATTAGATCTGGAATCAGAGGGAATTGGATTCAAATACCATTCCTGCCACTTAATAACTCTGGACACGTCATTTAACCTCATAATAGTGCACTATCTACCTCATAAAGCTATGAGGTGGTGTTATTTCCACCTGAATTGTAGCTATACTATGATGGACATAGCCGAAGATATCATTACTCTTCTGGCCATGAATGAATGAATGGTTGAATGAAAAAAGGATGTGTTGAGCATTTACTGTAGGCAAAGCATTGTAGGAAGCATTGTAGATAAAAATAGAAAAGTAAGATAGTGCCTGCCCTCAAGGAGTTTTCATTCTAATAGAGGAGCCTACACAGGTAGGTCAAGACAGCTAGGTACTACAGTGGATACAACAGTGGGCTTGGAACTGGGAAGATTTATCTTCATGAGTTCAAATCTAGCCTTGGACACTTATTAGCTATATGACTCTAGGCAAGTCATTTAACCCTATTTGCCTTAGGTTCTCATATGTAAAATGAGCTGGGGAAGGAAAATGCAAGCACTCCAGTATCTTTGCCAAGAAAACTCCAAATAGGGTCATGAAGAGACAGACATGACTGAAACAACTCAACAACAACAGAACACAAATTATTTCAACTACAAGTCAAATGAAAAGATCTCATGGACCTTCAGGAGTTATAACTCCTTTGTCTACTTGCTTTATTTTATTCCTTAAACCTTGACTTTTAGAACATCCATGATTTATCTAAAAGAACTGAAATGATTCTGATAATGGTCTAGGTGGCTCCAAGCAAAATCATTGAATTTTGGAGCTGCAAAGGGAATTAGCAGCTATCAGTTCTAACCAACTCTTTCTACACTAGTCCGAGGGTTCTCCATTACTCTCCATGAGCATGATCTGGAAGACTAGAATTAGGCCTTGATTATTCCTCACTTCCAATTACATTTGGAGGAACTAAAGTCCTTGAATTTAGCGAAGCTCATTTTGAATGTCTTTGTATTTCCCCGCTGTCCTCCTTCTGCAATAAGTAATTTCTTAGTTCTTATCTTCGCTAAATCCTAATTTAGGATTTAGGTCCTTTATTAGGTCAAATGACTTTATTTCTCTGAATCTCCATGTAACTAGAACACCAAGTTATTGATCTAACAGCCTAGTTTACTAGGTCATTTTGATGGTGACAAAAGCATTTCTATGAATGTTGAAGTCCTATAGAAGTGTAATATTAACAGCAAGGAGGAGCAGCTTGAGTGTAGGTCTTGGAATCAGGAAGAGTTGGATTCAAATCTGCCTCTGTTATATGTTGATCATGTGATCTTAGATGCAGTCCATTAGCATTTATGTGCCTCAGGCCACCCCTCAGGACTCTGAAATCTGAAATGGGTTACATTTGGGTTCCTAATGTGGGTGGGGTAATGGTTTCTCATGCACAGAGTTCTCTGCATAGAAGGAATCAAAGATCCTTCTTGGCTTTGAACAGAATCATGAGCTACAATGATATACCCTATATGAATAGGATCCCTCTGTAATATACCTGGCACTAATGTTGAGTTTTATGAATTATAAGGTGATTTCCTTATAATTCCCTTATAACAGTGACCCTCTATGGGTCTATAAAACAAGTGTAATAATTCCTTCTTTTTCTTCTTTTTTTACAAAAATGAGGAAATGGAAGCTCAGGGAGATTAAATTACTTTCCCACAGTTGAACAGTAAGTGACAGATATGACTTTTTTTCCATCTCCCTGGCTCAGTTCTCATTTCACTAGGCCGCACTGACTTTCTTACCTTAAAACTAACTCCTGAGAGTCTAATGATCATGTATCTTTTATACCTTTTACCAACTTTTTGAATCATCATTCTTTCTTAAGTATTTATCCTATATAGTCCAGAACTTTTCAGTCTTATGATCATTTGGAGGACTGGCTACTCTTTATTTTGGTGGATGAGTCTCTTGGGTGCATGACTTGGTTGATGTTTCTCATGTCAGTGATTTAGGGGGTTCTCTTCTATGGGAAGATTTTGCTGTGGATTCACCTGCTGATCCTGATCGGATACATTTTTATTCTGAAACCTGAACTTTGATGTTTGCATAAAAGTACTTGCCTCACTTTTATTGTGGTGTAACCACATCTTTAAGGACACATAAAATAATGTGTAGCCTAGCTTCAGGAAAACACTATCCTCATCCACCCCCCTGTACAAGCCTTGTCGATGTTTCTCCCCCAGGAAATCTTATCTCTACTTATTTATTTGTTGCTCATCCCTCTAGACCCACATAATATGTCATATCCTCTATATTACTATGCCTTAAAAATCCTGGGCACACTGGTTCCTTCCTTCTCTTGAATTTAGAGATAGTAGGATACAGTTATTGGTCTCTGTTTATCTCATGCATGGGAGTAGTGGGGCTCCAACCTGATTGTAAACTCCTTTGGGCAAGTGAACTTATCCTACTTGATTTGCATCTCTCTCAGCACAGAATTCCTGATGTGGGAATACTCAGTGAACACTAGCTGGTTGGTTGCTTGACTTGATTTGCATCAAAGGTCCCTAGGGAGACTAGGCAAAGCCAGGCTTAACAGTGCCTAAGATTCCCAATACCGACCTAAATGTTATAGTTTTTAGAAACCTAAAGCTAGGAGGAAACTAAGAGTTTGTATAGTCTTGCCTGCCCCATCCTCCCTCCATTTAAATATGAATAAGCTGAGGAGCAACCAGATCAAGTGAGTAACATGTTCAAAGTCACATAACTAGTTGGGAACAGAACCAGGACTAGCACCTGGAAGCAGGATCTCTTGAATTAATAGCTGTTGGTATCGTTTTTATACATCTTCCCTTAAGCAAATCAGATCCTCACTCTCCCTCCAACTTTGAAATAACTTGATTTTATTTTGAATTAAATTAACTATATATGTACATTATATTTTTTGTCTTCCATACGTATCCCTCTCCTCTCTCCTACCCTGGAGGAGGTAAATCCTCTATTACACAGAGCAAGAGGAGAAGAAGTAGGGGTGGTGGAGGAGAAGTGGGAAAACCAAGAGATAGGAGGGACAGGAGGAGATGATGGAAGACAGAGGGGACAAGGGAGGGAGGGAGGAGATAGGGAAAGTGTGGGAGGGGAGTAAGAGGAGGAAAGACAGAGAAAGAGACAGAGAGAGAGTGAGAGGGACAGAGGGAGGTAGAGAGAGAGGGAGGGAAGGAGAGAGAAAGATTACGCAAAATTTACCAATGCATTGCCTTAGGCTGACAATATTTGTAGTGTTCTGCACCTATAATCTACCACCTCTGTAAAGAAAGGCGAAGGTACATTTTCTCTTATCTTTTTCAAGGCCAAATCCAGGCATCATAGCTACATAGAGTTCAGTTCTGTTTTATTGTTCTTTCCTACTATAGAGTTGTAATTGTATATATAATTTTCTAGGTTCTATTTATTTCACTTTTCATTAATTCCACGTCTTTATATGTCTCTGAATTATCCATATTCATCATTGATCATAGTACAGAAACATTTCTTTACATTCACATACCACAATTTCTTTAGTCATTCCCCAATTAATGCTCATTGGGGGGATAGTAGCTAACATCTTAAATAACTAATATGTATAAGTACCTACTGTGTGTTAAGCTCTGTGCTAAGCGTTTTACAGATATTATCTCATTTGATCCTAACAACAACGTTGGAGGGTAGGTGCTATCCTCATTTTACAGATGCAGAGATTAAAGTAGCCAGAGGGTGAGTGACTTGCCCAGAGTCACATAGCTGGTAGTTTCTGAAGTTGTATTTGAACTCAAGTCTTTCTGATTTGAGGCCAGACATTACAACTGCACCACAATTTTTTGGGTACCTCCTTTCTTCCAGTTGTTTATTCCTACAAAAAGCACTGCACTGCACATTTTGGTGGCTATGGGGCCTTTCTTTTTAACATAGAACTCGAAGGCTACATTCCTAGCAGTGACATCCTTTATTTTTAAGGGCATAATATGTCTGATGGCTGTTTCCTGCTCCTGTGTGAGCTTGGACAGAGATTTTCCCAGTGAGAAGCAGGCAACAATAGAAAGAACATTTAGGAAGCCATCTCCAAACATGTCAGGCTTGTGACCTCCATTGGCAGAGAGAATACACATATTGATGAACTTCTTGAGTTTTTCAGGTGCCTGGAGAAATATAACATGATGTTTTCTCACTGCTAAAATCATTGGAAGGTCTTTGAAACAGCCTCCATCTGTTATCATCACATTGTCACAGTCCAGAAGTGGCTGGCATCTGCAAAGTGAAGGGAGAATATTTTAATTGCCATAATTTCAAGTGGTCACATCAAATTTGAAAATACAGCTTATCCTTCAGGAATCTGAGTCCCCAGATTTTCAGAGCCAAGCATGCTGTGTGTTTTCATGAGACTGATTGCAGAAGGATTTTGTGTTTGGAATGAGGACCTAGGATGAGGCATCCTTCTGTCCACAGGAGGTTTAGGACAAGGCTGCCTAATTGGTATATGTGTAATGGAATTCCTATTACTGGAGACTTTTTTCAAAGGGCGGTGTATGGTGATGGGTAGGGAGGGGGTGGTGATGTATATTCAGTGTCAGATGGTTTTAGCTTGGCAGATTATTATTATTATGTTTTTGTATAATAATTTTTGGATAAAAAGTTCCTTGGGTAATTTGGAATATTCAGATGTCTGCTTGGGAGAGGAGAGGAAGAGCAGGGAATAAATAATACTCAGTTTCTAAAATATATAATGCAAGGGTTTTTAAGACTTTTCTCCTAGGTGCTGGATTCTGTAGGCTCCAATTGATGTCACGCATTATTGTATTGGCCCTCTCTAAGCTCTATATGTAGCAGAAGAGCCATTTAAAGAATATACTGTCACATTAGGTCGTGTGGTTTCTCCCAGGTATCTTGTTACTCATCGAGCAGATTGTATTCAGTACAAGTAGTTTCTTAAAGGCACATATAACATTTTGAATGCATTTTAATTCCCAGCTAAGATCAACATTTGGTTAATTAGCCACCAGGGGCCTTACTTACTTTATAAGACTTAAAGCTGAAGAGGCCTTAAAGATCATCTAATCTGATTTGAGTAACTAAGCAACCATACTTAAACCATTATATACAATTATTAGGTCTCCAACATCTTACCGTGCAGATTGGAGATATTTCTCCAAAATCTTAACTGTCCATGTCTCTTTTAAAAAAGAAACAAAAAAAAATTAACCTTCAACTATGTAGAGTTAGATAAAGCCCAAGAAAGATGTAATTGAAAGAGTATAGAATGGAGAGTTGGAGGATCTGGGTTACAGTCCTGGTTCTGCTCCCTTACTATGTATGTGACTGCAGGCAAATCGCTTAACTTCTCTGGACCCATTTCATCATTAGCAAAATGAAGTATTTGTTTGGAAGAGATTATCTTATGAACTACATAGGAATAACTCTGGAAGCATGACCTAGAAAAGAGTAGCTCTGGTTCTGCAGTTACAAGACCTGGGTTCACAGCCCCTGAAATATTACTTTGAGGTATATGACTTTAAGCATATCACCTAACCTCTCTGAGACTCTGTTTTGCCATCTGTAAAATGATAATAATTCTTGCATGACCTGCCTAAAATGGTTGTGTAAAAATCCAACGAAATAAAATTTATAATGTATTTTATATTATATATTTATATACATATATATTACTTTTCTAGACTTGTGCTTTCTTCAGTGTAACTCCTGCTATGAAAACTTTCTCTTCTACTTCAGATTAGAAACTCATCTATAATATATTAGATATTTACCTTTTAGAGCATTGAGAGTTAAGTAACTTAGCCCTACAGAGATGGTATGTACTAGAGGCTTGCACTGGACTCAGGCGAGGACTGACTCTAAGGCTTCCTATTAATGATATCATATTGCTTACTTCTATTAATATTGTCATTGTTTAGTCGATTAGTTGTGTCCAACTCTTCATGACTCCATTTGGGGTTTTCTTGCGAAGATACTAGAGTGATTCGCCATTTGCTTCTCCACCTCATTGTATAGATAAGGATACTGAGGCAAACAGGATTAAGTAACTTGCCCAGGGTCACAAAACTAGTAGTATCTGAGTCTGGATTTGAACTCATAAAGATGAGTCTTCCTGACTTCCCTCACAGCCAAATTTTAACTCGGGTCCTACTGACTCCAGGGCCAGTACTTTTATCCATTGTGCCACCTACCTGCTCACTATTAATATTAGTTATTCTTGAGTTCTGAGATAAACACTGAAGATACAGATCTGTAGAATAAACAAGAACTCCAGACTATGGGATAATGACCATTGAGCAAGTCAAGTCAACATGCATTAATTAAGCATTTCCTATGTGTGCTGAGTGTTGGAGATTTTACAAAAAAGAAAAAGTAAAAGAAAAAAGTCTCTGCTCTCAAGGAGCTTACGTTCTAATAGAAGACAATAACATGTGTTGTTACTATTCAGTTATTTTTTTACCCCATTTGGGGTTTTCTTGGCAAAGATACTCGAATGATTTATCATTTCCTTCTCCAACCCATTTTACAGATGAGGAAACTGAGGTAAGCAAGGTTAAGTGTCTTGCCCCGGGTCACACAAATAGTAAGTGTCTGAGGCAGGATTTGAACTCAGAACTGATTCCAAGCTCAGTGTTCTATCCACTGCACCACCTAACTGCCCTCACAATAATGTATATATGTTCATAAATCGTTGCATATGTGTGTATAGGGGTAGGGGGAACCGTGGGGTGGGGGTGGAGATAGATAGATAGATAGATAGATAGATAGATAGATAGATAGATAGGGATTGGACCTATGGTTTCATTGACAAAGGAAAATCCTAGCTGGTAAAACTCTTTCTAAAAGCACAGGTTGGTATTTTCTCTGTAACATAGTGTTAGAGAGTCGTCTTGAGTATTGAGAGGTTCAATAACTTAACAGGGATGTTTCACAGGTAGGACTTGAATTCAGGCCTTCCTGGCTGCAAGACCAGTTCTCTCTCCATTACAGCCTGATGTTTTATGGTTTGGAGAATAAATACCCATGATCCAAAGTTTGATGTTATGGAGTGCATCCTTCAGTGAGGCCCAATCACGTGGCCTTCAATGTCCTTAAGAACCTACCCCACCCTCAGTTAGCTAACATTAATGAGGATTTTGCTATATTTTATAAGATTTGTTAGTTGCAAATGTTCTGAATATTACTTTCCTTCAGTATTTCCTAAAGCAAAGTATTTTTGGTGGGTATCCAAAGATATCTATAGAAAACCCCTTAAGTCTGCTGGCACTTTGAATTGCTTCAGTTGAAAGATGTGATTAAATTTCTTCCTGGTTGGGAACAATTTTTCCTAAAAGTAATGAAGGTTTTGTCCTCACTTTTTTTTTTCTTCTCTGGTAAATGTATCTAGTTGACAAACTGAGAATATATGTAGTGAAAATGATAGTGGATCCATTGACATGTGTTCAGAACCACTGACCCATAGCTTTTTAGAGTAGGAAAATCCTTAGAGGTCATCCCGTCCAATGTGCTTATTTAATTTTTTTAAATAAAATTTATTTTTTAATTAACAGAACAAACACTCCATTGGGGGAAAATACAACAACAGCCTTGTAAAAATACACATAGTCAAGTAAAACAAATTCCCACATTGACTCTGTCCCCCCAAAAAAGTCTCAATCTGCATCCTGGGTTCCTTACTTTCCAGTCATGCTATGGACAGTATATTTCACTGTTGTCTTCTGGAATCATGTTTGTTCGTTGTCTTTGCATTCTTTTTATATACATTGCTCTCCTCATTCTGCTCATTCCAAACGTTTTTTAGATTTATAAGTCTTCAGAATTATTCACTTTTATATTGACATTATAGCATAAATTATTCTTCTGGTTCTGCTCACTTCACTTTACCAATGATAAAATAACAAGGTTGCAAAAGGCATAAGATCTTGAATTAGACCACTTTGTTACATGATAGAAGAGATTCAAAGGCAGTTTTGGGTTAGAACAGATGGCCTTTTCCAACTCTGACATTCTGTGCTTCTGAGTTAAATAGCAGAGCTGGGGCTGGGACTTAAGGCTTCGAAAAATCAACCCTAATTTATCTTTTGACATCCCCTGGCTCAATAAGTGATTGAGTCTAGATTTAAACACCACAGCTTTTGCTCCATAGTAAATATCTTAGAATCCTGAAGAGACCCCCACCCAAGGACTTTAATATTCATCAAATATGTCCCTGTGAAAGTAGTCAAAAACATGCATAGATCATCTCACGTGCACAAGAGTATCCAAAGGTTTAAGGATCTCTATAGAAAGGGAATTTTACCTTCTCTCATCTCAGTTTACTAAGGAGACACCGAAATATCCTCCTTTGGCAGTAAATGAAAGGCTGTTGAATATCTTGAAAATATTAGTGTGGTTTTTTTCCTATTAAGAGGATAATCTTATGTTTTTAATAAAGATGATGATGACAATGATGGCAACTAATCTTTATCACCTTAAAATCTACAAAGTAGTTTCTAATCTAAGCAAGTCCAACAAGTCAAGTATTTATTTACTATGTTTTTGTGTGATTTACTATTTTATGTTATTTACTATGTTGTTTACTATGTTTACTATGTTGATACATAATGGATACACATGGATACAAATTCATTAATAAAGATAGTCCCTGCCATCAAAGAGTTTCCATTCTCATGGGAGAAGACAACACATAAAAAGAAAGCTGAAAATTTTAGGGGGACAGGAGATGAAGATACCCAGAAATGGGATTTTGCAGAGGAAGTTTGAGAGAGTCAGGAGTACAGCCTGGAGAGGAATGATGATGATATAGCTGGTCTGGTTGTTCTCCTTAAAATGGAGATTTGGGAAGGAATAATGTAAACAGAGAAAGAGGCACCAACGATGAAGGGTACTTCCACTGTGAAGTCTAAGGGTTCACAAGACTAGTTAAGTCATAAACAAAAATTATTAACTATGTGTTAGAAGTCAGTGTACTAAGTGCCAGTTGATACCAAGACAGAAACAAAATAGTTCCTGGCTTCAAAGAGCATACATTCCCCAGAGGAAGTACCACATAAATATATACATATACATGGAGTATGCAAAACAAATCTGAAGTAGTTTAGTGGAGGTGGGGGAGCAGAATTGTCTGGATTGGCCAAGGGGAGGCATTTTGCCTATAAACTATTTCTCCTAATATTCATCAAATTTCCCAGACAAGTTTTAATATGCAACAGTGTCATGGTAAAGCATCTTATAACAACATCTTAATTAAATAAATGCTACAGGCCCGTAGGGTGATAATGCAGCACATTTGATAATCTGCTGCTTTGCATACAGAAGTGGGGCTTGCAGACCTTATGAAAGGAATTCAGTCAGCACCTCAAATGGGAGGGTGACCTTCACAGTTAAAAAAAAATGATTAATGTGAGGATCATAAATATAATCTATACTCTGCTCCCCAAACAAGCTTCCCCAATTTGAAAAAGGGCTTTCACTCTCAAGGATAGATGATACATATTTTAATACAATTATGAATAACTATATATACAATTTATATTTGTTATGCATAATAAAATACATAATTAACATCACTTGGTAATGAATTAAGGCATGAAAACCTAGAGATGCCAAGGAGCAGCTTTGAGAAAGAAAAGCCCCTTGTGGCCTTATCCTGCTTGGGAAGATTATTTACAGTGAATGCCTTTCTTTTTAGAATGATTTCCATTGCCTTTCCATTTTCTGAACATGCCCTATGGATAGGCTAGTTCTGGTTATATGCAACATTTGCATATGAACTTCTAGCAGAATGATCAAAGGACAGTAAGCATTTTCCTCCCAGTAGGATACAATTAGAAGTCAACAAGAAAACACATGTTAAATAGAATTTATATCAAATGTAATATTCGATGAGTCAGCATAGTATTGGGGGAAGGAGTAGGAAGAATTTGGGTTCACAATCCTGACTCTACCACTGGCTATCATGATGACTTTGGACAAGTCATTTACCTCTCTGAAACTCGGTTCCTTCATGTGTAAGATGGGGACATGAATATGTACAAATAGAATTAGAGAATTATAGTATGTCAGAATCAGAAGAGAACGTAGAGCTAATGTAATCATTGTTCAGCATTTTCAGCATTCAGCATGACCTCAGCGACTGACCATTCCAGTCTTCACTGAAGATACAAAGGAAGAAAAAAAAACATTTGTTGCCAGCAAGGACCACACATTGATTTGGGGAGATAACAGGCAAATAACTCTCAGGATATATGTAGCATAAATGGGAGGTGAAATCAGAGGGAAGATGCTAACCATGCAGGAGACCAGGAAAGCCCTCTTGTGGGAGGTGAGTTTTGAAAGAAACCAGGGAAACCAGGAGGCTGAGATAAGGAGGGAGGGAATTCCAGGCATGGAGAATAGTCAGTGAATAGATACAGAGATGGGAGGATCATCAGGCAGGACAAGGTTTATGGGCCATAGAGTACATGAAAAGGAATAAAATTTAAGAAGACTGGAAAGGTAGAGAGGGGAAGGATATGAAGGGATTTATGTGCATTTTATATTTGATCTTCAATGTAATACAGAGCTACTGGAGTTTATTGGGTCTGGGCAGGGGTGGAGGAAGGTGATATGGTCAAGTGAGTGCTTTAGGAAAATCATTTCTGTAACTTACCCAGATAGTGGTTATCCAAACTCTACCTTGGCAGCCCATTCTACTCTTGATAGCTCCAAATATTGATAAGTGTTTTTAAGCCTAAATTCAGCTTTGCAGTTTTCTCTCCTCATTCCTGGTTCTGCCTTCTGGGGCCAACTTTAATAATGCTGATCCCTCCCTCTATGTGATTGCCATTCAGATACTAGAATGTAATTCCCATGTACCCTGTGAGTCATGTCTTCTCCAAGATAGCCTCTGCAATATAAAGATGAGGAAGCTTCAGTCCAGAGGAATTTCTAAGACCACAGTTTATTAATGTCTGAGCTGGGACTAAAATGCTATGTTGATCTATTTGCTGGCATTTTATAATCATGAATTGCTGCTTAAATGGGAACCATGGTTAATATTGATTTGGTTGAAGGAATTAGCACCCTCCTCCCCTCCAACTTTCATCCTCAGAATATTTAGTTAACGAACAAACTCGACTTTTTCTTAACATCCACACAGCTCTGCCAATATACAGGCAATCTGGACAGATAGAAATAGCCTGGCATAACAGCTAGAGGGCCAGACTTAAAGCCAAGAAGATCTGGATTCAAGGCTTGCCTCTGTTACCTTTTGTCTCTTTTACTGCAAGCAAATCACAACCTCCAGAGGAGCTCTGACCAGTTCTCTAAGATCACACAGTTCCTAAGAATGAGCCTGCCTGCATTGGTGGAGGAAATTTCCTCCCCCAAGAGTTTTCATTACTAGTGATAGTCTGGGTCCAGTACCTATTTCCATGGACAAGTAGTGTTTCTGTAACTGCCCATTGTTATTTTCAGAATGAATAAGAATTCATGTTATAGAGTACTTTAAACTTATATAAAGCACTTGATAAACATTATGAAAAACAATATTTCATTCTTCTTCCAGGAAAAGAAATTAAATCTCTGAGAGGGTAGGCCAGTATACATTCTGCAGTGTCACTTCTATGGTCAACATATCTCTCAGAGCAAGAAAGGACAGGACGTACACCAAATTATCATTATATACTCCATTTCCCATCCAATTGGTTTCATTTTTTCAAAAGAACTACAAGTAGAGGGGCAGCTAGGTGGCGCAGGGAAGAAAGCACAGGCCCTGGAGTCAGGAGGACCTGAGTTCAAATATGACCTCAGACACTTGACACACTTACTAGCTGTGCGAACTTGGGCAAGTCACTTAACCCCAATTGCCCTGCCTTCCCCCCTCTAAAAAAAAGAACTACAAGTAGAATGGAAATGAAATTAATTAGACAATAGTAATAATTAGACAAGCAATTATTGAGTATATCCATTGTGCACATCACTGTGAACTTTCTGAGAAATGAAATGGGAAGAATGAAAAATATATGGATTTCGCTCCAGAAGTATTTACTGGGTATGTAGATGTGTAATGTTTTCTCTAACACATTTACCTTTGGTAATAATTTTGTATACTCCTTTATTTATATCTATATATGGCTGTTCACAAGCTTTACTCATTAACTATACTTCTAGAGGACATGCCCATAATTGGTTCTATCTGTTGTCTTATCTGCCCAGCTCATGTAGCACTTCCTCCTGGAAGATCATAGAAGTAAGTCAGTTTAACCAACTTAGATGAAATGGCCACATGTAAATGACTTTCCTTTTCTGGATCTCCATCAACCAACCAACAATTCCACTCATTACCAAGCATTTATTAAATAGTTATTATATGCCAGGGACTGTACTAGGTATTGAGGCATATGATGAAAGGCAAAAACATAGCCCTTACCCTCAAGGACTTATATTCTAATTTCAGTCAAATGCTAAGGAAAGGAAGGGAAGGTGTGGTCGAAGGGGACTAGGTTAGATATCTTTTAAGGTCCCTTCTAGCTTGTGCTTTGGTTTACTCTTCCTTCAGATTGGTGATCGTAGAAATGTCCCTACAGTGAACTTTTTTCTGCATAATAATTCCTGGCAGGAAGAAAAATGGCTAAGAGGTAAAAGAAAACAAATATTCTGCATTGTGTTTTGGAGACTATGCCTTCCACTGATGCAGATAATATCCTGGGGAGTTACTGGGACTGGGGGAAAATCAACACTCTGTGCCCCAAACAGTGACAAGCCATTTGGAACTTAGCCAGATTTGGCCTAGGATGACAGACACATGCAGAGCATCACTGTGTCCAGAATCTTTCCCTCTCAGAAGGACTCCTGAAGCGTATGTACTAAAGGCATAACCTTGAAAAAACCATAGTCATCATCACATCGACATGAGCCATCAAAGAAATATATCAGTGGAGGAATAGTCATCATAGGTATGATTTTCAGGTGGCTATCTCATTTTCTAGGGAAGCTAAGTGGTGCAGTGGATAGAGTGCTGGGTCTGGAGTCAGGAAGACTCCTTTTCCTGGGTTCAAATATGGCTTCAGACCCTTGGAAGCTGTGTGATTCTGGGCAAGTCACTTAACCATGTTTGCCTCAGTTTTTTTCATCTGTAAAATGAGCTGGAGAAGGACATGGCAAACCACTCCAGTATCTTTGCCAAGAAAACCCCAAATAGGGGAAGAGTTAGACATGACTGAAACAACTGAACAACAATCCCGTCTTCCTGATCAGAGCAGCTTAATCTTTTCTGGTGCCACAGGACCCCTTTGGTAATCCTGTTAAGCCTACAGAATCCTTATCAGATTAATGTTTATAAATGCATAAAATGAAATCTGTAAGATTAGAAAGGAAACCAATTATATTGAAATATAGTTATCAAAAAATTAAAAGAAAGTTAATTGACCCCAGGTTCAGAACCCCTATCCTAACTACTGTCAGTCAAAATTCACTTAGTTTGCTCTTCATGCCTGTGACCAATCAGGTATGACAGGAGATATGTTGAGTCTAGGGAGTCCCACAAATATAGACAGATCCTATTAACAACAAGATATCTTTGTAGACTATTTCAAGGTTTATAAAACAATTTTTTTCTGGCAAGAAATCTGTGGAAGATAAGACAGACATGATTGTTGCCATTTTCTGGATGAGACTACTGAGAACGAAATGTTCAACCCCAACCAGCATCTTCCATTCTAGCTCTTCCAATAAGAGCACTGCTTTAATTTAAACATGTCGTACAGATAACAGAGTACAGAAGTAAATTAGAGTGAGTATGTATTTATATTAAATACATAGAAGAGGAAAGTACATTTGGGGATGAGAGAATCATGCCAAGTATTTATTATGGTTTCTGTATTTTATGTGCCTCTATTTGACAGGGCTTGAAAGAAGCCTTTCTATGGGTCCATAAATCTTTAGAGAGGAATAAAGTCATAGTGTGCAGTTTACTTAATATATTTCTCTGGCTTTTGAAATTTCAGAAAAAGAGAAAGCCTCAGCAGCTAATATGACAAAGCAGAAACCTCAGTTGAGAGCCATACATTTCCCTGTGCAAACTGCCTCTGGGTCTTTAGTTTATAACTATTGGACATGACACCATCTCTACTACCCCATCCCCCTTCTCTCATGGAAGAACAATGATTTTTTATTTTTTGTTTCTGTGGGGGCTTTTTGTGTTTTTTCCCACAATCCTCTTAAGTAAGCCACCAAACCCTGAGCTCTACCCTTTCTCCCCAACTTATCTCTGACATCCACATGAATCTGAAAGGGAATAAGACAGAGGGCCTAGCACAGATTGTGTTTTGTGTTCCAAGCTGTCAGTAATGGAAATAGCATCATTGTCTGCTTTCTGGATGTAATTAATTGAATTAGTGTACAATGAAGATGTATAGGTTCTCCTGATTTCAAATTTGATTTGTCATAAATGCAGCTGCCCATTGCTGCGTGGTTTTCTGTCTCCAGTCATCAGCAATAAGGGGGCATCTGTGACTATTATTTTTTCTCAAACATATAATTATATATACATGTAAATATATATATATATATTAAGAGTCTGCAAATTTGTATTCATAAACAGCATATAAGTAGATGATGCATGAGGAGCACAGAGAGAGAGAGAGAGAGATTGAGATTGAGATTTGCCCTTAGAGTCTTCTTAAATAAAAATGGAAGGCAAATTCTATGGTCTTAACAATTTTATTCTCTCAAAATTCTGCCATTTTATTTTACTAGAGAGTGAAACTCAACCCGTTGGTAATAAAGAGTTCTTTTTGTGTTCTTCACATTGGACAGGACCCCTTGTGTCTCTATGTGGATGATAGATCACTTTCATTTGACCCTAATGTGGAACAGCAACCACTGATTTTGTTGTTGTTTTGTTTTGTTTTTACTGGAATTTGTAAATAGGACATGTCATGGATAGGACTGTCAATTCTCTTATGCACAAAGCTAATATCTTTCAGTGGATAATATCCAACATTTTTGTGGGAAAAGCTATGTTCTTAAAAGTTATAGATCCTGATTATTTTACTAGGTCACAGGCTGATGCTTCCTATTTATTAAAGGGAGGGGTCTCCCAAAATTTGATTAGGATTGGCCGATCATAATCTAGCCTGGTCAATCATAGGCCATAGCTTCTAGCTGCCTCCTGCACGCCACCCAACCTCCACCCCTGCCCCAGGGTTCCATATAAAATGTCAGCTTGAAATTCATTTTAACTCAACAAGAATTTATTTAGTGCAAGACACTGTGCAAATACACATAATGATGCAAATATAAAAAGTTAACAGTCTATGCCCTCAATGCCTTATCCTCTACTGAGGGGACATAGCACATACATAGATAAGTAAATGTGAAATATATTCAAAGTAAACAGCAACAAAAAAAAAGTAATTTTTGTTGATCACAGGAAAAATAACGAGGTCTACAATTTTCTGACATTTCAAATGTTGGGAGAGAAATGTAGGTCCAAGTGGGCACTTATATGTTCCCTTCTTTATGTTCAACAAGCTCTTTTGCCAGTGAGAGGTTCATGGGTCAGAAGACAGAAGTTTTCGAATGTTATCAGCCAACCCCATTCCCACCCCCAATAAATTCCTCCAACTTATTGGCATTGGTGATAATTATCTCCTTGATCACTTAGGGCTACAATGTTTAGCTTCAGGTAAGAAAAAAAATTATGTCCTTTATTACATGCACGGGCTCTCCCATGTGCACATACACACATTGAGAATCCATGATTTAGGGTTGGGAACACAAAGCTAAAATTAATTTCTACCATGCATTATATAATTAATGGCATTATCTAGAATGTAATTAGGTTATAACCATGAGTTTCCTATCTTTCATATGTAGCTATGTATGTCTCTACTATGTAGTACCTTTAGGTAGCTTCAAGGATACTCCCTTTTCCAGTGCACTTGGTAGTATTTCTTTGACTTTCACTTTCAGGACACTCACCCTCACAGCTAACTTCGAATGTGCCTGCCTTTTAATCCTGTTTTTTTTTTTCTTTTCCATTCTTCAGTGGAGAATGAGAACAAATGACTTGGTAAAACATTTGTTGAAGAATGTTATTAAAATGTCATATATTCCTTTTTTTAAAATTTGTAGTGCTTTAATACACATTAACTTCCTTGAGTCACACAGCTAGTAAGTATAAAAAGCACCATCTGAACCCAGGTCTTTCTGATTTTGAAATCTAGCCAACTATTGACAACTATGCTGCTTTTTCAGGGCTTGAAAATAGAGCTGTATAACAAGCAATTGCAAATATCTGGAAAAAAAAAGACTTTTTAAAAAATTTATTGCTTTCTTTAAAAATAGCATTGATATATTTATCTCTTCCCCCACTCCCCTTTATAACAAAAACAGCTAAGCAAATGAAATTGATAAACTGTTGGCATACTGTTCCACACCCAAAAAACCCCATCAACACGCTGAGAGAAAAAACATATCTCATCAGTCTTCTGATTACTGTTAGTTATTTACTTTAACCTGACATTTTTTTTTTGGTATTTTTCTTTCCATGAAACATGTCTTGATTCTTCTTTCTGCCCTCTACATAAGTTCATACAAATCTTCCCTAGTTTCTCGGAGTAACACAAATTTCTTCTTTCTTACACAAAAAAAAAAAAAATGCCATTGGTAGCAACGGGGCTCTCCCTTACCTCATTCCCTCTTTGACCTCATTTTGTTACATCCCTTATAGACAGACAGCTGGGTCAAAGGACTCATATAGTTTAGTGACTTTTCTTGAAAACTTCTACCCTGTTGTAATGGTTGGACCAGTGCAAAGCAATACCACCAGTAGAGCTCCTGTCTTAAAACAGCATTGTTGGTTTGTTTGGTTTTTTTTTCCGTGTTTGCCAATTTAGTGTGAGGTGAAAGCAGTATTGTTAAATGTTCATTTCTCTTAGTGATTTCCTGCAATATTTTGTTTGTTAATTGCATTTCTTAATTCTGAAGGTCATTTGTTCATATCTTTTGAACACTTAGCTAGGAAATGCATCTTAATCTCAAATTTTGTGGCAGTTTTCTATAGCAGATTTTATTCTGTTATTTGATTAAACTATTTTTCCCAATCTAGCTTTTCTTGGTTTGTTTGTACAAATACATTTTAATTTATTCCTCCATCCTTTGGTTTAGAGTTCTCCTACTCATAATTGTGAAAGGCACCTCCTTTCATTCTCCTGATCTCACCCCATTGTGTGCATGTTATTTTTTTTTAAACAGCAGACTGAAAATCCGTTTGGAAATTATTGTGGAAATAAATGCTGATCTCAACATTTTCTGCCAAACAATCAGTTTTCCTAGTAGGTTTTTTTTTGATCAAATAAAGAGGTTTTAACTGAATGGATGACTATCATCAACTTTAAAAGTTAATATCAGAGTGGTGGTAAGAGATACATAAGGTCGAATCAAAGCAACTGTAACTACAATGTTCCTAGCAGCTGCTGTGGGCATATAAGACCAAACAACACCAACACACAGGAAGGCTGCCAGCACAGGTTCTTTTATCTGCTTTTCTAAGGAAAACAACTTTAAGCAGTTAACAATCTTACTTTAATTAAATATACATATATCATTCTCTTAGTTCCGTGGGAAAAGCCAGCACCCTGAACTTCAGAGCAAATACAAACAGAAATTAGAAACAGAAACAGTATAAACACATCAACATTTCTGTCTAATTATATCACAATACATAGTTACCAGAGAAGCACCAACATCTGGGTTTTCAAAGCTGGGGGAGCTGCTTCAACGGCTTACCCAGAGTCTTGTCACCAACACTCTTCCAATGAATGTGTCCCCAAAGGCAAACCACCAACCTCAGAGCTCTTATGCCCTGTTCAGGTCCCTGAGGGCTCAGAGTCTCCTTAGCAAAAAGGTATGGGGCCTGGCACCTCACATCTAGTTAGTGAAAGGGTATGGTCCTCTAATCAGGCCACCCTTTGTTGGCCCCACCAGAGGTCTATTGAGGGTGGGAAGAGTCTTTAATGCCTGATCAGCATCACAAAGGTGTGGGCCTGCCTCTAATCAGGCCTCCCTTTGTTGGCATCACCTGAGGCCTATTCAATGGCTGGGAAAGATCTTTCATTTACAGATTGGCCTTACAGCAACTCATTCTGCAAGGTAGAAAAGACGTAGAGGTTGTGACCTTGGAAGGAAATGTATGAGGCAACAGTGGGCCTATATCATAAGATCTGGCAAGAAAAGTACATTCTGATTTTGAGAGTTTAGACTTAAAAATTAAATGGTTTTGGAAAAAGTATAACACTTCATGTTCAGTTTCAAGTATCATGCTTTCCACATCAAACCTGCTGTTCTCAATATAGGGCTGGTACAACCACATAGATAAGTAGCTTAAAATGAGATCCTGGTTCACAGCATGGGCAAGCTCTTCAACAATGATGCATTTGAGGAGTATTTCCTTCTTGTACATTTCTGAAAGCTTATGGGAAACTTCATAGAAGTAGGTAGTGGACCAGGTGTAGAAAAGGGATGTTTGATAATTTCCATTTCCATGATGATAATTTTCTAGGTTACAGGTTCCTTTAGTGGTTGATGTTAACTTTTCCATTTTCCCTTGTACCTTAGCCAAGTTTTCCAAGGTGTCGGTGTCATGAAATTCTTTGCACAGCATCTTAAGTTCCTAATTACATTTTGGATGTACCTTTTAAGAATGAAAGCCAAAAGTAGTGATATTGCATTCTAGTGCTACCTTGTCTTCAGTAAGTATAAGTAAGGTTTTGAAGTTTCCTGTTTTGTTTGCAACAGAAAACCCCATATTGTTAAGCGTCTCCTATTTCAATAATAAATTGTGCCAATCTGCAGCATTGTCTTTAATTTTTCTTGCACTGACAGATAAGACAGTTCTTTTGGAGTAACCAGACCAGAGTTCTTCATGTCTATGACCTTAAAGCCCAAGATCCAGCCTGACGCCGGCCAGAGGAAGTTAAGAAGTCTTGTAGTATTAATCATACAATCAGAGTACATCTAGTTCAAATGCCTTATTTTGTAGATGAGGCACCAGAGCCTGAGATATTTTGCCCAGGTCAGACCCCATCTGGAGCACTACACTCAGGTCTGGAGAGAAAGGAGGTAGACAAGTGGATCCATAGTCAGGAAAGTAAGCAGCATGTTCAGATTCCTATGTTGCAGAGTACTTGACGTATTTCATCTGAGACAACTGCCCCTTGATGAAGGTGCTATCACCATTATATTGAGCATTTTACTGATGAAGAAACTGAAGGTCCCCTAAGTCAAAAAACATTCTCAAAGTCACCAGGCTAAGTGTATATATTAGAGATAGGATTTCAACCCAGGTCTTCCTTGACTCTAAGTTTATTTTTATCTTTTTTTTCCCCACTAAAAACATGTAGCCTCTTTAGCTGTGGTTAAACGATTGAAGGTGCAAAGAATGTTTAGTTCAGATAAGATAGTACTTAAGGAGGGCACAATAGTTTTATTTAAAAGGCTGTCAGATAGAAAAGATATTATTTTTGTTTTGTTTTGTTTTTTATCATGGCCCCAAAGGTCAGAACTGAAAGGAAAATTTAAGTACCATATAAGGTAAAAAGCCTTTGTAACCCCCAAATTTATCTAAAAGAGGAATAGGCTACTATTGGAATGCAATTAGTTCTCTGTAACTAAGGATCTTCTAGCAGGAGGGTTTTTAAGAACATTCTAGTTCATGTAGATGTTGGACTTTATTTTGTTTTTACTGTTATGATAACAGCACTTCAATAAAATTGTTTTCATTCTCTCATGCCTTCCTTCTCTCTTTCTTCCCTCCCTTCTTCCCTTCTTCCTATCCTTCTCTCCTTCCCTTATTCCTTCCTTCATTTCATCTTTCCTTCTTTCCTTCATCCTTTTCTAGACTAGGTCTCTCTATCTTTCCCAGGCTAGAAGTACAGTGGACACTTAAGGTCCCATTCTCACTTCTGTTTAATTCTGTAGCTTTGACCTGCTCCAATTTGGACCTGGGCCAGTTTCCCCCTCTTTAAGCATCCTCATGGCTTCCAGAAGCTTACCACATTGATGCTGAGTTTATTGTGGATACCTGATTGGCTTAGCCTAATGTTTTCCTGAGTAGCACGGGCTACAGAATATGCACCACCATTACTAGCTAATTATTTTACTTTGTACTTTTATGTATTTTATTTATTCATATGGAAATATAATTCTGAGAAGGGATCCATAGGTTTCACCAGTCTCCCAAAAGAACCTCTGGTACAAAAGAAAAAGTAAAAAACTCTTGGATTGGACTATGAGGTCCCTTCCAACTCTGTGAAACTAGGGTTCACCAAAGTCCCAAAGACTAGCAAAGGGCAGAATTAGAATTAAAAGCCATGTCTATCATAGGATGATAATTTTAGAGCTGAAAGGGACCTCATCCAACCCCTTAATTTTACAGATGAGGAAATTGAGGGCCAGAGAATTTAAGTGATTCACAAAAGGTTATATAGGCAGGAAATGGCAGAGCCAGTTCTTTTTTACTTCAAATCTTGTATTCTTTCCACAGCACCAACCTGTGTCTTTCCACCTTGCGAGAGCTATAGGTTTAGATTTTTTTAGACAAGTGGCAGAAGGACTGGATGTGTGATTTCATCATTGTGAAGAACTCCCCAAGTAGAGCATTCTCAAAGACAAAACTTCCTTTTCTAATAATATAGATCAGTCTTTGTTCTCCAACTTGAAATCATAGGGATATTTGGAAGGTTTGCTTTTAAAGATGTTAACAGATTTGCTCAGAAGCTCATAAACAGGCAGAGTCTGATATTAAAGCCTGGTGTTCCTTACTTGGCTCTCCATCCATTATTCCAGGCTGTTTCTTAGAACCATTGATTTTTTTAATGACCTGGAAAGAACCATAGATATATTTGAGTCATGCCTTCCCCCATTTTATCGAAGAGGAAGTTGAAGAAGTGACTTAGCAAGGTCATACCAACCATTCATGGCAAAGCCAGTGGTAGATGTGTGCCTTCCTCCCTAATATTCCACTGTGTTATTTTCTAAGTCTCTTCCCTTGGTTCCATAATGATCGTTCTTTAAACCTTTCCCCAAAAACATTTTATTTTATTATATTTCAATCTTTGGTATGCCTCTATCCTTAACCTCCTTCAGGTTTTCAATATCCTTTTCTGAATGGGTACCATAAACTGGACATGACTCTGTAAGAGCTGGAGGCATTAGTACAATAGATGTCACTGACTGGTGCTGAACACCTCATGAATTCCACATGCTCTATTCCTATTTTTATATCCAGGTTCTGTTCCTCCTTTTTTAACTCATTGCTCCATTGCTGACTCACGGGCAGCTTATTATCCTTGCTGATTCCTAGAGCTTTCTCTGCCAGCCTTGCATCTTGTCAGTCACTCCTCACCCTTTATTTGTATGATTAACTTTCTTCTCCAAGTGTATTCCCCAGCACCTATGCTTATTCACATTAATTCTTCTTTTTTTGTAAATCACTATACCCATTTAAGGAAGATCACGGGAACATAAGGCTTGGGTTCCAGAAGGACCTGTAGAATAGAGAACTTTAGAATGTTATAGCTAGAAGAATTTCATGCTTCAGCAGAAAGAATCAGAAGACCTTTGTTCAAAGCCTGACTTTGATGCTTACTACCTCTGTGACCCTGAGCAACCTTAACCCTGCCTAGACTAATGTCCTCACCTCTGCAAAAGGAAAGATCTATAGGATCTATGATCCTATTGACATATTATGTTCAAAGCATAAGATGAGACCTAGGAAGAAATGAAATATAGACCCTTGGACCTAGAGGGACTCTTACAGATCATCTTGTTCATTTTCTTCATTTCATTGGTAAGAAAACTGAGGTCAAGAGAAATGACCTGTCTAAGGTAAAACCATTTATTTCCAGTGACAGAGCCTTGATTTTTCCATTGTTCTGAAGTAGTAAAAGTTCTTCTCTTCTACCACCCACCCCTTGATTGCCAGTGACCCTCTCTAAAAGCTCATTCTTATTAGCATACCTAATGAGAAAGTGTCTTAGTTCACCATCAAAGACATTTAGAGGAAAGGAAACATATGAGAATTTACATAGCACTTGTATGCCAAGCACTATGCTAAGTACTTTTTAAAAAAAATTATTTATTTTTAGTTTAGAACATTCAGTTCCACAAGCTTTTGATGTCCATATTTTCTTGTCTTCCTCTCCTCTCCCCTTCCCCTCCAAGAGAGCATGCAATCGATATAGGCTCTACATATACCTTCACATTAGTCATATTGTAAAGAAGAATTATAACCAATGGAATGAACCATGAGAAAGAAGAAACAAAACAAAACAAAAAAAAAGAGAGCAAATAGTTTACTTCAGTCTTCATTCAGACACTGTAATTCTTTCTCTGAATGTGGATAGCTTTTTCCCACATGAGCCTTTTGGAGTTGTCTTAGAACTTTGCATTGCTGAGAGGAGCCAAGTTTATCAAAGTTAGTCATCACAGATGCAACGTGCCTGTAATTGTGTACAATGTTCTGGTTCTGCTCCCCTCACTCAGCGTCAGTTCGTATAAGTATTTCTAGGCTAGTCTGAAGTCCATCTGCTCATCATTTCTTATATGTGCTAAGTACTTTTGAAAAAACAAAAATCATCTCATTTAATCATCACAACAACCCTGTAAAGTACCTGCTGTTATTATCCACCACTTTGCAATCGAGGAAACTGAGGAAAACAAAGGTTATATAACTTGCCCAGGGTCATACAGTTAGTATATATATGAAGCCAGATTTAACTTAGATCTCCCAAAACCTAGGCTCATGTTTTGGGTTTTTTTAACCTCTGTGCTATTAGCTGCCTCAATAGGAGTTGAAATGTAGTTTAAAAAGACTGAGGAATGACCCTTGCAGAATAATGGAATTCAGCAAACTTTTAATGACTTTTGTATACGCAAGGCCCTATGCAGACAAAGATAAAAAGTAGTTCCATAGCTGTCTTCCAGGATTTTCATTTTCATTGGAAAGCTCAAGTGACTCTGACATCAGGAAATCATGTTTGATGAGGGCAAAGGAGACATTTGGACAAAATGCTGAGAAGAAGGGGAATCACTTTTAGTTGGGAAAGGTTTCATGATCATGGTGGGGCACACATTGGGGTTGGAAGAACTAGGGTTTTCAAATGGAGGTAGAGTGTTTCCAGGCACTTTTGGGGGGTAGTATGAGCAAAGTTTTCCCAGAGATGAGAGAGGGTGGGATAAGGAGAAGGCTAATGAATGTCTGTGGAGCCACTAGGTGGTACAGTGAATAGAACACCAGGCCCGGAATCAGGAAGCTCTGAGTTCAAATGCATCCTCAGAAGCTTAACTAGTTGTGTGACCTTGGGCAAATTACTTAACTTCTGTTTGCCTCAATTTACTAAATTATAGAATGGTGATAATAATAGCACAAGTCTCCTAAAGTTGTGATGAGGATAAAGTGAGGTGATATTTCTAGGTATTTGACATTATACCTGACACATACTACATGGCTAATCAATGTTTGTTCCTCCTCCCTTCCTTTCCTACTCATTAAGGAACAAAACTTGAATTCCAATTCTCCTATGAGTTGAAGGGTGTGCTTTGTCTTTTCCTAGCTTGTTTTTGTCATAAGAGGACAAATAAAAAGATTTCCTAAATTCTGAAATATTGCAGCAATTGCTTTTCTTCAATCTACTGGGGCTGCCACTGTGGACTGTGAAGCTCAGGTTAATCTAAACAGATCTCTTAGATTCCAAAACATGCTAGCTGCAGGTGGATATCCTAATCTCTTCAAACCATCTTCAAATGGACTTTGCAATCCTTCCTTTTCAGTGCTTTTCTCTGTATAAAAGTATTTGAAGAGAAGGAAGCCTTGCATAGTGAAAAGCTTGCTATACTTGGGGTCAGAGTTCCTGGGTTTGACTCTTCTCTCAGCTACTTGCTGACCTAAGCAAAAGTCCCCCCTCTAGGCCTGTTTCCTTATCTACAAAATAACATGACTGAAGCAAATGATCATTAATGCCCCTCCAAGCTCTAATATTTATAGACTATGAGTTCCCACTCACTAATGAGTGCCAATTTAGTTTTGTTATCCACTAATTAGTTCTGTTACATAGGGCAAATTTCTTAGCCTCATTAATTTTCAGTTTCTTAATCTATGAAATCACATAATTAGATTAGATTCATTCAACTTTTTTCATACAAGTTCTGGATGCATACTCTGACCTGGCTACTATCTGTGATTATGGAAAAGTAATTTGAACTATTACTCTAAGCCACAATTTCTTCATCTTTAAAATGGAGGAGGTGGGGTGTAGATATTATACTATTTATCTCTAAAGTCCTTTCTAGCTCTACGTTCAATGATCCTATTATTCTAAAATCATGTATCCTTGAAACTAACTGGAGATTTTAGGTAGGCTATGCCTATAAAATATGAGATATAACATGGAGGCATAGTAAATTTTGAAGAAGGGTATAGAATGCTATATTAGCACTAGGAAGGGAAGGTCCACTTGCTGATAGAAGAAATCAGGAATACTTCATGGAGGAGATGACCATTCAAAGAATCTCAGAAGGGGAAGAAACCGCTAATGTCCCCTAGTCCTGTATAAACCTCAATAGTCATCTATCTACAACATTCCCAACACATATACTGACCTGGAGAAAAAGAAGAAAGAAATTTTCTTCTCCAACTGAAAGATATAGAGGACCTGGGTTTGAGTCCTGACTGCGAATCTCCTAAGTGAATACTAGAAAGAATTGTAACTCTTTGAGCCTTGGTTTTCTCTTCTATAAAATATGGACACTTACCTAGATGATCTCTGTGTTCCCTTCCAGCCTTAAATCTGTAGTCTCATGATCTCATTTGACTTTTTCTCCAAAGCACTGACATCCACCAATCTGTCTACTTCCTATCACCAATCATGAATTATTATTATTTTTCGTGAGTAAAAGCACCAACAGAGAAATCATTGGGTTTCTCTGAATTTGGCTGCCATCAGTCAACACCTTTTCATCTCCATATAACTTTGCTTCTTAGTACTAAGCAACAGTAAATATTGAGCATTTGGTGTAGAAAATATGAGAGGCAATATTGGTCATTTTTGAGATTTGGAAGATATAAAAGGTTCCACAGTGTTACACAACATTAGAAAGCTCTCTGCAAGCTTACGTTGCAACCTCTTATACATATAAAACTAGATTTAAAAAAAATCCAAGGATTTTAGTGGACTTCAAGACCACTACAGGTCAGCAGTATGCTATCCCAGCCAGGAAACCTCTTTCAGGTTGCATTGAGAGGCATAGCTTCTAGGAGTGAGATGTTGGTCTCACTGGATTCTGGCCAGACCTCTCTCATCTACAGTAATGTGTTAATGTCTGGTTGCCATACTTGAAGAAGGACAGTAACTGTTTCTCTTTTGAATAGCAACCCCTCCCAGTCTGATTTTTTTCCTCTTTTTTCTAATTAAAGGGGCCACCCCTGAACTCACTTCACTGAATGAGTTTTACCTCACTCAAAGTGAGAACCTGAAAAGAGCTTAGCCTGAAAGGTCTTTCATTTCATCCTGGGCTATCTCCAGTAGTCCTGATGAATATCAGGCCACTGGACCCAGGTGGCTCTGGAGGAGAAGTGAGGCTGGTGACCTTGCACAACCCTCCCTTACTCAAATCAAAGTCAAGTGCAAGTCATGTCATCAATTTCCTGATGTTATGGTCCTCTTCGAAAACAGCATGAACACAGTTAAGTTGGAGAGAAGGTAACCAGAATGGTGAGATCCCCTGAGCCCACATCATACTAGAGTCTGTTGAACAACTAGTAGTGTTTGACCTGGAGAAAAGAAAACTCAGAAGAGCCATAATTGCTGTCTTCAGGTATTTGAAGAACTGATGTATAGAAAAGAGATTAGGCTTATTTTGTTTGGCTTCAAAGGGCAGAACCAAGAGAAACTGATGGACATTCAAAAGAGGCAAACATACATGTGATGTGCCAAGTCTAATGATTACTGGTATCTGTAAGTGAAATGGGCTGCCTCAAGGAGGTTCCTTTCTTAGGAAGTCAAGTAGAGACTAAACGGCCACTTGTCAGGTAGACTGTAGTAGGCAGTTCTTTTCAGGTATGAAGTGGACAAGAATAGAATTGGCAGCTGGGGTCACAATTACAAAATTCTTGATTTCTTTGTGGTCAAAATTTTTGGTTTGGTTTGGTTCTTTATCATCTGTCTGATTTTTAGCATATCCCTTGACTTATCCTGGTCTTGATTTCCTTGCCTGTGAATTTAGGCATTTGGACCGGATGATCTCCTAAGTAACCTATGCAGTTCTATATCCTCTGATGCTCAGATCTACTTTCCAGCTTCCAAAACACTTCCACATAGCTTATCTCATTTGAACCTTAGTAGAAGCCTTCCAGAGAGGTTGGCTATAACGTTTGTGCCCCAGAATGTGGACTAGCAGTCTGTGTACTAATGACCAAATGCCTGTCTGCCTATTGTAGCGATTTTTGGGTGATACCCAAGCTGGACAGGGCTTCAAGTGCTAACCTACTGACAAATAGCTCTATGTCCTATTAGCAATCAGCTGAGCCATCTGTTCCTACTGATACAGGATGTCTTTTAGAAAATGAATTTGAGAATGGTGAGATAATAGATGGATATGAGAAGACATTTGTGTAATATTGCAGAATTATCGTCCCAAAATGACAGGATTTCTTTTTGCTCCCTCCTCCGTTTAGGTGATGCTTCTGCTGTATCAAACCCAAAATGTAAAACTAAGTTTTTTAATGCATTTTTTGAGGTAGATAAATGGTATAGTGGGTAAAGCACCGGGCCTGGATTAAGGAAGACTTAAGTTCAGATGAGGCCTCACTTACTAGCTATGTGTCTTTGGGCAAGTCTCCTAATCTCTGTCTGCCTCAGTGTCCTCAGCTGTAAAATGGGAATAATGATAGAACCTACCTCATAGGGTTGTTGTGAGGATCAAATGAGACATGTGTAATACATTTTGCCTAGTGCCTAGCAAATAGTAGATAGCAAATATATGCTTATTCCTTCCCCCTATACCTTTTGTGTCACCAATTTTTTTTAAGAAGGGGAAAAATAAGCATTAAGTTTGAGGGCTATGATGCTCATTGGCAATATAATTCAATAAATAAAACATTTAAGGCACTGGACTTGGGGCTTGGAATGCAGGAACAGAAATAAAACATTGCCAACCCTTAAGCAATCTTGTTGCTAATAAGATAACAGTTTGGGGGTGGGGGAGCCTTGAATTTGGATTTGCTGCATGTTAGAATAGGTATACCTTCAGTGCATAGCCTTGCCAAATGATTATTAGATCATTTTATGCCTCTAAGGCCTAGCTCCTTCCTCTGTAAAATGCACATGATATTTGTTCTACCTACCTCATAAATCAGCATGAGAATCAAATGAGCCACTGCTTCTGCTGATGATAATAATGAGTATGATGATTCACATGTGTGTAGAACCTTAAAACAAAATAGAACCAGAGAGAAATGTAGAATTAAATCTGACAGTTCAGCTAACTTTTTTTTTAAGTTACTATGTTCAAGAAACTATGGTAGTACCTGAAAATAAACAGAAGGAAAAATGTGATCGTTTGCTACAAGGGGGTAATCTGGTAATAGGTTTGATTTTGGAGGACCTAGGTTCAAATTCTGTTGATGACCCTAATAATACCCATGTGATCTTTGGTAACCATGTAACCTGTGTGGGTCTCAGTTTTCTTATCTGCACAAAATGAAGAGGTTGGATTATATGACTTTCAAGGTATTTTACTGGCTCTAAATGGAGAATCCCATTGTCTAATTCCTATGCAGAAAGAATTTATCTAATGGTAAACTGAAGAATAAAAAGCATGAACATAGGGTGAAAGGTGATAAGGGAAAGTTCTCTTCTTCAGATGTAGAAATCAAGTGTGAATGCTCTAATAGAAACTGAAGAGGGAGAGATGATCAGTGATTATGATGCAAGTTTTTATAGGACTGGACATAGACACACTCTTGTAATGTAGCATGGTTTAATTAATTGTACAGATTCAGTTCATTAAAAAATAAAAACAACATTTACTAAGTTCATACTCTTAGAGTGAGAAGAACTAACTACAAGTTCTGACTCTGTTACTGTTACTTACTAGTCTAGTCATATGACTCAAAACAAGTATTTCGCCTTGCAAAGTCTCAGTTTCCTTCTTTATTTCTTCTTACTACGTAGAATAGGATAATGTTTGGACTACCTCCCTCAGAAAGCCTCTATGAGGATCAATTGAGATAATGTTTCTGAAGTGCTCAATTAATATAAGTTGTTATTAGTCTTATGCTATACTCTATATAGTCTATATACAACTCATAGCATGTAATTAGAATATAGGGGGGACAAATAAAATATAGTGAATAATTATATTCTTCAAATTTCATAGAGATCCAACACACAATATTAGTAATCTTTTGGATATATTATTACTCATCTTCCTTTATAATTTTGTGTCTTTGCAGTTTATTTGCTCATGGGCTAGATTTTTAGCTGAAATTTTCTTCATCTTGAGATCTTTGGTGGAGTTAGTCCTGTGTTTTGTTTTTGTTTTTCCCTTTTATTCTCCTATTGCTCATTCTCTGAATCCTTCTGCTTTGATGTTTAGGCTTAACCCACTTCAACCCACTCAGACCTCAAAGCTATCTTAGCCTCCTCCCATGTTAGGATATTTTTCTCCTGTCTGTGCCCCCTTCCCACACTAACCCTGGGCTGAGGAGAGGCAGGATTGGATCCACCTGGACTCACTCTTAGAGAAATCTAAGGCCCTGCTAACATCTTACCTTACTTTTCCATGTATTTAGTTCACTATCTAGACTGACTCATTGTCTGATGCTTTGGACAGGCTTTGAAGAAGGCAGAGTCATATCTTGGCCTGGGTTTCTGCCTGGTGCATCCCTTAACCTAGGGCTCACGCCATTATATCAGTAAGGCAAGATTCAGGACCTGGAGGATGACCATGAACATACCTGTATGGTTCAGAATCGCAAAGTATGAAAATCTCTCTAGGTAGAAGGCAGAGGAAGTATAACATTTATCTAGGCAACAAAGAATCAAATCCCAGAACCAGTATTTCCAATGCGATATGGCAGTAATTGTATTCCAGAACCAATAAGCCCAAGTGAATGTAGCAACAAGGAGATTAAATCACAGTATTACTGCAAAGAGCAAAATCATTCTGTAATCTTCCCCCCTCCACCCTGCCTTGGGCCTTCCCATAAACAATCACTCTGGAATCCTAAGTGTTTACTTGTTTGTGTCCTCTCCCTCTCAGTCCTCTGGTCCCCAGTAATCCAGTCTCCACTCTCCCCTCAGCACTCTCTTCTGCAGCTCTGGGACTCAGAGTTCTTACTCCAACTTGGGATGAATTCTGAACTCTGGCTTCTCTTCTGGCTTCTGAATTCTTGGCTCGCAATAGCTACCTTCTGGGTGTATATGTTCTTTTTTAGGGCCTTAGGGCTTCACACCCAATAGGCAAAAAGGTGTGGAAAAGATCTTTAATCACTGACTGGCATCACAAAGATATGCCCCCCCCTTAACTTAACTTAATTTAGCATGCAATTCACCTGAAGCCCTTTGAATAGGTGGGAAAGATCTTCAATCACATTACCACCACACCCATGAAGAATAAAAGTGTTGTCTTCCCCTCTCCTACCTACCCTTCTTCCAGATGTGGCTCAGTAGAGCTGAGTGAGATTTGCCCCTGGTTGCAACAAAATTGGTGGAAGGAGGGCAGGAAGAAGGGAAATCCCCAAGTAGGTCCCGATGGAGTGCTATGTTGGTGATTAGCACACTCTCAATTCATAAGGCTGTTTGTTCCTTGTTGGACCTATTTTGTCCTTATTCTGTGTAAATTAGTTGTAATTACTCTAATTCTGGCACATAATTCTTTTATGTGGCAGCAGAAAAGTCTACTCCTCCACTTCTTGTTAGTCAAAAGAGGAAGGAAACCCTCAACGCATTATGTTCTACATAAAACGGCTTCTGCATTGTAGTCACAACATTTTGAATCATGTGTATCTTCTGCAATGTATCTTATATCACTTTTTGCATGTGAATTGCATGCTAAATTCTTTTTACACCCTCTATGTCTTTCCATTATACTTAATTATATTTATAATTTTAATTTTTTGAAGATTATGGTATTCTATGATTTATAGCCATATAGCATCATTGAAGGAATGTTGGTGGTAATGAGATATGCAACTGCAACGATCAGTTTAAAGTCATTTGGATGATGGATGGTAAAGGCAATTCATATTTTATCAAACGCAATCCCATTAGGTGGCTTTCTCTTACTTTTAGGTCCAGCTCATTGTCTATTTCTAAAACCTGAGATACACTCTGCCCTTAGTGAATGAATAGACATAAAATTTTAAAATAAATTAAACATGAACTACTAAACTACCAAATAGGGTGAAAGTGTCTACCTTTAAAACTATATAGATTTTATGTGATTTTAAACAAGGGAAAATACAGGGTTATGTGGAGAAGCCCATACCAGAGGGATGCGTTTATGAGTTAACTCTCCTGAGCCTATGAGAAATGGTGTTAATATAATGTTGTTTCTTAACTGTATAATATCTTTATCTTTAGCTTGAATGACGGTCTACTGGGGCTTCTCAGTAGACAGCATGTAAATATTGTAACAGAAAAAGATTTAAACACTTAAGAGAAGTCAACATTTTAGTGCTGCTCATGGGGGAGATTGTAAAACCCCAGGATCTAATAGTTTTATTACTCACAAGAGTAAATGCAAACATTGGAGCAAGCCATTGAGAGCTTCATCTGTTGGTCTACCGAGAACTATCTCAGAAATCCTATACTTAGCATGTCTAATAATATTTGACAATAAGATGCAGTGTTTTGTACTGCTGGATTTGGAGTCCAGAGACTAGTTAGAATCCTGCCCCACTTAGTAGCTATGTGATCACGAGTGTGTCCAAGTGTCAATTTTCTCATTTGTATTAGAGTATCACAGAATTTGATAATTGGAAGGGACCTTAATAGCCATCCAATGTAACCCACACACCAAACCCCACTATAACATAATAAAATGGGAGTGATAATTTTATTACTGTTATTTTAGGTCTGGGGATTGTATTAGTGTAGGGAACTAAAAATGGGAAAGCCCTCTCTACCAATCTGCAATTCTTCAGATCAGAATTTGCTCTGAAATTTTTAATCTTGATAACAGAGAGTTGCATGGATAAGTACGAAATTCAGTGATATACAAGGGTTTTAAAGCCAATATGTCTCAAAGGTAGAACTTGACGACAGATCTACCCAAGTCAAAGGCCATCTTTCTCTTCAGCATAAAGAATAAATTATTTACTACCTAATAGGGTTATTGCGTGGATCAAGTGAGAAAATACATATAAAACATTTTGCAAACTTTAAAGGACTAGGTAAATTTGAATTATTTCTGGTAGAATTACAGAATCTTACAGCAGGAGATCCTCATCATTAGAGTTGTATACTGGGTAGAGCTCTTGACTTGAAGTCAGGGAAACATGAGTTCAAATCTTACCTCAGACACTTATTAGCTATGAGACTATATGCAAATCTCTTCTTTGGGCATCCATTTCCTCATCTCTAAATGAAAGGGGTTACGCTAAATGACATATATAAGTTTACTTCTAGATCTAAATCTAAGGTCTTTTGAACTTAAGATATTAGGGATTAATTTGACTAGTGCCCTTAACTTAGAAATGAGATAACTAATGTCCAAAGGCTTAAAATTGCTTTATTGTCCCTTGAGTTGTGCTTGTGCCCACCCAACTCTGAGAATTCAAAAAGGCCATCCCATATGCTCAAAATATGTACATTCCTCATTTCTGCATGTTGAATTGTCTCTATGAAGGGTTACCTTATTCCCTCTGCTCTAAATCATTTCTACTCCCCCTACCTCATGAAAATTTTCTTAATGTAATTTGTCTGAATCTCTCCCTTGTCTCTAATCATATTCTGCTCTGTATCATACTTACAGATGCACATGGTATTTATGGATCCACCTTTCTGTGCCCAAACTATTAGATCATAAGCTCTTTCAAGGAAGGAGCACTGCCATTAGTCATGTTTATATCCCCAGGAACTTGTATGATTGTATTCTTTGATTACTATGTACTTCGTAAGTGTTTGTCAAAATGGATTGAACTTAATTGCCCAAGGTCACTCAACCAGGTAATGGCAGATCTGGAATTAGATTCCAGACTTCCAGCCTTCCATCCCAGTACTTACAGGAAGAACCCAAAATATTAAAAACTGGGCTCTGTTTCCTTTGTGAAGCTGATAGTATGGCAGTAACAGAAAAGCAAGCTTCAGACCACACTGGAGAACTCTCATATAATAGCCATATTAAATCTTCTGTATGACCACGAGACCCAGATTGACCACAGCCTCCCCATCTGGCTCCTCACTTATTTCCATTAATGTCAATTGAGAGTCTCACTAAAATGGCAAGATAAGATCACTGACATTGAGGTCCTGGGAGGTAGCCAGGTTATCAACAGGAGAACAGTGCTCCTCACAGCACGATTCTTCTGTGCTGCACAGACTCTTATCACCTCCCATCTACAGACTGGAATTGTCTTCCAGATGAGTCCCCCACCCCTAAAATATAACCACCTCCCATTCGTCCTGAACTTCCATGCCAGATGCATCTTTCTAAAATACTGATTTCAATATAGCTTTCCTAAAGCTTTTGCTTCCGTGGTTAACATTCCCCAGAGATAAAGTCCAGACGTAAGACCCTTGCATTCTAACTCCAATCTGTCCTTCTAAACATATATCCTGACACTCCTATTTCTTAGAATTGGATAAGAAGTCCAAGGTCATCTTCTTCAACCTCTTTCTGAAAAGATATCTCCTCTACAAAAACTAATGGATAAAGTTAAGGAAGACTTTTCAAAATGCAATGGATGATGACATCTGAGGTCCCTTCTAGCTCTGCATTCCATTTAGACTTCATTTGTGGGAAATTAATGACTAAAATATAACCATGGAATGGTCATAGAGCTCAACTATAATAGCATAGCAAGGGTCACAAAGTGGTCGATTTTGCAATGTCAAATTATCATTGAAAAATGTTCACAGATAGATCTTGTTAGAGTCTTTGATAATTTTTCTGCCACTGGCTCCTAAGAAGGGCAAGTTAATTCCTTCAGATTGTGCTCTCTGTGTCATGCCTACCAACAAGGCCTTGGATCAAATGCCTTTATAGAGTAGGCAAGATTTTAGACTTGAAATGAGTTCTTACCTTGCTTGTAACACCACATAGACAAACTAAAGTCTTCACAAGAATAAAGAGAAAATCTGAATACTAATGAGGAGATTGTGCTAAACCTTCTGTGGTCATATTTCAGAGATGGAGAAATTACTCTGATGTGTCCAAAAATAATGAAGTATATGATGGTCAATGGCAGAGGTGGGGTTCTGACAGAGGTTTTTGTAATAAGCTATAGCCTTCTCAGTCTTGCTGATAAAGTCTCCCCACCAAAACCAATTTGCCAACATCACAGACATCTTCTCTGGAGAAGAAGGGTATATGTCTGATGTCAATATTTATTTTTGTTATTCACAACAGCAACTCAGGACAATCTATTTCTGTTTACTGGCAGGTGAAAATTTTGCTTTTTATATTGCAAGAATGATGCTTAGGGGAAAACAAAAAACTTCAGGCATATATGATGGGAAGCTAGCTGCCACAGTGGTGAGAGTACAGGGCCTAGAGTCAGGAAGATTCATCTTCCTGGGGTTCAACTCCAGCCTCATATACTTCCCAGCTCTGTGACCATGGACAAGTCACTTAACCCTATTTGCCTTAGTTTTTTCATCTATAAAATGTATTGGAGAAGAAAATGGCAAACCACTCGAGTATCTCTGCCAAGAAACTCTAGATGGGGTCACTAGGAATTGGACATAACTGTTACTCAACAACAACAAATGTAACTGATGGTTATGAATATTCATGGTGGAAGAAATCAGTTCATAATAGATCATTTTAATCTCTTCATTTCTTCACAATCAAAACGCACGCATTTTTAAATCAAAATCAAAACTTTTTTCAAATTCAAAAATATATAAATATTAGTACTCATGTCATTATTGTTATTTTATTATAGTTATCATTGTCATGCAGCTCCTCTCGTCATTTTGATGGGATTCAGAAAGATGTCACTATTCTGCTCTCATTCCTTTATTTTGAGTGTTCTATGGGTTATCCTAAAGGTGACCCACACCGTAGCTTCTTGTAGATCGATAATAAACCAGGGCATTCAGAGTTACTGCTGGTGTTGTTTCTCCATTTAAGGATAGATTACAACAACGTAGTCCTGACAAAGTGAGAGGGTTCCATATTGAGGTTCCAATTATATATTCCTTACTTCTCTAGCATCTCTCATTTAAGTGATGTGGGTATTCCTTTGTAGCCCTAATAATCTTTAGTAAGCTATCTTACAGTTGTTAATGATAAAATAGATGTCAAAACTATGAATGAATGAATCTTTCAATTAATCAATTAACAAACTGAAATATTATGAAGATCTCTGATTTAACAGAATCACATAGTCTTAAGATTTGGAAGGCAGCTCAAAGGCCAACTGGCTGAATATCAGTGCACTAGACTTAGGGCCAGGATGACCTGGGGTCTCACCCTACCTGTGACACTTACTAGCTGTGTGATCATGACCAAAGCTGCTAACTTCTTTAAGTCTTGGTTTGCACATCTTTAAAAGGAGGGTAATGATGAGTTGGCACATTTGCAAGAGGGTGGCTTCTTCATTATCTAGAGCTTAGACTGATACCTGGCACGAAGTAGGTAGTGAATAATTATGGTTTGATTAATTATTTATGAATTCATCTCCTTTTCATTTCTCTTTCTTTCTCTCTTTCTCCCTTTCTCTTTTTGTTTCTTTCCTCCTCTCTACCTTCCCTTCTCCTTTCCTCACTCCCCCCGATCTCTCTCTTTCTCTTTCTCTCTGCCTCTCTTTTAGTCTGATAATCTGCAGAAGTAGTGGGCAAAGGACTAATGAGTAGGAAGATGCAGCTGCAATTACCTATAAAGTGTTAAAATGAAAAGCCATTGTTTGTTGTATTACACACTCCCTGAATGTTTTGGGGAGAGGGTCTAGTAGCCCTAATTCTGTCTTCTGAAGAATACTAAAAGTCTCATAGAATCATTAGGTTGTGAAAATTAAATAATTACACAAAGAATAATAGACTATAAATTTAAGAATTGTCCTGCTTTTTCATACTGATACAGACATTTTGAGCTAAGTGTATAATCCAGTAGTTGTACTCTACAAATCCGGGTGACTCTAAGTATTTCATGATATAATGGCCAAGCATGGTACATTGCTCATCTTGGCTATCACACCACCAGAACTGAACTTATTGTTGTCCTGTAGCAAAATTTAAACCTCGGTATCCATTTTCATAGTTCTGTATATCAATGGTCTGTGATAGACATCACAGGGGCGAGAATTCTTTCTAGTTGAATAGATTGCAGTCTGTCAATAGCATTGGGAGATAAGTCTGAGAGTGTTGCATCAGCTTCAGAAAAGTTAAGAAACTTGTCCGCAGCACTCAGTTACTGAGTGTAAGAGGCAAGATTTGAATCCTGCTCTTACCAAATCTAGATCCAGTCTTTGAACCTCTGCGTTCCGCTGACCCCACAAGAACAAAAGCAAGACTAAAAGGAAATCTTAAAGAAATGAATAGTTTTAACTATTTTATTATTATTATTGTTTTTGTTATACTTCTAATAATCTGGATAGCCCCCATTTTGGGCTATAATATTATTTTAAAGAGAAAGCATTGTAAATAGCATAATGTAAAGTTCATGTACAATTGATTTTTGAGTCAGAGGAAATGATAATTCATTTCTCCCTGATGAAAACAGAGCCATTGTTAACTTCCATCAAGTTGTGAAAGCGTCTTCTTCTAAAGTAGATTTCATCCTGTGATTTTGACATTTTAGACATCAAAAAGGCTTTGAAAATATATTAGCATAACACACAGGAACTAGTTTATCTAATATACATTTTTTCCACTTAGAGGATTATTCTATTAAAACAAAGGGGAATTTTTTAATCATTAAATAGGTAATAATTTACATTTCTTCTCCTTATTTCAGAAATAGAGTCAAACTTGAAATTTTAATAAAGGTAATACACAGGAGGATAGGCCTATGGATCATGATAGCTGCCTACAGAATCCAGTCATTTTAGTTCCTGGAAATTCTAACATTTCATGCAAATTATCTCCTACTCACCACCCAAATTTTGAAACCATTCTGAAGTTTAAGGGAAGATGTTTTTTACTACCACCAATATGCATATTTACAAACATTCACACATACACACACACACAAATTCAGAGATACAAGAAAAAAAAAACCAAAAAAAAAACATAGTTCTGTTTACTGTGGCTAAAGACTAGTTTGTTGTTGTGGTCATTGATGGTGGTAGCGGTCATGGTGGTGCTGGTGGCGATGTTTTTCCTCCCTACCTCAGACCTGCCTTCTAGTCTACTGGGATACCATGCCTTTTCCTCCAGTTGTATTAGAGATAACTCACAAGAAAGAGTTCAGATTATTTTTGTTTACCCTCTAATCTGTACCAGAGATAAAGCTAAATCCTCTCTGGCAAATGACTTATGCAGACTTTTCTACCTCACATTTCTGAGAAGTGTGTTTTCTCCTTGACCTACGCACACAAATGAAAGCCATTTCCCAAACACATAAAACATCGAGACTTGGGCATAACTGAATTTATCATGATTAAGTAATCACATCTCCCAGTCAGCATCCAGTCAGTGGAACAATTGTCCTGTCTGGTACGGAATGTTTCCTTCAGCATGGTAAAGGTGACTCAAGAACATTTTCACCGTTTATTAATTTGCTCATACAAAAATATAGTTTCTGAGAAATTCTTCTAAGGAGTTGTAGAATTGTAAGAACTCTAAAGAATCCTAAGAAGATTCATGCTAAAAAAAAGAAGCCCTGAGAGGGAATAATGCTTTCACTTTATAGAGAAGGAAACAACTCCAGAGAGGTGAAAACCTTAAATAGGGTCATACAGTGACAGTATGGATGGGTTACCTGAACCTGGCCTAGAGCCAGTTCTCCTGCCTCCTACTTTTCTATTCTTTCTATGATTCCTTTTTGCTCTCACTTCTCAATTTTTTACACAATTCAGGCTCTGGAGATCTTTAGGCTCTATAAACATGAATTTCTGTAATGTCTTAATAAAGAGACTGCTATGGTATAATAGTAAAGGCAGAATTTTTCAGTCAGAATATTTGGGTTTGAATCCTGGTGTTGCATTTATCCATCCTTGGACTGAATTTCCTCATCTGTAAAGTGAAGAGTTTGAATTATGTGTTCTCTTAGGTTATAGGGTTACAGTTTTAAATCTTATGACCTAGGACTCTAACATGTGCCATATATAATGCACATTTGTCCTACCTCTTATTTTTGTGTGTTCTTGGGCAAATCACTTTGTTTCTATAAACCTCAGTTTCCTCAGCTGTAAAATGAGGAGTTTGGACTAGATGGTCTCTTGAGTTTCCTTCCAACCCCAGGTCTATAATCATGTGTTGTCCTAGGTCCACAGATTTTTATTTAGGATGGAAAAAATATAATTGGAAAACACTTGAGACGGAAAGCATTATCATTTCCAGTAATAGGTGGGGAAAATGGAAGAATCAAGAGGTTATATGAAATCATCAGAGTCACAAGGCTGAACACAACTAGGGGTTCCAGGACTAGACATTTAGTAATTTTACTCCCAGGTTAAATTATGGTGAATAATTTTTGCTACCTTTCATGTGCACAAATGTATTCTAAAGATCAGAGGCTTAGAAGGGAAGTGGCAGACCCTGAAAGATCACATGGTATTTTCCATGACCTACAGGCAAGTGAATAACACAGCAGTATGAAACAGATGTGTATTTGCTTCTGAATTCCAGAAACAGAGAGACCTTCCACAGTCTCTGGGAAAGACCCAAGAGAACAGTGATATACAAGAGAAAGAGTCTAGAGCTGGGAGACTTGGGTTCAATCCCGCCTCTGATGATTCCTACTGTATGACTTTGACTAAATCCCTTAACCTACCATCTGTAAAAGAAAGTTGATGAGTTACTCTCTGAGGTCTCCTTGCACCCTGGCACTAGAGTTCTTATTTCTATTTTATCGTTTCTCAGCTCTTCTGCCGCCTTTGCATCCTGGTTTCCTTCAAGTCTCCACCAAAGTCACACTATTTGTGGGAAGCCTTTTCCAATCCACCTTAATTCTAAGATCGTCCTTGTCAGATTCATTCTAGTTTATCTTGTATATATCTTGTTTGTAAATAGCTGTTTGCATATTGACTCCTCCATTAGATTGTAAACTCCTTGAGGGTAGGGACTATTCTTGCCTTTTTTTTTTATATCTCCAATCCTCAGCACAATTCCAGGCATATAGTAGGTACTTGATAAATGCTTGCTAACTTGACTTCTTTCCATCCATCTTAGCGGTTATAACTTCAGAGAGACCCTAGGTTTGAGCTAGAAAAACCACCTGGTCTAGCACGCTCATTTTAAAGATAATAACAACAGCTAAAATTTGTATAGAGTCTACTATGTGCCAGGAACTATTCTAAGCACTTTACAATTATTATCTCATTTGGTCCTCACAACAATCCTGGGAGGTTGGTGCTATTGTTATCCCCATTTTACAGGTGAGGAAACTGAGGCAAATAAGAGTTAAGTATCTTGCCCAGGGTCACACAGCTAGTAAGTGTCTGAGGCTGGTTTTGAGCTCAGGTCTTACTGCTTGCAAGTGGGAATTTTATCCGCTGTGCCACCTAGATGAAGAGACAGAGGCAGAGAGAAGTTAGACACTCCCTAGCAATCTGACCCTGGGCAAGTCACTTAACATCTGTCTGTCTCAAGTTTCCTCATCTGTAAAATGAGGATAATAATAACACGTAGAGTTATTGCAAGAATGAAATTAGGTTTTTATAAAGTTCTTTGTGAACTGAAAGCATCATATAAATATTATTAGCACTGTCAATAATAATAATAATTTATATTATTTGTTTGCTATTAGTAACAACATACATTGTTTTTATAAGTATTATAATATGCCCTAAACCTTGACCCAAATCTTTCTGCTTCCACTCACTTTTCACCAAGCTTTATATCCCATTATTCCCTTTCGCACACCCTAACCTCCAGCCAAACAGGATCTTTCCCTGCAGTGACCAATCTCCTCATATTTTCCCAAGTTCTTCCCTCTGCCTGGAATAATGTCTTTCCACATCTGTCCTTGTTAACACCCTCTTTCTTTAACACTCAATTCAGATGCTACCCCTTCCTCTATGAAGGCTTCTCCAACATTACAGGATGATAGATTTAAGGAAGAAAACAATTTTGCAAACCGTTTTGTCCAACTTCCTTCTCTCTCAGACGGGATACTGAGGCCCAGATAGGTTAAGTGATTTCCTCCAGGTCACACAGATGGAAAGTGACTGAGACAGGATTTGAAAGCAGGCTCACTGTCTCTACATCCAGTTTTCTTTTCACCGAACCACATCTTGATCCATTCCTACATCCCAAGCTCTAACAAATCTTCCCTTTCCTCACACTTCCCTAGAGCCCTTTTTCTTGGCTCATCTACTGCCCTCTTATCATTCTACTTTATATCTTATTTATTGGTGTCTGTGACACCACTTCCCACCAACCCCAGGAGATGTTAAATTCCTCAAGGCCAGGCAATTTGTCACTTTTTATCCCTGTAGTCTGAGGGTTGAGCCTTGCTTAGGTTTTAGAAGGTATTTGGTGAATCTTTCCTGAGTTGAAGTGAATTGAAGTGGAAGGCAAAGCAATGATGGGGACTGACTTAAGGAAGTCAGAATAACAAAAAGGTAGGAGTCTGAAGGCTACCAGAGAGAGGTGTGTGTGTGTGTGTGTGTGTGTGTGTGTGTGTGTGTGTGTGTATGTGTGTGTGTGTTGTATTTATGTATGTATGTATCTATCTGTGTATATATGTATATGTGCACATATATACATATACACATACATGCTTATTTACATACATGTGCCATCCTTAAATGGAATGGAAAGACCAGTGCAATTGGAAGGAAAGGCTGTAGAGGTCTGATTTTCAGGACTAGAGTGAGGCTTCAGAATGAAGAACTGGAACATGTTGGAGCCTTCCATAACAAAAGAATATAATCCAGCAAAAAAATATTGTGTTTTGTTAATTGTATTTGGAAATAGATATATCTCATTTTGTACCTACAGTCCATCAGCTCTTTACCAGGAAGGGGCTGTGACTGATTTGTTTCGTTACTTAGAAAAGCTTGTTAATGAGAGTAAGGTCTGATTTTCAGTCGGAATCTTCTCCTTTCCAGGATGGCACAGACTCTAGAAAATTAGCTCAGAGATAAAATCGTAGATATTTAGAGCTGGAAAGACCCAACACTGGACCTGGAATTCAGTTTCCTTCCCTGCCATTTGCAAATTTTGTGACATCAGAAAAAGGACTTAAATTGTTAGGCTCTCAGTTTCCTCATCCATAAAGTGAGGTATCTGGACTGTGTGATCTCTGATGTCTACTCTCGCTCTAAATCCCAAGTTCTCTGATCCTGGAACCTCAGTAATCACTCATTTTCTCCCTAGTCTCTCCCTGACATTTATGGAGTTCTTGGTAAAGTTTACAAAGTGTCTCAAGGTTTTTTTCCCCTTCAACTTAGGTTCACAAAAACAAACAAACAAAAACCAAAAACCTTTTGAGAATGGTGCTCTGGCTATTCTTATCCCCACTTTTTAGATGAGGAAAATGAGTTTCAAGGATTTAGGGGACCGGTAGTAAATATCAGAGTTGATAATTAAAACTAGTCCCTCCTAGTAGAGAACTCTAGTTCACATAACAAGTTATGGGTGGAGTCGAGACTAGAAATCCAGTGCTTTTCATCTCTTTTGTACCCTCAGCACACCATGCTGATTCTGACATCCTGATGGCCTTTATCACAAGGAAGACTAAGGAAGAGGTTCTAGTTAACTCAGGTCTTAAAACCTTCCCACCCTACTCTCTGTGAAAAGTGATCTGTACCTTCTCAGATTTTTCTAAGCAAAATATATTACCTTTAATCACATTTCATTGTCAGTCAGTTACTAAGCATTTATGAGACCTATGTGCTGTGCATTGTGCCAAGTGCTGAAGAATAGAACAAAAGGCAAAAACAGTCCCTGCCCTCAAGGGGGTTCCCAGTCTAATATACCATTCACTTGCTGTGTATCATCTAGGAGACTGAAGCTTCCCTAGGACAGGGATGATGCCATTTTGAAGTCTTTATGTTCCTAAACCACAGCAGGGTGTTTTGTAAAAGAATGGTTGCTTAATAAATGTAGTGTCCCAAACGTTTTAGTGCTGTTTTAAGCTTTAATATTTTAAGACAGCACAGGATCTTTGGCATACTGCATTTGTTGAACTAGATATCACTGAATCTCATCACAATGAGCCCGACAAGTCAAAAGAGGCAGCATGGTACGGAGGAAGCAGTGGTGGATATACAGACAAAAAACCTGGGTTTACGTGTTGACTTGGACATATTTTTCTGGATAATACTGCTCAAACCACTTAAAGATTGTCAGTTTCTTTATCTGTGAAATGGGGATAATAATCTTTGCTTCCCCTGTCCAGAGGGTTCTTGTGGGCAAAATATTTCATAGACCTTAAAGTGCTAGAGAAAGGCATGCAATTATTATGTCTATGGAAGGTGAAAGGATCTTAAAAAATATTTGAACCTAGCCCTGCTCCCTCCCTTCCATTACTAGGCATAATAATGGACTGTCTAGAAAATGGAATCTTAGAAGGGCAGACCCAAAACAGTTGGGCCATGTTTTTAAAAAGCATAACAGGAAATCCCCAGGCCTAAATTTAAATGAAGATTTTATGCAAAGAAATATAAAGGAAAGTAAGCAGCATCTCCTTCTGTTTTTTCATCAATTAAGAAGAATCCTCAGAATACAAATCTGTTGTAATTTCCCTGCCACATATTTGGAAAACATTTTAACAAACTGAAGTTCATATTGGTATTCTGTAGACAGTGTGCTAAGTTGTGGGATTGTAGCTTCTCTGTGTTTTTCTTTTTTGCTATCAGTTTCTTGTAGACTCTATCTAGAGACCTGGTATTAGAAATGTGATATTAAAGACTGGCAGAAAGTAAGGATGGGGAGAGGGGAAGTTTCTTTTCCTACTAGGATATGAAAAATATTAGAAAAGAACCGGTCAAAGGGTCCTGCTAACTTAGCACAATACCTGGCACATAGTAGGTGCTTTCGAAATGTTGATTGATTGGTTGATATATTGGGAGGGGCCTGGCAAACACATAGGTTAGCTATGACAATAAGTAATGGCTCCTTGCTAGGGACTGTCCCAGAGGCTCATCATGATGCATACTACTGTAAAAACCAATGTCCAGCCAGGAGTAAGGAGTGAAATTGTTGGCAGAAGACCTTAGTTAGTGCAAACTCCAATAAACCTGGAGAAGCTTGCTAGGCCAGTGCTATCCTACTGTCCTGAGCCAGAGGCTGTCAGACCCAAGATTATCTTCCCCAGAGCCATAGCAAGAATTAAGCAAGCAGCAGGGATGACCCTCTACCACACCCTTGCCCTTCAAACCTCAACCTGCTTTACTAGTCTCAGGGACTAATGTGATCCGAAGGGAAAACAAGGCACCAGTAATAATTAGAACCAGGTAATCATAGAGAACACATCTCTTCTACTTTAAAGTTTGCAAAACCCTATAATATGTGTTGTGCCTTTTTGATCCTAACAATAACCCTGTGAAGTAGGCACTGCTATTATACCCATTTTAGAGATGAGAAACCTGAGGCTCAGAGAAGTTAAGGTACTTGCTCATGCATGTATATCTAGTAAGCATATGAGGAAAGATTTGAACCAAGGTCTTCCTGACTCTAAGTTCCGAGCTCTGTCCACTACAGTCAATTAGTTAGCAAGCATTTATTAAGTACTATGTAACAGGTCTGATGCTAAGGACCCAGTGTACAAATCCAAGCAGAAAGAGAGACAGGGCCCTGCCTTCAAAGAGCTTATATTCCAACAAGGAAATCAACACATGAAAAGGAACCAAAAAGGCAGTAGTAGGAGAGTTACTTGAGTAGAGGCATGGCGATATAGTCTGGGGAATGAGGGATGAGTGGTCTGGGATCCTTTTCCAAAATGGAGGCTCTGGAAAGAACTCATCATTGGGGAAATGGGCCTGAAGGTTTGTGTTAGGAGGCGGCTGAGACATGGTGATTGTAGTCTCCAGAATGAGGGATAATTGGTCTCTAAATCACCTAGATGACAGATGGCTTTAAATTAACCTTAAGGAATACCTTGAGGAAATGATTAATGTCAATTATAAATGCATATTGTACCTTCTGCCCCATACTCCCCCTTCCACTGAGATTTCCAGCATGAACATGCTCTCTACTTTAACCTTTTTGTATATAGAAATATTTCATACATGTATTTAAAAAACAAAAATTGAGAGATTGAAACATCAGAGAACAGGAAAAAAAACCAGTATATAGGAGGAGTCAGGTGGTAAACTCAAATCTTGGGTTAGAGGCTGTTTTCTTTCTGCCCTGTTTATCTGGCCTACTGGGAGTAGGTAGCCCTGGACCCTCAGGCATTCCTCATAGCCAGAAGGAGGTCAGATGCCTGCAGGTGAGTTCTGTCCCTATTTGAGAAAGTAGATATACTTGGCTTGCCTGTTCTTCTCCATGGACTATTTACTGTGTATTAATCCTCAGGGAAGGTGCCTGAAAATCTCAAGAAGAACGGTGCTCACTGGGCATGCAAAAGACTTCCAAAAGTAGATTTATAGGCCAGAGCCATGTTACTGGTACCATTGTACTCCTCTATAAGCTGGGATTGAAACTGAATAGAATGAAGAGTGAGGAATATATCTTATCTAGAAAAGTGCCCAGCAATTCTCCCTTCCAGTAATAGCACCAATAATAAATAGCATTGATATAGTACTTTAAATGTTTCATAGCATTTAATGTATAATGTATCATTAGATTGTCACAACTCTGTGAGGTAGGTGTTATTAATAATACTTCCATTTTATAGGTAAGCAAACTGAGGCCCAGAGAAGTTCAGTGACTTACTCAGATATTTGAGTAGATATTTGAGGCAGGTTTCGATCTCAAGCAGGATGTGGAATACATTCTTCCAAATTCCAAGAGCATTACTTCTTCCTTTGAGGCCCCCACTTGCCCCAGTGAGCAGGTTATATTCTTCTAGTTATGTTGTTTGACTGAATCATGAGACATCACAATCTCAGAGGAATCAGAATTTCTGGGGCTCCAAAAACCAATGGAAAGATGTGAACCATGTTTTGTGTCCTGGACCCCAAAAAGGCAATCTAGTGGAGCATATAGACTCCATCTCAGAATAATAAATTTAAAAATGCATAAAATTAAATTTATAGGACTATATAGGAAACGCTAGGTGACCTAGTATTAGAGTCTTGGGCCTGGAATCAGGAAGACTTCAATTCAAATTTGACTGGAATTATGGCTGGTCTACAGAATAGCTATTGAAGAGATCATTCAGCCTCTTCTTAACCACTTCTCATGATAGAGAACTCACTACCTTATAAGAAGTCCAATGCATTTTTGAATAGCTCTACTTCTTAAGAAGCTTTACTTTCTGTAGAGTGCTGTTATTAGTATATGACCCTCAGCAAATCACAACTTCAGTCGCTCAGTTTTTCACTTATAAAATGAGGATAATAATAGCACCTGCCTCTCGGGGTTGTTTCAAAGATCAAAGGAGATAATATTTGTAAAGTGCTTGCACAGTGTTCACCATATATTAGAAGCCTAATAAATGCTTATTCCATTTCAAATAGAGTTATCAACATATCAAGGGAAAGGTGTAAGCATTTATATAGCACCTACCGTACTCCAGGCACAGTACTGACTTTTACTTTTTGTTTTTGTCATATTTACTTTATTTATAACTTATGGAATAAAACAAGCATTTCCATAGCATAGTATGATAAAAAAAGATGATTGTACATTAGAAATATTATATCATTTGATCCTCACAACTACCTTGGGAAATAGGTACTATTATTTTCCTTATTTTAAAGTTAAAGAAACTGTGGCAAAGAGGTTAAGTGACTTGTCCGAGGTCACACAGCTAGTAAGCTTTTTAGGTGGGATTTTAATTCAGGTCTTCCTAACATTATGTGTTCTATCCACTGTACCAATAGCTACCTCTATTATAGTAAAAAAATAAAGTTCACTGACCCCAGGTTAAGAGGCCTTAAGGCAAGAGAGATGCTAATGTCAACACCTCTGTCTTCTTCAGACCACAAAGATCCCCAAGTTGATCATTGTATTTAATCCTGGGTGATATATTTTTGGAGAGCAATTAACATGAATATGACTGGCTGATTGATAATTTGGAGCTATGTCTACTTACTTTTTCTTTCTTTTGAGATTTTTTAAAAATTTATTTTAGCTTTCAACATTCATTTCCACAAGGTCTTGAGTTATAAATTTTCTCTTTTAGCAAGCTGTCAACTCATATTTTCATGATTTTCTTGCATCACTCTCATTTCTCTTCACAATTTTTCATCTACTTCTCTTACTTGATTTTCCAAATCCTTTTTGTTCTCTTCCATGGCCTGAGACCAATTCATATTTTTCTTGGAGGTTTTTGATGTAGAATCTTTGACTTTTACTTCTTCTGGCTGTATATTTTGATCTTCTTTGTCACCAAAGTAAGATTCTATAGTCTGAGTCTTTTTTACACCATCTGCTCATTTCCCCAGCCTATTACTTGACTTTTGAGCTCTTTGTGAGGGTATGACTGCTTCCAGAGTGGAGAGTGCTTTGTCCCAAGCTTCAAGGGTTTTGTGCTACTGTTTCCAGAGCTACTTCTAGGCACCTGTAAATTTTCAGTTTGTCTGAGGTGGTAGGATCTAATGAGAGGTGTTTACTCCTTTCCTGGCCTGTGAGTGATCTCAAGCATCTTTTCTGCTGTGTAACTACCAGAAGGACTCCCTCTCCACAGCCACCACAAGCTCTGCCACACCTGCACTCCTCCTCACCCCAGGACCACCAACCAGGACTGTGACCCAGATCCAAGCAGGGAAAAGCAAGAGAATCCTGCCTCAGTGCCAGCAAAGAGATCCCTGCACTCCTGCTCTGATCAGCCACTTGATTCAGCATCCTCCCACCCATCATTTGTGGGCCTGGAGCTCCAGAAGCAGCTGCTGCCACTGCTACTGCTGCTGCCACTACACTCACCTCTGCCACCCTGGGGCTAGACCAAGCCCTTCTCTCACCCAGGTCCAATAGTTTTCCCACTGATCTACTAAGTTTTCTTTGGCATTTGTGGGTTGAGAAGTCTAGAAATCATCACAGCTCAGGGATTCAGTGCTCTGAGGCCTGCTCCATCAAGTCTGCTCTGCCCTAATCTGTCCTGGGGCAGTGGGCTGTGCTCTGCTCTCAGCACAGTGTGATAGACCCTTCCCGGCCACCATCCAGGCCATCTTGGGCTGGAGACATGTTTCACTCCGTTATTTTGTGTGTTCTGTAGCCCTAGAATTTGTTTAGAGTCATTTTTAACAAGTGTTTAGAGGGATTTGGGGGAGAGCTCAAACAAGTCCCTGCTTTCAAGCCACCACCTTGGCTCTGCCCCGCTGGAGCCATGTCTAGAGAACAAATGGGTGAAGAGACATAAAGCAATACCATAAAAAGGATTGCTTGAAGGAATCAGAAACATTTAACCCAGGTCTGAATCATGGATGAATAGGTGGGATATGATAGTTATCTTCAAGCTTTTAGAGGGTAGTTATGTCACTGAGAGATTCAATTCATTCAGTGTATCCTCAGCCAGTTGAATTGATAACAATAGTGGAAATTTATAGCAAGCATATTTTTGTTCTATAGGGAAGAAAGCTTCTTAAAAAGTAGAGCTTTCAGAACCAGGAAAACATTGTACACAATTACAAACACATTGTATCTGTGACGGCTAACTCTGATAAACTTGGCTCTTCTCAGCAATGAAAGGTTCTAAGATATCTCCAAAACAGTCATGATGGAAAAAGCTATCCATATCCAGAGAAAGAATTATGGATCTAAATGCAGATTGAAGCAAACTGTTTGTGCTCCCTCCCTCCCTCCCCCCCCTCTCTCTTTCCCCCCCATCCTTCCCTCTCTCCTCCCTCCCCTCTCCCCCCTCCCCCCTCTCTTGTTGTTTCTTCTTTCTTGTGGTTCATTCCATTGATTATAATTCTCCTTTATAACTTGACTATTGTGAAAATGTGTTTAATGTGAGGGTATATGTAGAACCTATATCGGATTACATGCCATCCTGGGTGGGGAGGGGGGAGGAGGGGGAATTTGGAACTCAAAAACTTGTAGAACTGAATGTTAACTGAAAGTAAATAAATTTAAAAGGAAAAAAGTAGGGCTTTTCAAAAATGCAATGTACTTCTTGGAAGAAAGTGGGTTCCCCATCATGAGAGGTGACTAAGCAACGGCTGATTGATCTCTTTGACAGCTGTTCCCTAGACCAGCCACAATTTCTGTGGCACTTGAACCATTGAACTCAAATGAAATCAGTGAGCATTTTTTAAGTACTTACACTGTGCTAAGTGATGAGGATAGGACAAAAGGCAAGAACACAGTTTGTGACCTCCAGGAGCTCATAGTCTAGTGGAAGAGAGATAACAGGCAAGGCAGTAGTTAGCTACAAGATGCATACAGAGGAGATAGATGGCTCTCTGAGAAAAGAGGGCTTTATTAGGTGGAAGGACATAGCAAAGGCCTCTTGGAGAGGGTGAGATTGAACTCAGTCTTGAAGGGAGTAAGGGAATCTAAGAGGTGAAATTCAAGGCTACTGCATTCCACGCACGAGGGATAACTAGTGCCAGAACATGGAGTCAGAAGATAGAGCATTGTGTTTGGGAAACTGCTAGCAGGCCAATGTTGCTGTGATGTAGTAGGAGAATTAAAGTATGTGAAGACTGGAAAGGTACAAGGAGCCCAGGATATGAAGATCTCTGAATACTAGACAAAGGAGTTTATTGTTGATCCTGGAAGCAACAGGGAGATGCTAGAGAAGTAAGATAAGAGGAGAATCAAGAGAGGTCAATATCATGGAAACCGAAAGGGGAAATATCAGTCAATAATCCACAGTGTTAAATATTACAGTACAGTCAAGAAAGTTCAGGATTAGGAAAAGGTCACTGGATCAACTCTAAATGTCCATGGTTCTAAACTGTAGAGTTTATGTAAATATGAAATAAAATGGTTCAGTCAACAGTCATTTATTAAACACCTACTATGTGCTAGGCACTGTTAGATGCTGAAGATGAAAATACAAGGATAGATGTCTCTGCCCTGAAGTAATTTACATCCATTACAGAGGAATTACATTTCATCATCAAAGGAAATGATCATGGCGGTAGTAATGGCGAAGAAGGAAAAAAAAAACTGTTGTTATGCCCCTTCACTCCCCATCCTGCCGCAGATGTAAACCTTGAGATTTCTCACCTCTAAGCCTTTGGTCATACTATTTATTTCCCTTGCCTAGAATATTCTGTTCCTTACTTTCTACCTGTGTGGATTCTTGCTTTTTTTAAAATCTAGTTAATATCCACCTTTCCCTCTTAGACTTTCTTTGACCACAACAGCCCATAGTACTCTGAATTTCTCTTTCTCCTGGTATGATTGTATGTTCCTTGAGGACAGGAGCTACATTTTATGCTATGCGTTCAACACATACATAGAACACCTAGCATCATGCCTTATAATAGGCATCAAATAAACACGTATTAATTATTTCATTGAACCAGGACTGCATGATTATTCACCTTAGTTATCCTCACTTCATCACTTACAATATGGTCTATATCAAGGCCTGATTTTATGGCTGGGTAACTGGGGAGATCTGGGGACCTTTAGAGACCAGGAAGCCATAAAGTTATGGAATGTTAGTGCTGGAGAAGACCTCAAAGGCTATCTATTCTAATCCCCTCATTTTAGGTTTGAAGAAATTGAGTCCCCAGGAGGTAGAGCAATTTTCCCCAAGGTTTTAGTTTCTGATTCAAGGTCTGTTACTATTCCTAACCAATGCAATGCCTCTTTTCTTAGACTGTGGTTAGATTAGAGGATGATATGGCATGACTCTACAAGGTGTCCCTAAAGTCTGAAGACATAGGCAAAAATACATATTTTGAAATCTTTGGAATATTAAACAGACCTTAGCCCTCTTGACTTCTTTTTCTGGGGTATGCTAAAGGAGAAGGTGTACTCAATGAAAATCACAGATGCAACACACTTGATTAAATGAATAAAGAGTGAACGTGCTAAAATTGATGAAAATGTGGAGTTATTGCATCGAATTCACGTGAATCTTGCAAAGCGCATCAACCTTTGCATCACAAATGATGTAAATCATATGGAAGATGTTATTTGTTAATATTCCAATTAAATAAAATATTGTTGAAAATTTCATTCATTTCATTTCTTGAAAATAAGCATTTTTACCTATGTGTCCAGACTTTAGGAACACCCTGTAGAACACTAGTTTATATAATTCTCAACTAAGGTCCTAAGGAAAAGATTCTATTGTAAGCAAGATGGATGGCACAGTAACCTATGTGGCAGACAAAGATGATTACACCACTTACAGGCAATATTAAAAACAATGTATCACATGGAATTTTTACATTAACTTTTTTCCGCTAGAATGGTGCAGTTAATTCTTAATCAAGGAGAAAAAGTTGTTTCTTTACCACTCCTGAGCCATAACATTTATGGAGATGATTATTTTTTTTAATGTTAGTGCTCCACAAATGTGAAATCTACCTCTATGTAATCTGAAAATTTTATATTTTTAAAGAATCTCTAAGGGTTGATTTTTTTTTTGCTTGGTGAGGGATTTTTACCACTTTTTCAAGAAGCTTATTATATCATTAGAAATTATAGCTTACTCTTACATATTTTCCCCTCATAACAGCCTTATGAGATGGGTATTTTCTTCATTTTTTAGATGAAGAACCAGCAGATGAAACAGGTAAAATGTGGCTTACATACACTTACACATTACGGGGACAAAGACTTGAACCCACACCTTCTGATTCTAAAAACAATGCAATTTCCACTGCATCTTATAGTTTTCTTATTGTTCATTCGGTCCTATTACTAAGACATAGGAAATAATCAAGTGTGATGTGACTGCTACTGCAGATTGTAATGAAACTAAATTTTTGAGATGACAAGCCCCCAGAAGGGAAATTTTTTAAAAAAAATTGATTATGTTTCAGAGCCACGGAGCTGACTTCCATGGAAAAGAAGAAAAAAACACTTTTTCTAAAGGGCACATCTAGTCATTTGGCATCTTTAAATAGTAATACATAGGAAAACGAGGCTTCCTTGTGAATTACACTGTTTAGCTTGTGAATATCATGAATCAATTCTAAAATCCTTTAAATGTTAGTCCAGCATACTTGAAACCTATTATTAAGGATGTTGAAAAAAAGACCAGCCAACATATATTTCATTTCAGATAAAAATACAGCAAATAATGTACTTTTCGTTGCTGAAAGAAAAAAAATCTGGATTTTGAATGAAGTAATAGACAATAGAAGCCTAAATTTTGGTTCATTCCTTATTGGAGTTCAATTGGAGAACTTATTGCTAGTATTCCTCCCCCACCCCACCCTCCAGCCTTTTCTGTGAGTTTTCCCTGTGGCTGACTAGAAACTGATAAATGCTGTACTGTATAAATAAGTTGTGTATGTAGTACAGAGCTGTTTGAATTGCAGAAGCCTTAAATTTACTTTTATGCCAAGCTAATAACTTTAAATGGCAGGAAGAATGAATAAAGGGCCTGAATAATGCAATGGGAGATTTTATTTGCACTTCTCTTTGCTCAGAAGACATCAAAACTCTTAACACATCATTATCTAATTAATCCTCCCAACAGCCCAGTTGGGTATGAAGGTGGCCAAGCTGTTATCTTTTATTTTACTGATGATAAAAATGAAGCTGAAAGTTGATTCATGTTTGAGCTTAAGCTTTGCAGAAGAACTAACAAAATGTAGATCAAAGCCTTTAAAATTAAACTATACAGTCAGCAGATGATGCCAAAGGCAAAGACAACACTTTAGTAACACCAGTCTCCAAATATTATCACCATGAGACTCATGCCTGCCTAAGAAGAAAAGCTCACTTGCCTCTACTTGAAACTCCATTGTAGCAACTGTGAGACAAGTATCTTCAGTAAGGACAATCATCTAAGCTACTCACCTTTACCCCAATCTCTGATCCCTGGGTAGAAGTTGCAAAGAGTCAAATTTCTGTTCCAGAAACTGAGGATGCTTCCTAACAATGAAAGTTATTTTAAAGTGAAATAGACTGCCTTGGGAGGTATTGGCTCTCTCCTCACTGGAGGGCTTTTTGCAAAGACTAGATGACCACTTCTTAGAGATGCTGTCAATGGAATTCTGGCTCAGGTTTGGATTGGGTTAAATGACCTCAGATGTCCTTCCTATGTCTCTGAGATTTGGTGATCCATTTTTGCTTTTCAGAGTCCAGCACAAACTTTGTCTCCTCCAAGAAACATTTAGTTTTATGGCCTATACCACTTCCCATTCTCTCTTCTAAGCAAGACCTATCCTCTCCCTCCACTGAATCATCATGATAATTTGTTTCTCTTGTTCCATTAAACTTGCACTGAGCACTGTTCTTTTTTTTGGCACAGGATACTCTGCTAATCACATGAGAAGGTAAATTTCAAATAACACAATGTCCCTATTTTCATGCAGAAAAATCTTCGTAATAATCGTAGCTAATTGTAATTATTTTTGTTCATTTAAAATTGCATTTATACAGTTCTTTCAGGTTTACAAAGCACTTAAAGCCCCATAAGGCAGGTGACACAGCCATTGTTAATTTATAAATGAAGAAAGTCAACCAGAGAGGGGTTCATTAACTCACCTAATGTCAGTTTGTCACTGGAATCTCAAGATTCGACCCTGTCTTTGCTGACTTCTAGTACAATGTTCTTTCCATGACACAAAATCATATAGGAAACTATAGAATATTAGTTCTAGGTACCAAGTTCAACAAATATTTTCATTTTAGAGATGAGGAAAATGAAGCACAGAAGTAAATTGTCTTGCTCACTGATATACAGCTAGTTTGTAGAAAAATGGGACTAGAATCCAGTTGTTTTGACTGCATGCTCGACACTACTTCCATTTATCATATCTCATTTTGTCAGAAGAGTTGTGTGCAATTTATCCTTCCTACTAGCTTATAAGATGCTTGAAGACAGAGACTATGTCACCCAATGAGCTTAACGTAGTATCTTTAACAAAGGTGATTACTCAGTATTTGTTAAATAGAGTGGATATAATATGATATGTACTCAATTACTTCTGAATAATAATAAATGATAAGATGAGGAGGAGGAGGAGGATGACAAAAAAGAGCATTGAACTTGGTACCAAAATAGGAGGGTTCTTGTCCTGCCATACCACATACTAGCCTTGTGGTTGGTAATGTCATTTGATTGACCTCTTGGAACCTTCATCTCTTCATCAACAGTATGAGAATATCCAAAGTCCTGAGAGACATTATGAGAAAAACATTTCACAAACATATATGTGGGGTATATTTATTAGCAGCTCAAACTACTTTTGCCACTACACTACTGCTGTTGGTTCCATTACTATCAAGAAAAGTAGGAATCAGAAAATCCAGGTTCTGATTCCCCATTTTGCAACTATCTGTGTAACCTTGAATAAATCCCTTCTCCCTCTTTTACTCAGTTTCCACCTATATAAAGATAAAGAAGTTGGGCTAGTTGGATTTCTCCATCTCTGGTCCTTTTTCTAGTTGTAAGAATAATAATGGCAATGGTAATTGGCATTTTATTCAGAGCTTTAAAGTTTGGAAAATGTTTTATTCTCATTTTCCCATTGAAATCCCTTAATAACCCTTCAGAGTAGGAACCACTGATCCTATTATCAGATGAAGATATTGAGGGTTAAAGTGATCTCATGAATCACCCATGGTTTAACAGATAGTAGGTGCTAGGAGCTAATTCTTAGGGCTTCCGAACTCCAAGTACTATGCCCTACAAACTATAATAAGTTTATGAAATTAGCCCAGGTCATAATGTTGAATACTCACCACCTGCTGAAATACCACAATGTTAAATTCAGGCTTTTGGCAGCCTTCAATATTTTCTCTCATCTTCTTTCCTCCATCAATTAATTATCACTCAGCAAGCATCTATGAAGACTCCACTTTGTTCGAGGAATTGCAGACATAAATACACGTATAGGGTGTGGATTTAAGCACGTATAAAGGATGAAATAGCTCTGACTTACAAGGACCTTATATTCTTTTGGGAAACACGACAAATATAAATTATTCATTTACTCAGTAAGCATTAATAAAGGACCAACTAATGTCAGACACTGTGCTAAGCATGGGGTTATAAAGGAAAAAAAAGACCATCCCTATCGTGACAGTCCCCACAGTTTAATGGGGGAGACAACATGAAAACCAACATGCACAAACAAAATATATACTGACTGAATGGAAGATAATCAACAGAGAAAGGAGCTAGCATTAAAAGATATCAGGAAAAGCTTTTCTTAGAATATATGATTTTATCTGGGACTTGAAGGAATCCAGGGGAATGAGGAAGTAGAGATGAGGAGGAAGAGAATTCCAGGCATGGGAGGCAGGCAGGGAAAATGTCTGGAGTTGGGAGGTGGTATGTCATAAACAAGGAACAGCAAGGAGTCCAGTGTGTGTGTAGGGGAGAGTGGAGGGAATAAGTTATAAGAATACTGGGAAAGTAGAATGGGGAACATAAACATTTGTAAGTTTATAAAGAAAAAAATTCATGAATACAAATAAGCAAAGTAGGTGAATAAAAGGCAGTTTAAGAGGGGAGGGCAACAGTAAGTGGGGAGAACAGGAAAGGGTTCATATAGAAAGTAAAGCCTGAGTCATGAAAGTATTATATGTAGTGGAGGTGAGGGGAGAGTGCATTCTAAGTTGGCAGAATGGCCAGTGAAGAGGCATTAAGGAAATGGAGTATCATGGGAGGAACAGAGGGAAGGTCAATATGGCTGATTGCAGTATAAAGGAGGAGGAGTATAATGTCCAGTGAGATTGGAAAGATAGATTGGGACCAGATCGTAAAGGGATTTTAAAAATGAACAGAGGAGCTTTTAATGAACCCTAGAGGCGCTACAGAGCCATTGAATTTGAGTAGGAGAGTGACAGAGTAAGATCTATATTTAAGTTAAATCAATTTGGCAACTTTATGCAGGATGGACTGGAGTGGGGAGAGAGGTGAGGGGAAGGAGGGCCTGAATGTAGGTGGATTCCAGGTCAGTGGTTTTTCCAATGAGATATTTCACATTGTCCTCCATTTTTTCATTCCTTTGGTTCTGTTTGATAATATCTTGATTTCTCATCAAGTCACTGGCTTCCACTTGCTCCAATCTAGTTTTTAAGCTAGTATTTTCTTCA
>CM053622.1:725076739-725111743 GCA_028646595.1 Phalanger gymnotis | reverse complement strand
TGGAGTCCCGCTTCCCTCTGCCCCTTTGTGGGTTCTGTAGTTCTAGAATTGGTTCAGAGCCATTTTTTCATAGGTTTTTGGAGGGACTCGGAGGGGAGCTCACGCCGGTTACTGCTTTCCAGTCGCCATCTTGGCTCCGCCCCCCAAGGTGGATTCTATGTGAGCAGAGAGAAGCATTCAGATATGAGAGTTAATTATACAAGTACAAATAGCAAGAATTGATAACTGTTTGTATATATCGAGTGAGGCAGAGTGAGCAGTTGTATATAACGCCAACATTATGAAGAATCTGTGAGATTGGAAGAATAATGGTGCCATTGATGGAAATAGGGAAGTTTGGAAGAGGGGAGGTTTTTGTGGGAAATATGAGTTCAACTTTGGACGTGTCAATTTTGGGATGTCTCAGTGACATCCTTTTCAAAATATGTAATAGGCATTGGATAATGCGGGGTGGAAACTGAAGACTAGGCCTGGATATATAGATCTGGAAGTCATCTGCATAGGCACGATAATTAAACCCATGGGAGCTTATGAGGTTAGCAAGAGAGAAAGTGTGTAGAGGAAAAAGAGAAAGTCTAGGGCAGATTCGAGGGAAACACTCACAGTTAGGGGACATGATCGGGATGATTAGACAGGAAAGAAGATGGAAAATGAGTGATAAGAATAATAGGAGAACTAGGAAAGAATAGTGTCACCAAAAAACTCAGGGAGGAAAGAGTATCCATCAGGAGAAGGTAGTGAATAATGTTAAAAGCAGCACATTGGTGAATAGTAATGAAGACTGACATAAAACCATCAGATTTCAGGGAATTAAGAGTCCCTTAGCAACTCTGGAGAAAGGAGGTTCACCTATGTGAATGTCAGAGGACAAACTGCAAAGAGCTGAGGAGTGGGTGAAAGAAGAAGTGGAAGACAGGGGTGCAGTCAGTTGGTTTTTTTTTTTTCAAAAAAATTGCCACCCCATTTTCCTCAAGCCACATCCTTCTGTTGCAAGACATCCTTCTCCCTCTGGTCCTTTGTCTAACCGTCCTGGATGCCAGTGCCCCAGCTTCCTCCGTGCCTCCAAACCCATGGCAGAGTCTGGTCATTCAGAAACAAAATAATGATCTGCAGAACATATTCCTGCCGTAAATTAAAAAAAAAAAAAAAAAAAAACAGACGCTTCCACTCTTCCCTGTTTCCTCCCTCCCCCAATGTATCCCTTTATTGGATAACATTTTTTTCCCACAGGCAACACTGAAAATTATTTGTGGGAGAAGAGGTATGTCCTTGCCTGGCCTGGTGCTGTGTGATTGATCCTATATATTTAATTTGGTACAGCTGCCCCAGGAGGATGTGCAGCCCCTTAGTAATTAATTATTTGGCTATGCAAATTTTATTTAGGGCTCTTTTATTTTGCTTCTTCCTTCTCCTCCCTCCCCACCATTCTATAGGGATTCTGCATCACCATTGGATAAATCGAATCTGTGTCAGTCAACAAAACCTGTTTTTCATTATATGTTCATGCTGCATGATTGCACTTACGATACAGGCTGCTTTCGGCCAAAGCAAAATAGGCAAGCATAACACTTATATTACGATAAGCCAAACAGAGAGTGTGAAAGTGGGATTTTTGCTGACCCACAGCTGTTTCTGGTTGAGCATTGTGAGTTATGGAGTATCGGGCTCTGAAACCCCAGGGCCGGATCAGATGACAGTAAGGACATATTTCAGGGTGATTGCTGAGTAAAATTCAACTGCGGTGGCTACCCCAGAACTTTGGTTTTTAGCCTTCCTTGGCCGAGACAGCCCAGCGGTAACTTTGGTGAAGGAATGTTCCACTAAAAACTGGAGACATTTTCAAGGAATTTGGACGGCCGGTTTGAGGAGAGAAAATAAATGTGTCTTCCTGTCAGAGTCACATGAGACGGGTGGAAGGGAAGGATCAGTGAACAAAGGAAACCATGAACTCCACAGAGGCAAATAACTTGTCCTTACTACAAGAGAAAGGAAGAGAACCCAGTGTGGAAGCCCCTTCCCATGGAGATTCGCATCAAAAAAGGTGCTCATTGGTCATGCAAAAGGGAAACAACCAAGATTTCAGCCAACCAAAGTGGCCTGCCCTTCTTACACTGTTCAGATGGCGCCAGACTCTGGAGGGGAGTGCTCGGAGGAAGCACAAACGTAGCTTAAGTGGCTCTCAGGTAATGTGATCTTTAGTACTGTTAGGAAAATTAAGGTGAGATGAGACATAAAGACTTTTGAAGTGCAGGAACTATGAAGATAATAGTAATAACTGCTCACTTGTCTATGAGGCTGTAAGGTTTACAAATTCTTTGCTCACGGTTTCCCCGAGAAGTAGGTAGTTGGATTTTTGCCATCCTCATTGTACAGTAGATGAAACTGTCATTGTATAGTAGATGAAACTGAGGTCCAGAGAGTTTAAGCAAATAATATCAAAGACACAGCTTGAATGTAGGTCTCTTGGGTCCTAGTCCAATTCTCTCTCTGCTAGAGCATGTTGTCTAAAATCTCAGCTCTGACATAACTCACAAAACATAGAAGTAGAGAGAAAATGTTAGTGGTATCTGTCAACAAGGCATAGCTTTTTGTGAGTTGCATAATTTATTGAATAATTATATATTCATGCTTATATTTTTCTTAATACGCAAAGGTTTCACTCTTCCTGCTGTCCTGTCACTTTTATGCACACTCAGTGGTGTTTTAAAAGCCCAACTAAGGGCTTTTATTTTTTTTAATTTTTTTTTATTGGTTATAGGCAACTTGAAATATACGCACAAACTGAAAACAAGGGAAATGGGACTATGTCACTTTTTACTTATTTCTTACTCGTTAAAGATTCTAGTTTCTCCCTCCGCCAATCTAAATATTCCTCACTGTTGCTTTGGATCTATTTTTCTTTTTCTTTTCTATTCCTGTGTGCTGTTTTTAAGGAACGCCCACAACGATTCCCTAGTGCTCTTATTAGCAGTCTTCCTTCAGAAATTATGTTGTATGTATAAATATTTGTCTGCATTTTGTATCCCCCTCCTGGATCCCCTCCCCAGTCTATAAGCTTCTTGAGGACAGGGGCCGTCCTTTGCTCAGAGTAGGAATTTAATAAAGGATTATTTAATTCAATTGAATAAAATTATCCTCTAAGTATTTCATAGGTGAATAATAGAATGTTCTCAGAGAAAAGATTTGCCTATTTCAGAAGAGCTGTGAATAAAAAGGTCTTCTGGACAAAAAGCTCCTTACTATTTAATTGTAGTCCTGGGATTTGTACTTTTTTGAAGTTTCTACTGGGGGGTGGCTAACAGTGAAATGTTCTTCCCTTATATTTGGAATTTTTCCCATTTTATTCATATTGTGTTAAATGTTCTACTTGTTAATGAAAGTTTACATGCAGGGATGCTTTCAGAGTTCTTCTTTAACAATGCAAAATGACTCTCTGTTAAAATCTCTATTAATATGTCACTGTTGGAGAAATTAGGCAGGGCCTTCCCAGAACATCTCACTCACTGATTCTCCTCTCTTCTCTTGGATCCCCCACCTTAACCAGATGAGTTTTATTTTCTCCAATTCCAGTAGTGTTTGGAATGAAAGACTGGGTTAAATGGGAAGAAGTGCCTTCTCTTAATTAAGTTAAGGTCAATTCTGCCCTGAGTGCCGATTTGCTCATGAGATCACAGGGTATCTCTGTTATATTAGAGGGAAAAGGCTATTTTGAAAGAAAAAATTAAGTCTCCCAAGAATAATATTATCTGCCTTTAGGTGATATGTAGAGGAAGAGAGAGGAGAAAAAGATGCTTTTTGCTCCTCAGTCGTTTCAATTGTGTCTGGTTCTTTGTGACCCCATTTAGGGTTTTCTTGGCAGAGATACTGGAGTAATTTGCTATTTCCTTCTTCATTTCATTTTACAGATGAGGAAACTGAGGCAAACAGTGTTTACTGAGTTTCCCAGGGCCACACAGTTAGTAAGTGTCTGAGGCCAGATTTGAACTCAGGAAGATGAGTTTGTTGACTCTAGGCCTGGTGTTCTATTCACCGTGCCGCCTAGCTGCTGATCAAATTTGTATCCCCTATGTTACTGTTCTCATTTTGTCGTTGTTGTTTCAGTTGTTTCTGGCTTTCCATTACACATTTGGGGTTTTCTTGGCAGAGATACTGGAGTGGTTTTCCATTTCCGACTCCAGCTCACTTTACAGATGAGAAACTGAGGCAAACAGGGTTAAGTGACTTGCCCAGGGTCACACAGCTAACAAGTGTCTGAAAGTGAATCTTCCTGATTTTGGACCCAGTGCTCTATCCACTGAGCCACCTAGTTTGCCCTAAAAAGGTGATGGTTAAGGAAAATAAACATTGGAGAAAGACATAGTGAACAAGTATAAGAAATTTAACCATTGAGACAACGTAAATCTCATGTTTCCAAAATAGAGTAGGTCATGCAGTATATTTAATTTTATATACGTGTATTGAACCTATCTGGACTAACTAGAGGTTAGCAATGCATAGAATGCTGAACTTGGACTCAACATAGACCTGAGTTTAAATCTGGCTTCAAAGGTTTATTAGCAGTTTAACTCTGGATAAGACACTTAACCTATACCTGCCTCAATTTCTTCATCTGTAAATTGGGAATAATAATAGCACCTATCTCCCAGGATTATTATGAGGAACAAATGAGGTGATACAGTGGCAAAATGATATAATAGTCCAATTCTATTCATCTTTTTTGATGAGAGTTCAGCTTGACGTAATTCTGAGACAAGTCACTATCCTGCTGTGATTCTTTCTTCTTTAGTGTTCCACAGATTATTGCAAATATGGACAGAATAACTACTTTTTGCAATTTAATAAAATTATTGAATGTAAGCTCATCTTCTGTGGACTCACTGAAAGTCTCTTCATGGCAATTCTAGTAGCAGACAAGATGGTGATGGTGATAATTACCTCATTCTGTTCCTAAATGTTTTTTTTTTAATTTTTCCTAGGTCCTTATACTTGGAATATGAATTTGAATAGCTTAAAGTTTATGAGCATTTGACTTGTTGATATGTTTTTAAACCTTATTTAATTTTTATGATTCAACATTATGTCTGCATGATTATGGGTAACACTTTGTCTCTGATAATATTCTAATTCCAGGATACTCTATTTACTAAATTCCCAGAGATCTTTGGAAGTCTGTTTGTAGTATGTGGATTTTTCATCTAGTATATTATGAAAGATATCAGGCTTCAGATACATAAATCTAACTACCAAGTCATGTCTAGCTAGGTGTTCAGTAGGTACTAAACTTTGGCAACCTATAGTGATGTGCTGCACTTTTTCCCTTACGGAATCTTCATTGGTCAGTGAATATGAGCTCTTTAAGGATAACCCTCCAATAATTTCTGGAGGTTATGACTTGATCTTGAATCGCTATCATAAAATCCCATTTCCATGAACAAGTCCACATGGATCCTCCATTTGACACAGTTTGACACTTTGTTCATGTATTCTTTTTTGAAGTCATATGCCTGTCGCCCACAGACTTGCCTTTTGATTCTATGTTCGGACATTAGCCAGTTCCTAGGGTATACCTGGCAGCAAATAAGGTGCAGTTGAAATCTCCAAATCTAGCGGAATGAACCTGTTGTCAGACTTTACTATAGGTTGGTCTATTGATGCCACATTGCTGCAAAAATATTTCTGTATGTTTTTAACTCATATATTCTCTGAAAACATCCCTCAGTCCTCTCCCTTGCTTTTTTATTTATTTGTAAGTATTGTACGATGCTTTACATGGTGTCTTCTTTTATAGTTATATCCATTTATATTATACTTTTTAGGTTTGAAAGTGTTTACATATAAATTACTTCACTGGATCCTAACAACAAGCTAGTGAATTAAACAAGAGAAGTGTTAATTAATAGACCAAGATAATTTTTGTGAGGACCAGTGGGAATATTCAAGCAAACATGCAAACAATTGAAACCAGACATCTGTAGGCAGTAGGGTGGCCTACTGCTTTTAAAAGCAAGCAAACAAAAGCTCTTGATTTAGATCAGTTTGCTTTATTCTCTTACCTTGTCTGCTTTCTGTTTTCTGTTGGTCAGGTGGCCTAACCTCTCTTAATTCTCAGTCCATGTTTTTGTAACCTGAATGCACTGACTTTCTCTGCTTGATTTCCTTTTTTTCCAGCCATTACAGCTGATTGCCATTCAAATAGTTGGACTCAAATACATGATCAATCAGACAGAATGTCATTACAATAAGTGAAATTACCGGACACCAGGGTCATTATTAACCTTTTGTTCATGCCTTCATTCAGTTATCAGTCACCACGTTTAAGTATCTTCTGGGTACTCAGCATTATATTAGGCAGCGCAATTGTAAAGGGATACAAAAAAGTGGAAGAAATCCAGAGATACATAATAAATATAATTAGAGAGGTGGGTAGTAAAATACTATTTAAAAGGCTAAAGTTATCTGGATCAATGATAAGCTTAAAAAGTTAATACTTGAGTATAGAAGAGATGTGTAGTTTGAAATTAAATAAGAGAATGAAATAGAGCAGGATATGAGGTGGCAATAAAGAAGAAAATGAATTTAAATGTTGCTTTTTCTTCAATATTCCCCAACATCTAACACTCATGCCTCCTTGTGGTATGAGCATGGCCTTGATTCTCAAAGACTATGCCAGCAGAGCATTGGCTTTGCCAAAATTCACCAGGCTATAGGAGTTTGAGTAGGGTTTCAGTGATGGATGATAGGTCAGTTGTCTTACGACCAGGCTTAGCAAAGTTCGGAGCCACTTGACACCAGGCTTGGCAATACCTCAAATCAGTCAACTTTAATTTAGTGGAGAGAAGCCTGTGACTAACCACTGGACTTGAAATCAGAAAGATCTGGGTTTAAATCCTTCTTAAGATACTTCTTATCTATGTGACTCTAGGCAACTCACTTAACTTCTCTGGGATTCATTTTCCTCATCTTTAAAATGAGGAGATTCAACTCCATGATTTCTAAGGTCTCTTCCTACTCTAAATATGTGATGCAGTTATTATCAGCCATAATTTATTTGGATATAGTCGGTATCCACATAGATGCAATCATGAATTTAAGGTATTCAATAAACTTTCTTTCTAAATAGATGCACAAAATGTCCATTAACAAGATGTTTTCCAAGATTAACACTAGTCTTTCAAGTATTTCAATCTTTATTAGGTCTATAAGAGAAGAAGACTTCTAATCTTATTTTGTGCATTGAATCCTTTTGGCAATCTGGTGAAGCCTATGAACCCATTCCCAGAATACTGTTTTAAAATACATAAAATAAAAAGCATTAAAAAGAAAACTAAGAGTAGTTATGTGGCACTGTGGATAGAGCACTAGGCCTGGAGTCAAGAAGACTGGAGTTCAGATTCAATCTGCCACTTACTAACTCTGTGACCCTGGTCAAGTCACTTAACCTCTGTCTGTCCCAGTTTCCTCAACTGTAAAATGGGGATAAAAATATCTCCTACTTCCCAGGGTTCTTATAAGAATCAAATAAAACAGTTATTGTAAAGCACTTAGTCCCCTGCCTGACACACAGTAAATGCTATATAAATGTTAGCTATCATTAATAATAAATAATATTTAAATACTATTAATAAATATACATGCATATATATATGCATACATATATGTGTCTGTGTGTATATTTATTGTTCGGCCATTCAGTGATGTTCAGTTCTTCATGATCCTTTGGACCATAGTGTCTATGAGGTTTTCTTGGCAAAGATACTGGAATGATTTACCATATCCTTCTTTAGTGGATTAAGGGAAACAGAAGTTAAGTGACTTGCCTAGGCTCACTCAGCTAGTAAGTGCCTAAGACTAGATTTGATCTCAGGTTTTCAGGTCCACCTAGCTGCCTCAGTGTATCTGTACACACACACACACACACACTCTCTCTCTCTCTCTCTCTCTCTCTGTGTGTGTGTGTGTGTGTGTGTATATATATATATATATACATATATATATACATATATATATATACATATGTACATGTGTGTATCTGTATTTGTATACATAAAGTTCACAGACTCTAGGATAAAACCTCTTGCACAAAATAGATAAGAGTATTCTCAAAGGATCCTCAGGATTTCCAAGGGGTAAGAAATGAAAAGAGGAGTAGGCTTGAACCTCTCTAGCCTCTTCTTTGTTTCTACTGAGCACAGGGGGAGTTTCCTTCCGTTTTCCTTACTTCCATAAATGAAAAAGCATTGAATTTAGCAGAAGACTTGTGTTTGGATCCTATCTTTGTTCATTTTTAGCCATGTGACATTGGGCAAGTCACATCATTGTATGTGAATACAGCAAAAAGTATGATATTTGTGGTAACAGGTGACATAAGTTTAAGTCCTTTGATATTTACTATGCATGTGATCTTAGTTAAACCACAGAACCTTGTTGATCCTCGGTTTCCCTCCATATAATATTTGAGTATTACACTCAGTGGCATTTAGGTGGGTAGAAGATCTCTTCTGGCTCTAGATCTCTGATTCTGTTATCTTGTAATTAAATTCAATAAACAGAGAACCTGTTCTATCCACTGATGGTAGGAGCTAGAGGAGATACAAGTTTTAGATAAAACATAGCCCCTCCCCTCAGGTAGCTCAAAGGCTATTAGGGAGGAACAATCAAATGATGATAAAGCAACACGACGATGATAACTCTTAATAGTTCAGGTAGAAATATCACATTCAGAGAGGTATAGTTGAGTTGTGCAGAGTCCCACACACACATCAGTGGAAAAGGTGACTTTGGACCCTACTTCTCTGACTTTAGATCCAGAACTGGTTTTGTACCTTTTGCGAATATGAATTATATCCACCAATAGCATCTTTGAGGAAGTGTGAAAGAAAAGATAATCACTTGATTGTATATATTTTCTTTTTGTAACACACAGTCTTTATCTATAGCACGATATGGTAGAAAGTACACTGGCTCCCCTGGTTCAAATTTCTATTGTGCTACTTACTCTGTTGTTGTGGTGGTGGTGGTTTAATGATTCAGTCATTTCCAGTTCTTTGTGGCTCCATGGATCATAGCATGTCAGGCCCTTCCATTGTCCACTCTCGCAAAGTCTGTCCAAGTTCATGTTCATTGTTTCCATGACACTATCTATCCATCTTATCCTCTGCCTTCCCCTTTTCCTTTTGCCTTCAGTCTTTCCTAACACCAAGATCTTTTCCAATGACTCCAGTCTTCTCATTATGTGGCCAGTGTTTAAATTATGTTGAGATCTTGTTTGTGACCTTTAGCATATGACTTAATTTCTCTGGGCCTCAGTTTCCTCATCAGTACAATTAAGGGAGTTGATCTACCTAGCCTCAAATATCCCTTTCAGCTTTAGATCTATGATTCTGTGATGAATATCCTGCTACTGATCTCCTCTTCCCCACCCCTCCAGATCTCTCCTTCTCCATATAATTGCCACCTAAAATGACAAGGATACATATTTCACATGGCATCATCACATGACCTATCAATTAAATCCATCTTAGGATTTGTCATAATCGTGTAAGTTAGAAACACTGGACCTGTTTGTCATATTGTGGCTCATAGAGTCATCACTGCTTTGGTAGCCCTAGTGAAGAACATTGGAATACAGTTAATTATTTTGTCATTTACATTTAAAGTAGAAGGTAAAGGGAATCTTGAGTTAGGATGTTTATTTAAGAAGAATATTACATTATGGTTAAGTTCCCTGGGAGGAAATGCAGAACCTGACATTTCAGTGACTTAACATTTTTTTTGGTGAGAATATATTTGTTTTCTGACCATGGAATTATGATTCTCTAGCTAATCAAATTGCAGTATTTGTCAGGTTGTGATACATACAGTCTCCATATATACAGACTCATAGAGTCTTGGAACTGGAAGGAAACTTAGAGACCAGCCTCCTTTACCCAGAGCCAGAGACCTTTTCCCCAAATTCTCTAAAATGATGCTTAAATGGTATTACATCAAGCCACAGATATTTATTTTAAGAAAATGTAACTACTATTATAAGTGAGAGATTTTGTTACTGAAAGGGGCAGGCATTCATCTGTGCCTTGAAGCCCATACAAAAGAATGTTTTATTTTTCAAGACTGGTGATTTTGATGAAATTCAGGCTATGCAACAAATTTTTCATTTGTAGGCAGGGTTCATTTCATGGAGTAGATAACCAGTCTTTATCTTGATTGGGTAGAGGAAGACAGTATGATACATAACATTTTAGTATTTTAGGGTCCCTTTTTGTGAAAAATCATTCCCCTGATTACCCTCATTTTCTCCTCCATGGGAAAATGATGGGACGATCTAGGGTAATTTAATCATCAGCAGTAAGCAAGGTTATAGGGAAGGATATGTTCACAGGAGGCAGTTTTGACTGTTTCCATGTGAGAGGAGGTTGTGAAAACTGGAGAAGAGAATTAAAAGCTGGAAAGAACCAAACAGGTAATTTCATGTTGTCCCTACCACTCAGGAATCCCCTCCAAAAGAACTCTGAATCCAGCCAGAATCATTCAGCCTCCTTGGAGTGCCTGTGGAGACAGGGAATCATCACCTCCAGAGATAGCTAATGCCTTCTTTGGAGAGCTCTACTTGTTTGAAAGTTTTAAAAATATGTTTTGTTGTTCCACTTTTAAAATCATTTTGACTTCCTATAATATACTCCACTTCAATAGACCTTTCCCTTGTTTAAGAAAAAAAAAAATTTGGTCAAGCAAAAGCAATCAATGAATTGACTATCTCTGATAATGGAAACCCCGTTCTGCATCCATAGTTCACCACCTTTCTGTAAAGAGGCAGGAAGCATGTTTCACCATCAAAACCTTTGAAGTCATACTTGGTTAGAGTTTTGCAAATTGTTCTTTATAGTGAACCAAACTCTTCATTCCTGTAATCTAGTTTATAGGATTCATGAATGGGAGGAACCTTAGAGATCATCTACCCAAAGCCTTATTTTGTACTCAAGGAAATTGAAGCCCAGAGACGTTAAGGGGACTTTGTCATGATTTTCTGGGTAACAGGCAGCTAGGTGGCATAGTAGACAAAGCACTGGGCTTGGAATCAGGAAAAGTTTTCTTCCTAAGATGGTTTACCGGCTGCAGGACTCAAGGCAAGTTACTTAATCCCGTTTGCCTCAATTTACTCATCTTTAAAATAAGTTGGAGAAGAAACTTGCAAACCATTCCAGTATCTTTACCAAGAAAATTCCAAATGGGGTCAAAAGAGTTTGATACTACTAAAATAATTGAACAACAGCAACAACCATGTTCTAGGAACTGGGATTTCAATCTCAATTACCTGAAGGTAAGTTTAATGCTTCCCCCTCCCACTTGCTCCTATTTAAACAATGTACATAGTGACAATTGTAATGTAAATTCAGTCAACCCTAAAAGGCATTGGCGTTCAGATAAAGTACTGTTACTAATGTTGGTAATAGACTATAGATGATAAAATTCTCTTCCTTCTTTCTTTAGAGTTGGTAGACTGGAGATGTAGTATATTACCTATGTTGTCAGATGTGATCCCTTCCAGTTAGCTTTCCTTAATTCTTTTTCATTGCTGGAGGAGCACGAGGTTGAGGACAAGGGCATTAAATATATTTCCTCTTTCCCATGACAGCCCTTCCAATATATGATGACAATGATCATGTCTTCTCATTCCCTTTGATCCAAAAGTTTTTTCTTATCAAGTCTAAACCTTCAATTTTCTTCAATGAATCAATGTATGATATGGCTGCTTCTGTTGTAGATCTTTCTGAATAAGGATTATTTCAGTCTTTGAATTCATATCACTTGTGCCTAGGGTAATACCTGTCACAAAGTAACTGTTTAATAAATGTTTGTTGATTGGTTGATTAATGGTTGCCCATCTCTGGAAAGTGTTTTCAGGGGAGGAAGGAAATTCTGATGGGATACAGCTGGCTCCAATTAGATAACAAATCTCAGTGATGAAACACACATAGCCACTGACCAAAAGGTAACTTCAACCAGTCAAGGGAGTAGCAGGAAATGGTCAAGAGTAACAACTGTAGTGAAAAATTTACCCAAATGAGAGACGTAGAACTTGGGTTTGAACCCAAACTCTGCCTCTGTGTCTGGGTGACTTTCTACATCACTGCAGTTCTCTGTTATTCATTGTAAAATAAGGTGGTTGAACCAGATGCTTTCTAAAGTACTTCCAAGTATTTAATTTTCTTCTTAAACTTGGCAAAATTTGGACTTTGACATTTATCTGTCATTGTCATTGTCAGCAGCTGAAACTGTTATGTATTGTCTCCCTCATTTTAATGAGAGCACAGACTGGCTTACTTTTCTCCTATTTCCAGCACTTTGCTTGGTACATTGTAGTTCAATTCAGTTCAGTCGTTTTCAGTCATGTCCTACTCTTCCTGACCCCATTTGGAGTTTTCTTGGTAAAGATACTGGAATGGTTTGCTAGCTCATTTTACAGATGAGGAAACTGAGGCAAACAGTTAAGTGACTTGCCTAGGGTCACACAGCTAGTAAGTGTCTAAGACCTAGTCTAAGACTAAGGCTGGACCTTAATATGTGAAAGTTTAATAAATGCTTTGTTCATCCATTCAGTCAGTCAGTAACTCACTGATTCATTCACTTATTTAGTTATAATTAATAATAAAAATTGCTCTCCTATCTCCCAATAGATAACCCAATCGTCACAGTCAATGAAAACATTCTAAAGGTGAAGTAATGTTTTTTCTTCTGCTCCAGGTTCCATTTGGCACATGTTCCTTTTACGGAGGTGGCGGGGGAAGGGGACAAGAGTCTTGTCTGAAATCTTCCTCTTAATCTTAAAGGTGCCTTTCCCCTTTCAAATATACTTTCAAAGAATAGACAGAGGTAAATACCAACAACTTGGAGTTGCATAACCATAAAAATCTCAGCACAACAACAATTTTTAAAATAGTTTTGAACTCCAGCTGACCTCCATTGTTTCTTTCAAACTGTGTGTGTGTTTATTACTGTCTGAGATTTTATTGCTATATGGTGATCCCAGTGAGGAAAATTTCTACCAAAGTAATACCTGCTTTTTAATTTATAATCTTAGAGAATGAGCTGGGCCACTGGGAAGTTAAGTGAATGACCCCGGTCAGTGTGGGCACGAGCAGGACTAGAACCTATGCCTCCCTGACTCCAAGGTCAGTTGTCTATATGGTATGCAACACTCACTCTGTAAGCATTATAAAATACAGAAACAATCCAGTTTCACAAAAATAATATGACAATTCCTGAAAGTTTCTTACAAATGAGATTTGAGGGGAGCATTTCCTTTAATTTTTAGGGCCATATCAATATAACGCTATGATCATTGTCATCATCATCATCATCATCATCATCACCGCCACTGCCCAGAAAGTTTGCCCGCTGTTATTGTTGCTTAACATGAACATTTTCTATTAAAGAAGGAAAATATATTTCTTTTTGTTTATTCTGTTTTTGCATTCCGATGTTTGAGTCTAAAATTTAAAAAAAGCTAAAAAAAAAGAAGAAACTGTATCGCCACTACCATCTGTAAGACTTCCATGTTTTTAAATGTTTAATTGTATAGGTGAAAAGCATTAGATTTGGAGTCAGTGGGCCTGGGTTCAAATTCTGAGTCTATTCCTTGCAACCTGTTTGACCTTGTACAGACAATAGTATTTTGCTGATCTGTAAAATTAAAACATTAAACTACATAACCTTTAAGAACATTAAATTAAGGATGCTATGGAAATTCCCTCCATTGCATATCTATATCACCTTGAAACATGACATTTTAGAACTTGACTGTGTAAGAGATATGACCTGTTGCCTCATAGGCAGACCAGATCCTAACTGTAAATCATCATGAAATATACTGTTGAACCTGACAAAAGGGAAGGGGCATTGACAAAAATATCACTGGCAGTGCTCCCTCCTGAAATGTGTATCTAAAGGGCTAAAGTCAACTGTCCTTACATTGCAGAAAACCCTTCTTCTACAGAGAAGTTTAGATCTAGGATTAGAAAAGAACTGAGAGGCCTTCTAATCCAACCCTCTCATTTTCATGGTTCCCTCACACAGAGGGGACTCATTAGGCTAATCTTTGTTAATCCTCCAGGCCACTATGATTATGTTTTCTATCATCTTTGTTTCCCTGTATTTGTTTCTATAACCTTATTTGTTTTTCTCCTCCCATAATATTTATATTGTGAAGAGTGACAAAAGTCTTTTAATCCCCTTTATGCTGTAGAAGATAATCTGGGTAATCAAGTGTTAGTCCAATAGTGACTTTATGTGACTCTAAAAAGAAAAATAATTTCAGACTTATGGAGTTTTAGTATAGCAAATTTTAGGAATCTCCAAATAAGAAACCGTTGGTATCTTTAAGACCTAGAATAACTATCTGATGAGAATAAGACTCAAGCTGATGAATCTGATGATTCCTACTCATCAGCTATCATATTATATATACACATGCATACATATATATACACATACATATGCACACATACACATATGTACATGTGTATATATACATACACATGTACATATACATATTTTTTGTGTGTGTATGTGCATGTGTGTGTGTATCTTGAAGAAAATAAAATTAAGACATCAAGGTGGTATGCCTGACTCATGTAATGAGCAATTGGGTCAAGCTGGTATGAAGTCGCAATTATGAGAATACTGACATGCCAGCCACTGACCAAGATTTAATTAATTAGGTTGCACCCAAAGAAAGATTTTGTATTAAAGTGGTTAACAGGCAAGAAAGGCAAATTCCAGTCATAAACTATACAAGAGAAAATGTAATGAAATGGGCTGAACTCTGAACTGATAAATTCAATATGAAATAGCAATGGGAAAGTGGAAGTTAGTTTTGATTCTTGGGGGTGAAAGCAATCTGACCGTAGCATTACTAGTTTTTAAAATGTAGATTCATGAAAGAGTGAAAAAAGTCACCTTATTTTATTTCATATTCTACTAGTTACCACAAGACAAGTTATAAGAAGCTAAGGTCAGTTAGGTAACATAGGAGATAGAGTACTAGACAGGGAGTCAGGAAGACATGCGTTAGAAATCCTTCAGTAGACACTAATTGTGCACCCTGGGCAAGTCACTTATTGTTTGCTCCTCAGTATTCTCATCTGCAAAATGGGCATAATAATAGCACCTATTCACGTGAGAATCAAATAAGATGAACATGTAAGCACTTTGCAAATATTAAAGTATTAAATAAATGCTAGCTATTATGGTACTGCTAAAGAAAATACTAGTAAACCAATACAATTAACGTTACTTAGTGATGATATTCAAAGAGCCAGTGAGAGAAGTAGAAAAAAGCTATGTAAGATATTCCTTAAATACTACTAAGACATTCATTCCTTCGTACCCTCCCTCTTCCCAAAGACCACCAGACCGCAGTCAGCTAAAGTTTATAAAATCAAACATTAGGCATTTTAAGCTGGACTTTTTTATTTCAGAAATGAGAGGTAGTAAATTAAACACTGGGGTTTTGGTACAATGCTTATTCGAAATAAATGATCAGTTTCCTGAGCATTGGGGAATTAGTGAAGCTATCCACAGGGAAACCTTATTAACATAGACTAAATGTATTCTTCTCTAGCAGCTAAAGCTCAAAGGATCTTTTGATGTACATTTTCATGATGCTGAATAGGCGAAATTATTATCCTTTCGATTTTCTCTTGGTTTCATCTTCTACAAGATTGGGCCTAGGGTCATCTTTGATCTTGATCATCTGTGTTTAAAGGGAAGGGTAGTTCTGCATTAAAATCTAAGAGAAATGATTTGGGGGCAGGAAAGTTGCATGATAATTTTTTAAAGTTATTTTGGAAGATGTAACTTAGTGTAGTAGAACAGAGTATTGGCTTGGGAATCTATACATCTAGTTCAAGCTCTGCCAATAAGTCCCGATGTGACCTTGGGGAAATCACTTAACATCTTTGCATATTTGAGTCTCCTCATCCATAAAATGGCATTGGACTAGAAGAATTTGAGGGCATTTTCAGCTCTAAAATGCTTTAATTCTGTAATGGAACTGAGCTTTTCCACCTTTACCAGTGATTGTTCCAGTAAGACTCTTCCAGGCTTCTCTTTCCAGGTCCTTGGCCAAGGAGCGGAACTGTTGCTGTTGTTCAGCCATTTTCATTTGGGGTTTCCTTGACAAAGATAGTGGATTTCTCTTTCCTTCTCCAGACCATTTTATAGATGAGGAAACTGAGCAAACAAGGTTAAGTAACTGGCCCAGGGTCACACAGCTAGTGAGTGTCTGAGGCCAGATTTGAACTCATGAAGAGGAGTCTTCCTGACTCCAGGCTGGGCCCTCTATCCTCTGTGCCACCTAGCTGCCACAGAATGGGACATGAAGAAGTAAACATTTGATATGTAGATGAGACAGGCCTGACATATGAACCTTTTTGTCTTTTGATCTAAATATTGTTGGTGCTATTAGCCCACAGAATGTCTAACAAATCAAAAACTATCCTTATTATGTAATATTGGGATATCAAGTTGTTTAAATGCTTTGCAAACCATGAAGTCCTATGGAAACTAGTTGTTTATGACGATGGCGATAATGATGGTGAGGGAACATTTTTTTCTTGAGTTCTGTACAAACAACATGTATTACATGTAGCAAAGTTCCTGAAAGCAAAGATTTCTGTAGCAAATGGTCTTATCTAGGTGGTTAATATTTAACCTTCAATATCTCAGTGCTTCTATGATCTTAGCATTATAGATATTCCCTTCCTTACTTCATATTTAAAGGCATCCACATAGCTTCTCATTTTGTATGATTTTTGCATCTGTTCTCCCATAAATCCTCCTCATATTACCTACTCAATGTGCTGAATTCTCCCTTTATTTTTGAAAAAACTCATGGGGATCAGTGTTCACAAGATCTTGGATTAACAATGCATATAATATAAAGCAAAATGAATGAAAAATGCCCAGTGTCCAGAAAAAATGATGTCATTGGATGGCCAGTCTATTGAGTTAGTCCATCAATATGTATGGACATTCAAATGGACGATGATTCAGACCCAGGACTAGATAGGAATAAGAAAGCAGGTGAATATTTAGAAAATTGCCTGGTGACCTTGATCTCAGACTTGCCCTTTATCTTTGCCTATAATTACTATTCTACCAGAGATACTATATGGTTGCACATCTTCTGGTATTATGGTCTGAAGAATCAAGTTTGTTGGTGACACAAAGTGCAACAGAGAGGTAAGTGGCAGTCATATGTGGGTTTGAAGAGTACTCATAACATTTGTACCATGTGTTTAGGTCATATACCAAGGACAGCAATAATATTTGGATAGCCCAAGTCCTGATATGGTACCCACCCCCACAATGTTAAAAAAAACCCTAAATAGTTAATATGTGATGTCATAATTTCTTCAGTTAATTTTCTCTTCTCTAACTAGACATTAAGCTCAAAGAGGACAGATACTATGTCTTAATACAACTTTGTGCCTTCCCAGTACCTAACACAGTGTGTTACCTGCAATGGGAAGCTGGCAAATATTTGTAAAGAAAATGAAATTGTTTTAAGTGTTTTCATGTTAATATTTTAATAAATCCTGAGTAGAATACTGTCATATTAAAAGTGGCCAATAGATAGATGGATGGATGGATAGATAGATAGATAGTACAGATTCGTGTTGCCATATGTTGTGGACACCCAGGAAAGAAATTTCCTTCTACAGTTAGATAAACAAATTTTTCACAACTTATATTCTTAAATAGTCTTGTGTAGCACTAAGACCTTAAATTATTTGCCCATGTAATTATTTGCCAGAATATGCAAGAAACAACAACTGAACCTAGATCTTTCTGATGGCATTTCTATGTATGTACACATGTGTATGCATATCTATATCTGAGTGTATGTATGAGAAGTGTCAGTATTAGACATCTGGATATTTTTTGTTATTGTTACCTTTGTAGGTTTCTCATCACTCTAAAAAATTGAAAGCTCCATGATGGCAGAGGTTTCATCTTATTTAAACCTTGCAACTCCTCCACACCTAATACAATATACTGGTCAAAGTAAATGGCATAACTGAGTAGGGAAAGCAGTAGGTTTTAAATCAAGGGACTGGGATTCTCATTTCTTCTTTTCTTACTTATTAACTTTTGGCTTCAAGAAAGTTAATTCACCATCCTTGTCCTTAGATTCCTCACCATTAAATAAAGAGGTAGAATTACAATACCTCAAAGCTCCCTTCCAGTGCTAGAAACTGTACATTGGATCATTATTAGTCTATTTAAACCTTATGACATTGTGGATTTTAGTCACTAACAGTTTAAGCATAAGACTAAAATGTACAATTTGAGCCTTGTAAAATATACAATGTGAGCTCTTTGAGTTTAGTGAACATCTTCTTGATAGGCCTGATGGTCTGGTCAATCTTTAATATGATTGGTGTGGGGGTTCTTACAGGATTACAGATTGCAACCCACTCATGCCTAAGTATCCTGGGTAACTCTTGTCCATTTCCTTCTCAGAATTCATCACATAGAGTCCACCAAACACATTCAGGACATCCCTTGAATGATATTGACATGGAATGATATTCATTAGTAAGCTAGACATTTAGTGATGATTTCCATGGTGGTGACAGTCCATCAAGCAACCTGTGAATGACAATCTAGGATTTATTAATCACCTACTATGTTCTAGGTACCATTCTAGGTCCTGGGGATAAAAGTTTAAAAAATACTCAATTTGTTAAATAGGGTATTTTTAAAAAATTATTATTTTAATTTATTATTATTTTATAATGTTCTTCAAAGGGTGACATTTACATGTACATATAGACATATAGGGGTAGATACAGGATGTGGGATTGTATTACTATAGTGCATTTATGGGTGAGAGAATTTCATCTAACTATTCAGAACTGCATATTCTCTGTTACTTATATTCTCAGAAAGTTGTCTAGATTATTGAATGGCTAAATGACTTGCCTAGTGTCACACATGCACTATGTGCTTGAGGCAACGTTTGAATCTTGGACTTCTATGTCATCTTTTATCTAAAGTCAGCTCTTTATCTACTCTTTACATTTTTAATCATAATATATTATTTTAAAGTCTATCCATAAATACTTATTAAGCATCTATTTACTTTGTGTCAGGCATTGTGCTAAGTGCTGGGGATACAAAAAGAGGCAAAAGACAGTCCCTAATGGGAGAGAGAAAAATGCAAACAAATACATACTAGACGAGCTATAGATAGGATAAATAGGGAATAATTAAAAGAGGTAAGGGATTAGAATTAAATGGAGTTGGAAAAGCTTCCTGTAAATTGTAAGATTTTGGTTGGGACTTAAAAAAGCCAGAAAAGTGAGTAGATAGAGTTTGGGGAAAAAAGTGTGCTCCAGACATGGGGGATAACCAGAGAAGATGACCAGAGCTGAGAGGTAGAGTACACTGTTCATAGAACAGCCGGGAGGCTAGCGTCACTGTGTAAAAGAGTAATGTGATATATGTATGTTTCGGTGTATATGGGTGTGTAATATGTATTACATACTGTATATACATGTATACTTTTATATACACATATGTATATATACTACATGCATATACATATATAATACATACATATACACACGCGTGTGTGTACAGATATAGATATAGATGATAAAGATATATGTGCGACTTGAGCAAGGAGGTCAATTAAACAGATATTTTAAGAGTATAGATAAGAGGTGATAAGAGCTTGAAATAGGTTGGTAGTTGGATGAATGGACAGTAAAGGATCAATGTCAGAGATGTTGTGAAGGCAAAAATGTCAAGATTTGGCAAATGAATGGATACATCTGGTTTGAGATTAAGGAGGTAAGAATGATGCTTATTTGGATACCCTCAACAATTCTAGCAACACTCGTAAGAAGAGTAAATTTGAAGGAAAAACTGAGGGTGTTTTGGACTTACTCTGTTAAAAACGTCAATCAATCAAGAATTGATTAAGTGCCTTTTCAACCCATCAAGCAATTAATCGATAACATACAAGTATTTATGAATCAGCTATTGCATACTAACTACTATTGTAGGCTCTCTAGATGCAAAGATAAAAGTGAAACTCTCCTATTACCTCAACTAGTTTATATTCTTTCAGAAAGACTTGTTGTTCAGTCATTTTCAGTAGTGTCTGATTCTTCATGACCCCATTTGGAGTTTTCTTGTCAAAGATACTGGAATGGTTTGACATTTCCTTCTCCAACTCATTTTACAGATGAGGAAACTAAGAAAAATAAGGTTAAGTGAATTGGCTAAGATCATACAACCAATAATTGTCTGAAGGCAGGTTTGAACTCAAGAAAAATGAGTCTTCCTGTTTCTGGGCCCAGCACTCCATTCACTGTACTCCCTACCTTACTCACTAGAGAGACAAATGTGCCTATTCATGGGCATAGAGAGAAAGGATGTAGACCTGTAGTGTTTGTCTAGGGAGCTCCCAGATTGTTCTAGGACCTGTGCTAAGCTTTGGGAATCAAAGTCCAAAGAAGAAAAGGATCTCTACATGAGCTTGCATCATAACGGAGGAGACAACAAATACATCTAAAAATATGTACCGCATCAATGTAACATCAATAAACATACGCACAGAGACATACAGCTTGAAATTTCTTCTAGTTGATAGGTCAGGAATGGCACTCAGGAGAGAGACTGAAGTAGGATATAAACATCTGGGAATCATTTGCATAGAAATGCGAATTAACTCCATGGGAGCTACTGAGGTCACAGAAATCAGTGAAGAGATGAAAGAGGAGATGGCCCAGTAGGTTCTTGAGGTTTACACACAGTTAGGAGATATTTTGTGGATAATGATCCAGAAAAAGAGAGTGGGAAAAAATGGTCAGGCAGGTAGGTTATGATCAAAGAGAATATGAAATAAACAAAAATACTAAATGGTCTTCAGTCTTTTTCTTTCCAGTTTTGTTTCTGCAGTTATACTGAAAGAGTGGTAGAATGCGGTCCCCAAAATTCAAAGTGCCACCTAGATTGTGGTCTGTAACAATGAACTGAGCTGTTGTTACTGTAAATATGAGATGAAAAGAGAACAAATGAAAGATATAAGGTAGTGAAAATGGCCATATTGAATCAGAAATTTCAATTAAGTCGGATTTCCCTATATCATGTTGGATAGACTGCAGCCAATAGCTATGAGTCACCATGAATTAACCTTTTCTGGTTCTAGGTGTAGTGCATCATAGGTGGTGAACAATGTTTACTGAGTGAACGTCAGGCTATAAAGAAAAAGAGAAGCTACATATCAAACAAACCTGTGTATTCTTAAGGGAGAAGATTCTCCAGGTTTGTTGTTAGCAAGAATTCATCTATGTGCTTGGGACAGTAAAGAAGATCGCTTATTGTAACCTGATTAAGCAGAGGGTTGCCTTAGACCCAAACTATAAAATCTGGCTAGACTTGAAGCATCTGGAAATAATCAGTTCTGTGGTTAAAACGTTTCTAAGCAACCACAAATTGTAGCCCTGCAAGGATAGTTCACGGGAAGTTAAAACTGTAATTTTCAGATTTCCATAGCCTTGGATCTGCTGTGGAGAATGAGGCCCAGTGAACAGATTCAAGCCTCCCATCTTGTCATATTAATCACATATTTTCTTTGATAGCAAATCATGGCTTTGTGTTAGCAAATGGAATTTTTCAGGAGCTTTATTTTGTATGCAAATTCACATCTGAGTTCTGTAGAACAGCATAATTACTTTTTAAAATAATAGCAACACCAACAATGATGGTATTAGTATTAGTAGTGTAGTATAAATCTGTACCTTTGCTAAAGCACTTCCGATGCCTTCTGAATTGTTTAAAAATTCAAACTGACTTGAGTTTGATCATGATGAAATAATACTGCAATAGGGATCATTCTCGCATTTAAGGAGGAGGCGGGATTTGAGGCTGAATGCAAGCCATAGATTTTCCCCTCTATTTAGAAAGTCCCCACTTGCATTTCATCAAATTAATTTACATTTAAATGTACTTTGTACATTCTTCTTTAAATCACTTCTTTAAAATGGACCAAGGTGTATGTCCCTGCTCTGATGACTGACTAGAAATTAGTGAGCAACGAGGCTAGAAGAAGCATGCTTTCGTCACAGGAGGAGGATAATTGTCCAGCCCAGTTCCACCTTGCTCACATCTGGAGTACTATGCAGTTTTGGGTGCCTCCTTTTAAGTGACATTGATAAAGGGGAGCGCATCCAGAAATAGTGTGACTAGGAGTATGAGATGACTCATTTGAGGAATAGATGAAGGAACTGAAAAGCCTTAAGGCTAAGGGTGGGGAGGGGCATGATGGCTGTTTTCAGATATTTAAAAGACAAAATTTGGACTGATGTTTAGAAGTCCCAAGGAAGTAAATTTAGGCTCAACATGAGGAAATTATTACTGTTAGTATTATGGAAGAGCAGAATGAGTTTCATATAAGGTAATAAGTACTTCCTTGCTGAAGGTGTTGAGGCAGAGGATAGTGGCCACTTTGGGGGAATTTTGGGAAGGGGATTAAGGGCATCAGACAACTAGCCATCAGTCAGACTGACCTTCATTTTCCTTTCTAGCATGAGAATCTATGACTTTGTGACATTTTCAATGAAACACGAAATAGTTTTTAATATGCCATTGTTACAAAAACAGATATTCATTTCCTTGACAGAACACAAAAGGGGGGTTTGAACAATGTGTGTAACAGAAATATCTGAGAAAAAACTATCAATCCTTCAGGAATACCAGGTGGAAGAGAGACTGTTGCCATATAGATTTTCAGAAGAAAATAACAACAGTTATCTTGATATGTTGGCATTTTGTGGCTGTGTGATTTCCTTGGTTAGGATTCATTCTCTGATGACAAGCCATTCCATGCCTTCTTGTTCTCAGCAATCCTTGTCCTTTTCTTTCCATAAATCATGAATAGTGTATTTACCCAATGTCCCAGAGACCTTCCTTTTGTTGTTTTTAATGTCTCACAGCTGCAAGTACAGTCTTAGACTAGCTATTTGGTGTTGCTCTTTCTGATGACATAACCAAACCACCCCCCCTTTTCTGGTGATACATATCCATATCAATGTATTTTTTTTTGGTTTCTAAGTCATTACAATCAATGGTCTGCTCTTTACTTATATCCCCCATGTACTGCCCCACTGCTCTGAAGTTATTCATAATTTTAATGTTCATGATCATGGTGTCCCCTGTTTCACAGTCTTATGGTAAGAATAATAGTTTTAAATAATATTCAAGAATAATGGTTTTAAATGATAACTTCAGAAAACAGACTTGGAATCTGACACCCACATCTTATCGGAGAAGTGAATGAGACTTTTTTTAGATATGGTTAATGTGTTGAATTGATTTATTCAACTAAACTTACTTGTTCCAAGAACTTGTTTTATTTAAGTAGACTCAGTGGTTTGTAATTGACTTGTTAAAAAGAAAGAGAGAAAAAAAAGAGCACATCATTAAAACACCTGAGTAAGTAAAAGTGACAGAAATATATATTTTGCATATAGCATATAAACAAGTCTATATACACATGTATGATTTCACCAAATGGGGAATTCATAGTGTGGAAACTGCCTCCACCAGGAACTTTCTTCTAAGTTATAATCTTAGAGAGCTGCCTGGAATGCTGAGATATTTACTAATACAGCTAATTATATAGCTAGCATATGTTAGAGGAAGGGATTGAATTCAAGTCTCTTGCCTCTATTTCCAGCACTATGCCATGCTAACTTTCAGGGTGTGTATGTTCATGTATAGAATAATTTCAGGTACTGTATAGAATGTATAGGATAATTTTAGGGACTTCTCATTACCTGGCTGCTTGTCACAGTCCAGGAAATACGAATTTTGCATATCATACCTTTTTTCCCCTGTACCGATGGTTATACCTATCTATTCCTCATTCCTTGGGGTTTCTTTGAGAAAAATTTTAGTGGTCCAGAGCTGAATGCACCACATCTAAAATTATATATATGAACCTTATCATCAATAAGGCATTTTCCTTCTCTTTGGAAAATGGACCCCTCCTTTATTGCTCATCAGTAACCTGTTTAAAATTTCACTTGATTTTAGCTCTAAGTAACTCATTGAACAAAGTCATTCCCATAGTAAAATCTGTGATTGAGTGTTATATGATTGTTTTGCACTTGTATGCAGATTTTTGCCTGAGAGAAAACATTCAAGGTTGCACAGTCCATCTATATGAGTTTACAAGTAAATATGGAAGCCGTAATTTTGCCAATATTGGAAACTCTAGGTATGGGAACTCCCTCTAACAAAACAAATCACAATGCATGTCTGATCTACTAGGTAATTGCCTAGACAATTGTCTCAGGCATATAAAAGGTAAATAATTTGCCCCAAATCACATAACTAGTATGTGTTAAAGTTGGGATTTAAACCCAGATATTCCTAAAATGAAATCTAGCATTCTATTAACTATGTTTCCCCTGTCCTCTACATAAAAGAGTAAAGAATTCTAAGAGAAGCTAAAAAAGAATGAAATGTTTTCAAAATGAATGCAGGTTGAGTTCTCCTTGAGAAATATAAGCACATTGTTCATTTTGTCAGGAGGAAAATATGTCCATTCAATATTTTAAACTTCGTTGCTTGCCCTTACTACTAGGATGCAGTCAATTCTGACCAACACAGTAATTGAGGTTTTCTGTGCTGACATATGGGATTTCTCATGCTATTCACATCATTTCTTTCTGAGAACAGCACTATGTTTTCTGAATTTTTTATATAAAAGTAATGAAGTAGTGCCAAATTAAAAGCATAAAATGGAAAAGTTTTATCCTCAATGGGGCAAAGTAAGAGTTAAAGGAGAAACAGCAGAAATTTATAAGTCCTGCCTCATTGACTACCTCACTTAACACTATGAAATGGCCTTGGCATTTTGGATATTAGTGGACCAGCTTTCACTGGAAGGATTTATAGAGCAGTGCCACCGAGGACAGACCCATGGCTTCATGGAACAAAAGTGCAAGAAGGACTCTTAGAGTTCCTATCATTTCATTTTTTTTTCATTAAATAGATGAGCAAACTGAAGCCCAAAGTGAAGAAGTGACTTACCCCAGGTCACAAAGCATTGAATAGTAATCTCTCTTTGTTTTGTTTTGTTTTGTTTCATGTTCCCAGAGCTGGGTCTAAGACTGGATTACTCAATTCCCAGTCTAGTCTTCTTTCTATTGGCACATTTCATTTTAGAATCTGCATGCTCATATTTTGCATAATCACCTTTGGGTAGTGTTAGTTGTGGTTGCTATTATTTATTTGCTTATTTGTTTTAGTGCCTTAAAGGGAATCCTATTAAATTCTTTTTCAGTGATATCTTTTTTATATTTTGCAAATATGGCCAATTATCATACTTCATTTCTTCTAGTGTGACATTGTTTTCATTTCTTTCTTCTCTTTGGCTTATGTAATAAGAGAATTTTATATTCGAAAGGTCAGCTAGTGCATGAACTCCCCATATAATATATGACAAGTGATAATCGAGACCCTTTGAATACCTCTAGCCACAAGGAAATCAATACTTCCAAGGCAGCCCATTCCATTTTTGGATAGCTCTAATTGTTAGGCAGTGTTTCCTTACATTGTGCTGAAATCTGCCTCTCTGCAACTTCTACCCCTAGGACTTTGTTCTGCACTCTGGGGCCAGGAATAACAAGTATAATCCCTTTTCCAAATGGCAACCTTTCAGTTATTTGAAGATAAATATACCATTTTTCTCACTCAAATAACGCTTCCCTTTTCAAGGCCCAACAACTCTAATTCCTTCAACCAATTCGTATATTTCATGGTTTCAAGTACTCTTGCTTAAACCATTCAATTACTTCTGCTTTCACACCGTAGTGATATTATCTAGCCTACGCTTCTCTACCCTTCCCACTGGCTGTTGTGATGGATTCTGTTGTGTTGCTGAAGCCAAGATACCCTATACTTAAGACATTGTATGCTATTAAAAATGGAGATAAATTACTTTGACACAACTCCTTACTGAACCCATGTTGGCTCTTAGTGATCCATACTTCCTTTTCTATATATTTACAAATGATCTAGTTTCATAATTAATTGATGCCAGATTTCTTTCAGAGATTGATGCCAAGTTAACAGTCCATTTATGAAAAGTAGGACATTTTCCCATATCTTCTCTTTTCCATAATTCTCTCACATTTGCTTAAAAATGCCTTATCATTGTATCCGAAAGCATTTGTAATAACTTGGTTTGTAATAGTAAATATTCAGTGATAGTTCATTTGGTCTGGTTGCTATTTTACCATGTCTTCACCTACCTTATTCATCAGTTGCTTCACCAAATGTACACTGCCTTATTTTATTTGAATATATTTTTTTCTTGGAGAATATGGAAGAAAATAAGTGTCGAATAGTAATCTCTTTCATGTTAACATCATTCTATCTTCCTCAGGTAGGGGCCTTATCCTATCATTGTCCATCTTTAATCAAACATACCTTTGTTTATGCTGTTCGCTATGACTGGAATGTCTTTGTCTATTGAACTCCATCCTATATTGGTTATCTTAAATTCCCCTTCATCCACAAAATCTTCTTTGAACCCTCAATCACTAGAGGTCTCTTAACACTGAGATTTTCCATGGGACTTTTGCCATTTGTTAACATTTTCTCAAAACTTTCATATGTATTTTTCAAAATTCAGAGGTGAGCAGGTAGACCTCTTTGTAGCCACAATGTTTCATAGACCACCTCCCAAAATGGAAAATTCTGAGGCCTTTTACAACTTGAAGTTCATTTTTAGGCTTCCTGTCATGAACTATGATTTATTTATACCAGGTTTTAGTGATGTTCCTTTGGGGACTAAAATATGTTCCTCTGAAAAAGATTCTTTGTTTTAAATAGGCTATTTTCCATTTAGACATTTGCATTGAAGGTTCTTTGAGCCAACATATTTTTAAGTTCTTAGCAACAGTATACAAGAGAAATTGAAATGTGCATGATGGCCACTTCCATTGGAAGCACTAAGCAGTATGTATATGAAGAATAAATTACTAGCTTTGATGATGATGAAGTTAGAAGAATTACTAATAGGATGGAGAAAGAGAGAATTAACAATACCGAATAAGAGGTTAAAGTGAGATATTTAGAAATGGTACATTTTGTTATTTAAGTGATGAATGTCTCATACTCTGAATACAGTCAATTGCACATCTCCAAACCTGGGAGCTAGCAATACTATAAAAAGTGACTAGAGCTGATAGTACAAGAATTTCGAAAATTTTATGGCTGGCCACTGTTCTCAAATCCATAGGTTGTTACACTACAATAGGTGCATGAAATAGCATATAAGTGCTTGTGTATGAGAAGTAAATTACCTTTCCATGGACAGGACTTTGCATTTTCTGCTTGAATTAACCAAGAACAGAAGGTTCTAGGTGAGAAATTTAAAAAGACAAATGTTTATTTGTTAGGATATTTGACCAAATTGTATATAGAGATGTTAAATTCAGTATTTCAATATACATTTAATAAATTTCTACCATGTACGGAGAACTGTACAACACATTGGGCAACATACAGAGTTTAAGCAAAATGTGGCTCCAGGCTTCATGGAATCTGGTAATAATAATGATGATAATGATTCAATTTTCTTCAATTCGGCAATCATTTATTAAGTCATTTCACGTACCAGAAACTGGCTAGATGCTGGAGATCCAGAGATAAAAAGTGGGAACAGTTCATGCTCATGAGATGCTAACATTCTACAGAGGAGAAGCTCAGCATCTATCTGTCAAAAAACCTGTGAGGCAGACAAGAGAAGGCAACATTATCCCCATTTTCCAGATGAAGAATTTAAGGCTCAAAGAATTCAAACTACTTGCTTAAAATCACAGAGTAACAAAAATTAGTAATCATCATGGGAAAATGTAGGAACATACAAGATGGAAACAAGGGACAATGTGCATTGTAACAGAGCTGGAGTGTCTATCTAGGGTAAAGTTCAAAACCTGGAGTCAGTCCATAAACATTTACTAAAAGCTTGTTATATGTCAGCCACCCTGCCAAGTGCTGGGGATACAAAGAAAGGCAAAAGACTGTCCCCTGCTCTTCAAATCTTACAACCTAATTGGAGGGAATGCAAAGTACTATCCACAAACAAGCTATACGCAAGATAAATGGGAAATAATGAACAGAGGGAAGGCAATAGGATTAAAACAGGGATCCTGTAGGTGAGATTTTAGCTGCTACTGGAATAAGTGCAGGGAGGCCAGGAGGCAAAAATGAGGAGGGAGAACATTCCAGGCATGGGCTGAGGAGGGGGGGAGGTTTGTAGATGGGGAGAAGGAGCAGCCAGTGAAATGCCCAAAATTGGGAGATAAAATATCATGTTCAGTGAAGTTGAGGTCTGTTATTTTTTAAAAAATATTTTGATAGGTTAGTTTTAATATAACTTACTTCCTTTGTAATAGTATATGTTATATTTCCGTACATTTAAAAACCTTATTCAGAGAATGAAGTTCATAAAAATTTCAGACTGCCAAAGCTGTCCATGACAAAAAAAGATGAAAAACTCCTGGGCAAGGAGAGTAATTTGAGATAATTCAAGAATGCATAGGATAGCAGTAGATGTCAGTAGGTCTTGAATGCAATGCTAAGGAGTCTGTACTTTTTTCAATAATAAGTAGGAAGTCAAAATGTTTTTATCTAATATGGAGTGACATGATTTAGAACTGGGCACTTAGATTGTCAATCACAGGCATGTGGAGAGGGGTAACAAATCTACCTATGAGTTACATAGCACATTGAGTTTTGCAAACCAGCTTCATGATAGAAACCATCCAAGGTAAGTAAATCAAGTGTTATTGTCACAATTTTATGACTGAAGAAATGAAGGATTGGAAAGATTAAATGACTTACCTATGATCACCCAGCTGCTAAAGATGTGTGTTGGCATTTGAACCCCAGTCTCCTGACTTTAAGTCCAGTGCTCTTTTTTCTTGTTCTTTTAGATTTCGTAACAAAGATAAATCATATGAACACATACTGAGTGGAGGGAAGGCAAGACTGGATTATTGAACAATTTAAAATACAGTATTTTTAGGAAATATAATTTTGATTTTCCCTGTGTTTACAGTAACTCACAGTAGACTAAGGCAAACCAACGTATTGCTTAGTAGAGATTCTTAGGACATGGTGTAATGAGCAAAATAAAACTAATATGCGGCTAACACACATGGTTACTTAATGGTATTCTTTGTGGAAACTGGAGCACAGTTTGTTCTCTTATATCATTAGCTCCTAAGTCCAGGCAACTGACCCAAAAAGGGTAACCTAGATCTTACAGAAGAACCCACAGAAACAAATAGTCCAAGTATTTCCCTTAGTGGGGAGAGCATATCCAGGAAGACAAGCTATGTCTAGGTCCAGTTGCTTTGCCTACCACTGTAGTAATATATTATACCTTCTCTAACCACTAGTAAATATTTTTAAGAAACCAGACACAAATCAGCTCTGAAGAGTGGTTTCACTATATACATATCATAGGGAGCTGTATGAGACCTTCAGAGATAATTTTATTCTAATCCTTTCTATTTTCCTGAGGTAGATCCTGAGGCTAAGAAGGAGGAAGTGGAATGATCACAAAGATAGTGAGCAACTTGTCCCAGATTCAAAGAAAAGTCCTTTGGTTTCAAATCTATCACTTCACCATGCTTCCCTACCACCATCTTTATTTCTGCTACCAACTTTGGTTTTTGGATGGAATCCCAGGGAATGGAGAAGGAAATAAGTAACTCCTCTACATAAGCGTAAAGATTATTTTTGTACCATAATAATAATAGTCATAAGGAAATTTTTAATGTTTTTTTATTTGTTTATTTAAATGGGAATTACCATTTTAATTTTGTAAGTGTGTTTTAAGGCTATGTGATATAATAGGAAGAGAACTAGCTTTGAATATAGGAAGACAAAGGTTTAAAAATTCCTCATGTGGCACACAATGACTATGTGATCTTGAGGAAGTCGCTTAGCATCTCCATTTTCTGGGCAGCATCTTAAGACTGTGTTGCACAGACGGTGCCAGTCCCTTTCTATCTCCTTTAAATCCTAGGGTTTCAAGGCTTTACTGGTATTAATTTCAAGACTTAAACAAGAAAAGGATGTCAGTCACTGTCTTCAGCAATTTAAATATCCCCCTGACATGTTGTTTATGTAACTAATTTGCACAATTCTTGACAGCAACTAGGAGCTGTCTAAGGTGCTGAATCAGTTAGAGGAAGGGATCAGCTTTCTTGAAGTTGATGATAATAGTATGTGCTGATGGAGTGTAAACAAACATGTCTTCTCTGGCCAGTGAGCAGAGTAACTTGCCCTATTTTCCTTGTGTTGTGAATCCATGTGCTCTGTTTTGTTTTAATTTTTAATTTTTTTTTCGCCTGTCCCTCTTTTTCTAGGAGACTGAATACCCCTTGTAAGAAGGGTCTGCTTGTCTGGGTTTCTCTGTATGGGTTTAAGGATCCTGTAAGGAATTTTCTAAATGAATTAAATTAACAATAGATGAATCTGATGACATTATTGCACTGCATACTATCTGATTTTCAGGTTTATGTGTCCCCTGCTTTTGACATCTCACCCATGTTCACCACTAGAGGGAGGAATCCAGAGGAAAAACCTAACGATCATAATTTTGAAAGGAAATCTTAAACAAAGATAAACTTCTTCCTAGTCTCAATTAATTATACATTCCAGATTAAGGGACTCTGTATTAATAGGGTATTGCCATTCAGATGAACCTTGATTTTCAAAAGTTAATCCACATTTATTGAATCTCCATTATGTGTAACATTATGCTTGGCAATCTAGCAGAGACCAAAAAGCAAAGCCTCTGCCCTCAGGGAATTCACAGTCTAGTTTGATTGACAAGGCTCACTGTAAGCATGGTAAAGTATTTTTTTTAATAAGTAAAATAAGATTTGGGGATAACAATAGAGGAAATATTACAAAGCAGTACTAATAAGTTGCATCTATGAAATTGACAAAGCATCTTTTTACAGCAGCCCCTTGAAGTTTATAATTGATCAGAAAATCAATTAAATATTTATTAAGCTCCTGTTAGGGAGCATTAAGTTTTAGGCCCTGGACATACACAGATAAAAATGAAGCAGTTACTCTCTGTAAGAAACTTATTTTCTGTCAGAAGAGATGTACCTAAATAATGTAACCAGCATATAACAAGAGAAAAGCATATTACAGCCATACTATAAAGTTGTTTAAATGCCAAATGGAGAAGTTTTGATCTCATCGTGAAATATTAAATAATGTAGTTTATTGAGTGAGAGAATGAAACAGTCAAACTCACATTATAGGAAAATCATTTTAACACTTCTGTAAAGGATGGTTTGGAAAGGGAAGATGTTTGTGGAAGGGAGATGAATTACAAGGATTTCTCAGTAGCCCAGGCAAGTGGCTCACTGTAAGCATGGTAGTGGTAGTCAATTCAACAAGTATTTATGAAGATCCTATTGTATGTAAGTCATTGTGCAAGGTTCTGGGGTTACATACTCACAATGAAAAAAGGCCCTTCTTTCAGAGATGTCACCTTTTCCAGGAGGTGGGGGGAGGAACAGAACATTTGAAAAGATAAGTATTTAGAAGATAACTTGAGTTGGGAAGGGTCACTAATGACTAAAGGGATTGAGAAAAAGCATTCTGTAGATAGTAAAAGCAAAATGTTAATTTCCACTTTGTTTAGCTGGAGAAACTGAGGCTCAGAGAATTAAAGTGAATTCTCTAGGATCATAGAGAAATTGCATGAGATTCTAGATCCAGACCTAAAGCTTATGATTCCTAGTCCAATATTTATCCAATATTAAATCCTGTCCTTCTGCATTAAATTCTCAATGTGTTTCATAGATTAATAAGTACTGAAAGAGACTAGTTACCTGAGGGATCATCTTCAGATGGGGTATTCAGAAAAGGTTTTATGGGGAAGGAAAACTTAAGATGTAAATGTATCTTAGAAGACTGAAGTTGTAGATTGAGAACTAAGGCAGGAAGCCAAGACCAGTCACTAATTACTCATGTTACCTTGTGTAGATTATTCCCCCTTTATGGGCCTTCAATTTTTCTTCCTTTAAAATAAATTGAGTAGAACTAGATAAGTTCTAAGGACCCTAACCTACTATCTTCTATGACTATTCTTGGAAAGAGAGGAGGGGAGGCATTCTAGGCAAGGGCAATGTGTCATCTATGGGGAGCATGGAGAACTGATGTTTTGTTGCTAGTTCTAGTCCTGAACTTTTCCTCTTTGTCTATAGGGTTACTCAGCCTATAGTCTGCATCCTAGTAAGAGCTAGAAGGACAAGAGGAGATAAATTGCTGGATGATATCATCGGCTTTATCTCCTTTCTACTTTTCTTACCACTATTCTTTAAGAATGGGGATCATAAAAGAGTAAGGCCTCAATGTACCCATTGTAATTAATCTACGATGTTACTAAGTTCTTGTTATGTGCCAGGGATACTTCCTCAGCATTTTGTAAAATGGAATCAGCTTTCAGATAGGGATGTTGGAAGAGATGACCTCTGAGCTCCCTTTACATTTCAAGTCTGTGATTTTAAAGGATTCTCTTCCCAATGGTTTGAGATTCTGCATTTGGAAATTTGCTTTATCCTTGTGAAAATTGCTTCCTCTCCACAGCAAGATCATGAGTGAGAAGAATAAAGGGGCAATGCTAACTTAAAGCATTGTTCTTTGATTGGAAACATTGACAAGACTTGTTTATTACCATAAAATAGACTTTTAAGCAATAAAATTTTTTCCAAGGAGATATACTTCTTCTGTCCTTAGTAGAAAGCATGTGGGACAGATGTGACTATGGTGAAAGGATTATATAATCATATATTTAGATTTGAAAGATAATTGAAGGTCATCCAGTTAAACCCATCATTTTACATAGGGGAAAACTGATACTCATGGAGAAGTGATTTTTCCAAGGCCACAAAAATAACTTGCCCAAGAAAGTACCTAGTACTATTATTAGTATTTTCTTAAATCCTTTCTTTAGATAAAGAAACAACATGGGGCATGGGGGAAATGTACCAGATTTTGAGAGCAAGTTTCTTCATTTTGTAGATGGCAGTAGGCTACAAAGTAAGTAGAGTACAGAATTCTGAGTCATGAAGACCTGAATTAAAATCCTACCTCAGGAGGCAGAGCCAAGATGCTGGCTGAAAAGCAGGGACTTGCTTAAGCTCTCCCCCAAATCCCTCCAAACACCTGTAAAAATGGCTCTGAACAAATTCTAGAGCTGTGAAATCCAAGAAATAGCAGAGGGAAGCAGGTCTCCAGCCCAGGAGATCCTGGATGATTGCTGGGAAGAGTCTATCGCGTGGTGCTAGGAGTGGAGCGCAGCCCAGCATGGGCTGCGCCAGGACAGGCCAGATCAGGAGTCAGCTAGAGCAGACCATAGGGCTATGAATCATTGAGCTGTGGCAGTTACTAGACTTCTCAACACCCAAACAACAAAGACCATGGATCAGGTTAGTGGGAAAACTGCTGAATCTGGTTAGAAAGTGGTGCGGCCCGAGCCCTGGAGGTGGTGCTGCAGCGGTGATGGCAGCAAGGAAGCTCCTGTGGCTGCTTCCAGAGCTCCAGGGTCATCTGCTTCCAGAGTCTCTGCCTTAAATGATGTAAGGAATCAACCAACAGATCAGAGCAGGAGTGCTGGCACAGAGGGAGGTTCTCTTGATCTGCCCTGCTTGGATCTTGGTCACAATGCTGGTTGGCTGTTCTTGGGGGAGGAGGAGTGCTGCTGTGGCAGAGCTTGCAGTGACAGTGGAGTAGAAGTAGCTTTGAAAACATCAGTGCATCCCTTAAAGCTTGAGACAAAGAACTCTCTACAAGCACTCATAGCCTGACAAAAAGCTGAAAGATCAAGTAATTGGCTGGGAACATGGCCAAGCAGTGAAAGTGCATGCACACTCAGACTCAGGCTTTAGAATCTTTTCTTGATAACAAAGAAGATGAAAACACACAGCCAGAAGAAGTCAACAAAGTAAAAGTGCCTATATCCAAAGCCTCCAAGAAAAATATGAATTGGTCTCAAGCCATGGAAGAGCTCAAAAAGGATTTGGAATAGCAAGTAAGAGAAGTAGAGGAAAAATAGGGAAGATAAATGAGAGTGATGCAAGAAAACCATGAAAAACAAGGCAATGATTTGCTAAAGGAGACCCAAAAAATACTGAAGAAAATAACACCTTAAAAATAGACCAACTCAAATGGCAAACGAGCTCCAAAAACCCAATGAGGAGAAGAATGCCTTGAAAGGCAGAATTAGCCAGATGGTAAAGGAGGTCCAAAAGACCACTGAAGAAAATACCACCTTAAAAACTATATTGGAGCAAGTGGAAGCTAGTGACTTTATGAAAAATCAAGATTTTATAAAACAGAACCAAAGGAATGAAAAAAATGGAAGACAATGTGAAATATCTCATTGGAAAAACCACTGACCTGGAGAATAGATCCAGGAGAGATAATTTAGAACTTATTGGATTACCTGAAAGCCATGATCAAAAAAAGAGCCTAGACATCATCTTTCAAGAAATTATGAAGGACAACTGCCCTGATATTCTAGAACCAGAGGGTAAAATAGAAATTGAAAGAACCCATTGATCGCCTCTTGAAAAAGATCCCAAAAAGAAAACTCCTGGGAATATTGTAGCCAAATTCCAGAGTTCCCAGGTAAAGTAGAAAATACTGCAAGCCTGCCAGAAAGAAACAATTTGAGTGTTTTGGAAACACAATCCAGATAGCACAAGATGTAGCAGCTTCAACATTAAGGGATCAAAGGGCTTGGAATATGATATTCTGGAGGTCAAAGGAGCTAGGATTAAAACCAAGAATACACCTACCTAGCAAAACTGAGTATAATGCTCCAAGACAAAATATGGTTTTTCAATTAAATAGAGGACTTTCAAACTTTCTCAA
>CM053622.1:725063172-725076639 GCA_028646595.1 Phalanger gymnotis | reverse complement strand
AGAGAGAAGGCACAGGGTGAGTTGAATATGAAGGGATGATATCTAAAAAAAATAAAATAAAATTAAGGGATGAGAGAGGAATATATTGAGAGAGGGAGAAAGGGAGAGATAGAATGGGGTAAATTATCTCATGTAAAAGTGGCAATAATAAATAGTTCTGTTGGAAGGGAAGAGGGGGCAGGTGAGGGGGAATGAGTGAATCTTGCTCTCATTGGATTTGACTTAAGGAGGTAATAACACAGACACTCATTTGGGTATCTTACCCCTCAGGAAAGTAGGGGGAAGGGAATAAACAAGGGAGGATGATAGAAGGGAGGGCAGATGAGGGGGGAAGGTAGTCAAAAGTAAACACTTCTGAAAAGAGACAGGGTCAAGGGAGAAAAGTGAATAAAGGGGTACAGGATAGGATGTAGGGAAATAACATGAGTACTGTGGAAGTGTTTTACTTAATAGTACATGTGTGGTCTATGTTGAATTACTTGCCTTCTTAGGGAGGGTGGGTGGGAAGGGAAGAGGGAAAACAATTTGGAACAGAAAGTTTTAAAAGTGGATGCTAAAAAAGTTGTTTTTGCATGTAACTGGGAAATAAAATATATAGGGAACAGGGCATAGAAATCTATCCTGCCGTACAAGAAAGTAAGGGGAAAGGGGATGGGGCGGGAATGGGGTTACAGAAGCAAGGGCTGACAGGGGAATGGGGCAATCAGAATATATACCATCTTGGAGTGGGAGGGAGGGTAGAAAAGGGGAGAAAATTTGTAATTCAAAATCTTGTGGAAGTCAATGTTGGAAACTAAAATATTAAATACAAATGATAAAAAATTTAAAAAAAATCCTGCCTCAGCCTTTTGCTAGCTATGTGACCCTATACAGGAGACCCTATGCAACTCATTTACCCAATTTTGACCTCAGTTTCCTCAATTAGAAAGTGAGTCCAACAAGGATCCCTTCTCACTCTAAATCTTTACTTCTATAGTCCTGTAAAACTGAGCCCCAAAATGTTTCCATGAGGTCATTCAGAGGTAGCCCTTGGAATCATTAAAACCTACATTGAAGTCCTGCCACCTGCATGGATTGGCTTCAAGATCATAAACAGATGAATTAATCTATCATTCATCTAGACAACTAAGTTACAAATTTACAATGAAATTTCAGATGTGCATTTCTAGAGAGCCTCTCATACTCCTTAAACAGCAGAAGATTAACAAAAGGTCATATGGTGAGGTAATGTAGGCAAAGCTGGCACTAGCATCAAGGTCTTGAGGTTGTAGGTCTGATGTCTTTTCTTCTCTAACACAGTAGAAGGATTGGAAAGGCCAACAAACCTATCTTATAGTAAGGTTGTTGTTTCTGTTGTTTTTACACAAGTAATAACGTATAAGATTATATGGTATTATTTGAAAATGCTCAAGAATAATATTACCAAATGCCTTATCCCTAGAGATTAGATAGTTATTTTCCAAAGATCTACAGAGAGGGATTACTATCTCAGAACTCCTACCATAGGGTTCCCTAGGGCTTAATTCCCAGGGTGAATCAACTGTGAATGGAGTATCATTTTAAACATAATATCAGATATGTTAAGGGGGGAAAAGTGGAAGCATTAAAGCTGGTCTTACTTCATAATAATGATAAGCAACAGACATTCTCACTCTAAAAGGGAAAGATGTGAGCTTGCTCTTAGAAAACTGCAGAAGGCATAAGAGAACAGTGTCCTTCCTGAGCTCAGCAGCATCTGATACTGGCTGCAAGCAGTGCCAAGTTGTAATGGGAGTGGAATTAAATAAAATCCTTTGGTCAGCTTTTATCAAGGCCACTGTAAAGGAGACATCTGATGAGGGGATCCAAAAGGAGAAGCTTTGTGAGACAATGGAATACATGGTTTTAAGCCTGAGGACATAGTTTCAATCCTAGTCCTTGGACTTTACATTTGTGTATCCTTTGGCAAGATATTACACAACTCTGTGACACAGTTTCCTTTTTTGTTAATGAACGTGTTGGACTATAGGATCTCATTGGTGCATTCTGGAGCAGTCTGATTAAAAAGCTGATGTTCATTCAATTAACAAGCATTTATCAAGCACTTACTAGGTGACAGAGACTGTGCTAGGCATTGGACATGTAAACTTAAAACTGAAAGAATGAATCCCATAAATTAGCTTATGCTCTATGGGGAAAAGGGGGAGTGTCTTGTATGTGTTTGTGTGCTTGTGTGTTTGTGACACACATATACATACAAACTAAATGAAAATAATGTGTAATGTTGAAATCAAAGTTGAGTGGAGTTATTGGAAGAATTTGGCAAGGAGATTCTCAACAACACTAATGCAAACTAGCATATATTTTATAATATATCCTCAGAAAGTTGTCTGTGGCATTGAGAAATCTTTCAATTTTTTGTTTAGATTTTTTTTTGTTTTTACGTAAGCTAAATTTCTCCTTGAATCCCTTCTCCTTTTGAGAAATGTCTATTATAACAAAGATTTTTTAGAAAAGAAAAAGAGGTATAGATAAAAGAAATTCACCCAAATTGACAAATACATAGATGAATCAGGCATTATATAGAAACCTGGACCCCCCACCTCTGAAAATGAGAGAGGGGGAAGGTGTCAGCTCAAATCTCTTATTTCTGGCCCATCTTGTTCTTTATAATTTTGCCAAAAAATGTTTAATTGAACAAATAAAAAATAATGGAAAAAAGAAACTTACCATTAAAGAGAACAACTCATATTTTATAACAAAGTTAGATTCTGTCTTAACAGAGGGGGAAAAGTAAGTAAAGTTGCACTTTCTTCATTGTTCATTTTACATAAATGTTATATTAAGTGCTTACTTTGTGGAAGACGCTGTTTCCAAATGTTTCCAAGCAAAAAAAAAATATGATTATGGGACCAACTTTTCTTCCATCTCAGATTCATTTCTAAATCATGTGGGTACAAAAGAAATTGGGTTTCTTGAGAAGTAACATGATGCCCTATGAAAGTAAATAGAGAAGGTAGGGGGAATCATAAAAAGGAGGAGGATATTTAGGAAAGGAAAACCTTTGTCTGTTTAAACTCCATTTTATGTTACATTAATAAACTGCTAAGTATAATTTAATACAGTTGAATTAAAAAGAAAATTACATACTAGTCCAAACATAGGATGTCCCTGAATATAAGACACACTTACAAGTAAAATCTCTTTGAAAATAATATTACGATGTGCATCGGGTGTAAGAGTAAATTTAAAAAGAAACAGTTATAGACAGATTCCTCTCACCCCAATACACACACACACACACACACACACACACACACACACACACACACACACGAACAACATACAGTTTTATTTTAATCTAGATTTGGTAGAAAGAAATGTTTGCTGTGACTATTAAAGCAATTTGGCTAATAAAACTCCTTACTGATGCTAGGAATGTCTCCTTTCTCTCTTTTTTTCCCTGCAGAATTCGTTCTTATTCTTTAAAGCTCAAATCAACTGCCACACACTCTAAGGACCAATGAATAATTATAAAATTCATCAATAATGATATTCTAGCCTTACACTTCTTTTCATCAGTAGCTGGTATGATATTGCACTATGATCATATTTCATAATACTCTTTGAGGTAGCAAGGATGAATGAATCAATGAATCAAAGAATAAATTGATAATTGTACTCAATTCTAATGTTCTAGACTTAGAAATCTTTTTAATCAATAGCTACCATAGTCTTATATTATGACTAAATTTCAGATTTTTCATTATAATTTCAACTAGCATATTTTCATTAGCACGGGTTCTTCGTCTTCCCTTGTGGATTATAAACTTCTCTAAAGCCTCAATAGATAATCTTGAGTTGCTGCGACCAATAAAAATTAATTCTCTGCCAACCAACCTTCTGGTGATAGCCTTTCTGCATTTAACTACACATTCTGTCATTGCTGATTCTATACAATTTTCATAGCAAGATAAAATATACTATTGATACAAAAAGCCCATTCCTTATATCATCCCTCTCCTCCAACTCTTCCCCCACCCCTTTATCTGTTCTAATTAGAATTAGAACTTCAATCTGCTGAGGCAAGGTGTTTGGTTAACTCTTCTCATCCTGCCAAGAAGCACAATCACCACTTTTCCAGTATTAGCAGCAAATGAATCTTTGTGCTGACTGCCCATTTATTGTGATTGCAAATTCCTTAAGAGCACACTTAAGGAAAATAATGAATGTGAATGTCAAGTGGAAAGAGTTCTCTTGTAGCTAGTCACTGTCCTGTTCAACCTTTAAAATATTAATCACTTGGATAAAGGCAACAACAACAACAACAACAATAATTACATTTCATGATAGAGCACTTTAAAATCTGCAAAGCACTTTGCTGAGCCCAAGAAATTTTTAAATGACATGAAGTAGGCCCATGGCAGGTGTCAGGCTGCAATATATGACAAATAAGGAAATATAAAGAAGGCCAGTTAAGAGTGTGATTTTTTTAAATACATAATCAAATAAGAAGAAAGATTAGTTTTTTGGCAAGAGCAAGAACTAGCCAGTGGACAAATGATATTTTTCTACTGGTTTCCTTTTGACATCAGGAGAAGTTGACGAAGATTTCCAGATGTCCACAATGAATAGAGCACTGAGTCTGGAGTCAGGAAGATCGAAATTCAGATATGTCCTCAGACACCTACTAGCTGTGTGATCTTGGGCAAGTCATTTAAGCTGTCTTAACCTCAGTTTCCTCAAATTTGAATTGGGATAATTATATACCTTTCTCCCAGGCTTGTTATTACTATAAAAATAAGATACTATTTGTAAAGTGTTTAGTACACTACCTGGTACATAGTAGATACTTAAAAAATTCTTGTTTTGTTCCTTCTTCCCCAGCCTGTTGAGTGAGTCTGTTATGGTAGACCTATGTGAGGACATGGCCAAGTGTCTTAGAAAATACTTAAATAGGGATTAATTGATATTTATATTATTGGAAGAAACATCTACAGGGTGTTCCTAAAGCCTGGACACATAGGCAAAAATGCATATTTTCAAGAAATGAAGTGATTGAAATTTCCAACCACATTTTATTTAATTGGAATATTATCAAATAACATCTTCAATTTCAAATAACATCATTTGATTTCATATTCATATTCCAAGAGTGAATGTGCTAAAATTGGCGGCAATGTGGAATTACTGAGTTATTCCATTGAGTTCATGTGAATCTTGCAAAGCTCATCAACCTTTACATCACAAATGGAAATCATATTGAAGATCTTATTTGTTAATATTCCAATTAAATAAAATGTGGTTGAAAATGTCAATCATTTCATTTCTTGAAAATATGCATTTTGCCTATGCGTCCAGACTTTAGGAACACCCTGTATATCACTGAGATCACAGTTCCATTTCAGAATTTGAATACTGAAAATTAAGTTGGAAGGTCTCTAATAGAATACATGACAGTAAGAAAACAGCAGAAGACATTAGAAATATACAATGATGGCATCAGAATGATCAGACAAAATTTAGTAGTGTTCAAAGTAAAGTCTTGCATTCATGTTCAAATAACCACCTGCTCAAGGATAGGGTAGCAGTGATGTAACTAGGTAGGAATTCAAGTCAAGATGAAATAATTGTGTTCATGAACCATTTGAGTAATGCTACTGATTTAGAAGCTATTTCAATCTTTAATTTTATAACTCTTTAAAACAAAGATCTCAGGCTGCATTTATTTTATAACTTTATCATTCAAAGTTATAGACTTGCACAAAATAATGAAAAGTGAAACGAGCAGAACGAAGAGAACACTGTGTACAGTAACAGCGGTATTGTTCTAAGAATTACTTGGAACAAAGTTATTTTGTCTATTATAAATAGCAAAATTAACTATAAAGTACATATGAAAAAGATGCTATCTGCATTCAGAGAAAGAACTGATAAACCAAATGTATAGAATAATTTTACCTGTATATGCTGCGCTGTGTCTAAAGCTAGCCATCTCTAGGTTAGGGTGGGGAGATGAAAAAAGTCGATAGAATATTCTTCAAAACATCTGTTGTCTAACCTTGCCCAACTTTCATATTTGTAAAATTGATTTGTTTTGTACCCAAGTATAAGACTTTACATATATCCTCACTGAATTGATTTTTTTGTATATTTGAAAGGAATAGCAAGTTGTGCATTATAGATTTGTAGTTTCATGTACAGTCATTTCTTTTTTTTTTTTTGCTATGTATGGAAATGCTTGTTTTATTCCATGAATTAAAAAACAGAAGAAATCAGATTTTGTACAAGCTATATAGTCATTAGATGAAGTTTGGTATGTCTCAGTGTTGGACAGACCACAATAGAAGTATTCTGTACTGGACTCTCCCTTGTAGGAGAGAAATTGACAAAGCTGATGGCTCAGAGAAAAAGAAAGACCAGGATGGGGAACGGTCTGCAAAGCATGCAATATGAAGAACAGTTGACTAAATGGAGAATGTTTAATCTGAATAACAGAAGACTTTATTGGGAACAAGTTGAAGGACATCAGTTGTTTTTAGTATTTCAAAGTTTCTCACGTGAAAGAATAATTATATTTGCTTTATGTGACTCTATGGAGCAGAACTAAGGCCATTGTGGAAAAGTTATAGGCAAAGTGATTTCATTATGAGGAAGAACTTTCCAACACTTAAATAGTGGTGAAGTAGTGAGTGCTTCGTTACTGAAAATATTCAAGGGTAGGCAAGATAACTTTCTGACAACAAGGCATTATGGTATAATGGGGAAAAGACTGGACTAATGTTTGGAGATTTCCCCTTACCTGGATTCTCTGTCTGGTCCTGAACTGTTTCAGTTTTTCAGTTTCACATTTTCATCAGTGTCTTGGATTAAGTCGTCAGATTTGCAGGTGAAACAAAAATGGGAAAGATAGCTGACACTGCGTGGCAGGATAGCCGGATAACTTGATAGGCTAGAACATTAGAATGAATTTAATAAAAATGGAATTCGGTGAGGATATATGTAAAGTCTTATACTTGGGTACAAAATGAATCATCTTTACAAATACAAAAGTTGGATAAGGTTAGACAGTAGATGTTTTGAAGAAAATTCTATTGGTTATAGTGGAAGGAAGTCTCAATGTGAGTGAGCAGTATGATGTGGCAGAAGAAAAAAAAACTAATGTGAAATCGGGTTGCATCAAGAGAGGCCTAGCTTCCAGGGATTGTGAAGTGATAATCTGACTGTACTCTGCTTTCCTTGACCCTAATCTGTACTAATGGGTTCAGTTCTGTATACCATAGATTAAAAGCATTGAGAAACTAAAGGATATCTAGCTGTAGGAAACCAAGATGGTGGAAGACCTTGACACCATGCTGGATGATAATCAATTGGACAAGCTAGGTATATTTAGCCTGGAGAAGAGCTGACTTAGGGAGCAAATGATAGCCATCTTCAAATTTTGAAGGCCTGTTTTATGGAGAGGCATTGGATTTGTGCTCTTTGACCCCATATGATTGAACCAGGATCAACTGGTAGAAGTTGCAAAGAAGCACATGTAGGCTTCATCTCTGGAAAACTTCCTAAACTTAGAGCCACCTCAAAGTGGAATTGGCCACCTCAGAATTGGTGGATGTCCTCTCATTGGGATTGTTTGAGGTTAGATGATCATTTCGCATGTAAATTATAGGGGGAATTAGGTGTATGTTGGGCAAAATGGCCACTGAGATCTCTTCCAGCTCTCAAATTTAATAATTCTCTGATTCAGTTCCTTGCTTTGAGAACTACTAGCATGAGACACTGAGCAAGTCAGTTAAGTTATTTGAGCTTTAGTGTATCCCCATCTCTGAAATAAGCATGCTAACACTTGAACTTCCTACCTCTTAAAGCTATTGTGAGGATCAAATGAGATAATGTATATAAAATGCTTAGTAAACTATGAAGCACTATGAAAATGTCACCTAATATTATTAACATATTATTAGGTTGAGATGATTCATTTATTGGTTCTGGGGTTGGATTAGATAACCTCCAAGATTCTTGCCAAGTCCAAGATGAAATGATCCTTTTATTTTAATTAGTTCTAAGCAGCATCACAGTCAGGAAGAGGAGCATAATGTAGTAGATACTGAGCCAGTTTCAGGGCCAGGAAGACATGGGTTTAAATCCCACCTCTGACACATACTGCCAGTATGACCCTGTACAAGTCAATTGACTTCATTGACCTATTGACTACTTTAGAGAATTCTCAAAAAAACATTAATCACAGAGAATATGCTCCATTGCATCCATTTTTCTTTTTTTTTTTCAGTCATTTTTGACTCTGTGACCCTATTTGGAGTTTTCTTGGCAGAGATGCTGGAGTGATTTGCCATTTCAGATGAGGAACTGAAACAAACAGGGTTAAGAGACTTGCCCAGGGTCACACCTCTAGTAAGTGTCTGAGGCTGGATTTGAAGTCATGAAGTTGAGTCTTTCTGGTTCCAAGCCTAGAGCTCTATGTGCTATACCACCTAAGGGGGTTAAATCAAGATCTAATCCTTATCTGCAGTAGAATCATACAACTATTTAAATTTCATAGAATTGGCTTTATTCCTAAAGATTCTGATTTGTTCCAAATACAATTAATTTCAACTGAGTCAGCATTTATTAAGCAACTGTTGAAATCAGAATGCTTTTCTAGACACTCTGCTAGATACAAGGTTAAAATTAGACCTGGGACCTGCCTTCGTGGAGTTCACAGTCTAATAGGTGGATATGATAGAAATAGTTACAGTGCAATTAATCCATAAGCTCATTGGTGGAAGGAGATGTGTGCATATATGTGTGTGAATAGTGCTATATATAAGGCCCAGGGAGAAAAGGTAATTGCTACCCTGCATGCAGCAGGGATCAGAGAGTAGGTAACATTTGCATTGTGATATAAAAAATGGGTCAGATTTCTGTGTCGTTATGGATGAGAGTAAAAAGGAAACGTCCCAGGCATGAAGTAATGAGATGAACAAAGGTGAGGAGGCTCAAAACTGGAGGATGTATACAGTAGGTGGTGATTAGTCTAATTTGGCTAGGGTGTAAAGTACTTAATTGGTATGTGTGGGGGGAGGAATCCTAATATGGTAATTTATATGGGAATGAGTGAGAGGTTATACAAATATCCAAGATGGCATGCATATGATCAGATGATTCATTTACAAATGATCTAGAAGTTTCAGTCAACTTTAAGTTTGGCTGTTTCTGTAGAACCTCAAAGGGCAGAACTAAGAACAATAGGTAGAAATGGTAGAGAAGCCAATTACAACCTGATATAAGAGAACAGTCCTGAAAAATTACTCTTACCAAAAGTGAAATAGAATGCTTCAAGAGCTGGTTGGGTTCCCTTCCCTTAAAATCTTTACGCAATCCATGCCAACTGTAGTATTTACAGAAGATTCCTGCCTAAATTAGTTTGGATTAGACTAGATGACCTCTGAAGTCCCACCAGTGTTTTGGCACTTCTGTGATAGTAATTTATGGAAAGGCTAGAAAGGCTGCCTAGCACCAGATTGTGAAGAGCCTCGAATGCCCCAAGGCTAGGTAGTTGCATTTGAGTTAGTAGGCAGTGGAAAGCTATTGGAAGGTCTTAAAAGTGTGAGAAAACTTTCAATGAGAAAGTGTTAACATTGGTAAAATCTGCACATTTTGAACTATATATCCCACAGACATCTCAAACTCAGTGTGTCTAAAATAGAATGTATGATCTTCCCAACTCCAAACTCATCCCTCTTCCAAATATTCCCATCACTGTAGAAGGTGTTATCATCTTTCTAATCACCTGGGTTCACAACTTTGGTATCATACTCAGATCCTATAACTTATTCCTCTCACATATCCAATCAGTCACCAACTCTTGTCTTCTCTGTCTCCACAGCATTTCTCACACATGCCCCCTTCTACCTATTCACAGAGACACCACTATTGTTCCAGACATTATTGCCTCTTGTATAGATTGTCGTCATGGTCTTTTCTACCTCTTCACTCCCCACTGCAGGCCATCCCCCACACAGCAGCCAAAGTGGTTTCTAGTATACCCATCTATTCCAATAAATTCAGTCATTCTCTATTACCTTGCAGGTCAAATATAAGCTCTTCTCTTTGATATTTGAAGCTCTTCACAACCTGGCCCTTTTGCCTTTTTAGTTATCTTACATATTACTTTCCTTCACTTATTCTTCTCTCTATTTCAACTTTTTGTTTCTTAGCCCTGTCTGCCCTCAAAGCCCAGAATGCTCTCTTTCCTGACCTTCACCTCTTTGCATCCCTGGCCTACTTCATGACTCAATTCAAATGCCTCTTTCCACAGAGACCTTTCCTGGCCCCCCAGGTGCTAGTGTCTTCCTTTGTAAGACTTTGCTTAGTGTCCATCTACTCTGTATATCTCCCATACACACAGACACGTATGTTTACACATAACCATACATGCTTGTATATACATGCAGTACACAAGAATGTATATACACATTTGTGTGTATATGCACATATATCCTTATTATAGAAAAGGAAGGTATGCAATTAGGTAGTCACTAAGTTTGGCATCATTCCTTGAACATAGTAGGCATTTAATAAATATTTACAGTTTGGTTGATTAGAGCTGCTTAGCTGTAGCAGCTTTCCTTAATTTCCTAAAATCACTTAAACGTTTTCACAAGATATATCCAGGCCACTGTGCTAAATGCTAAGGACACAATGAAAAAGTGAAACCAGTCTCTGCCTTCCACGAGTTTATACTTTATTAAGGATCACATGTGTATATATTTAATATATATCTGTTTGCAGATGTATATGTATATTTCATAAGTATACATAAGATGTATGTGTTATATGCATATGGGCACACCCACATATATGTGCATTTATGTGACTATAAATACACATATATTCCATTAAGACGTATATTATTATATATACACATGTATATATAGACATCCACATAATCATTCATGTGTGTGTGTGTGTGTGTGTGTGTGTGTGTGTGTGCGTGTGTGGATACACCCCTGTGTAATTGGGCACATAGCAAGCACTTAGGGAATGCTGATTGATTGATACATTTCTTAGAGACGTTCAGACATTAGTCACCCTGTGTACGCTGATGCTTCAGATTACTTACCAAACAAGTTCTCCAGAGGATATGCTTAATTGAATGTCTAAAATTACAAAATTACCTAAAATTACTTATTTTAGGTAACTAAGGAATGCTTCTGGAGCGTAGTAGTGGAAATGTGGACTTTATTTCTGTTTGCATTATTATCCAGCTTTTCTTTAGCTCTATTCAAACTGGCCTGGACAGGGCCTCAGACATTAGTTAGTTCCATACGTTTTTCCTTAGAATGAAACTGAGACTAAGAAAAATGAAATGACTTGTCCAAGAGCCCAGAGCTGGCTTCACAACAGAGTTGGGAATAGACCTGGAATCTCTTAATTCTTAGGCTCACAAGATCATAGACTGAGAGTTGGAATGGATATTAGATTCCATCTCATCCAACCCCTTCTAGCTGGCACAGTGGATGGAGTGCTGGACCTGGATTGAGGAAGACCTGAGTTCAACTTTGATCTCAGACAGCTGCGTGACTCTAGACAAGTCACTTAATAACTATTTGCCTCAGTTTCCTCATCTTTAAAATGGAGATAGCGACAGCACTTATTTCTGAGGGTTGTTATGAGAATTAAATGAGAAAATAATTATAAAGTACTTAACACAGTACCTTGCACATAGGAAGTGCTATGTAAGTGAATTTAATTAATTAATTAAATTATTATTATTGGAAATGGAACCTGGAAAAACTAAGTGGCCTGCCCACAGTATTTAGTTAAGTATTTAGGGTGAGATTTGAACCAAAGTATTCTAATTCCAAATGCAGTATGCTTTCTCCTGTACAATGCTTCCTCTCTGGTATACTGCTTTTTGGACTACAACATATAATATATATGAATTTTCAAACATAAACATATGCATAGACTTTCCATGAAATTACAAGATTGTAAGAGACCAGGGGAAAATTACATAAGGGGAAATATACATAAGAAAATAACATTGGCAGAAATAAGCACTATGTCACCAATCTGACCTCCAACTTGTAACTGTGAACCCAGAGTACGATCACCATTTGGCTGTTACTTCTTAGACCTCTTCTACTGTCCAGGAGAGAAAAAAAATCCTATTTGTGGAAATCCATTGCCTTTTCAGAAATCTAAGAATGTGGAGAGGAACAAATGGGTTTAGAGTCAGGAAATGAGGTCATCAGCTTAAAAAAGTTGAGAATCATCAGTTTTCTGTAAGTACATAGTAGATCATCTCTCTCGTTGCTCAATGTTAACCATGGGTAGGATTTTTTTTTCTTTTGCTCCAAAACATTCCTTTTGCATTCTTTAAGTATGCCATCTCAGATATTTTGATGCTTTTTTTCTTTTACTATTACTACATTGATTCTCCAAAGTCAGCATCAAGACTGTTTTGCAAGTCCAAATTTGGAAAGATAATCTGTAGGAAAACGAATGCTTTGTCTGGTGTTAGCTTCCCTTTCCTCTAAAGGCAAGCACCTGTATCTTCCTCCAAACCCATTTTCTGATGAAATTTGACTCTTTGGTTAAGAGTTAGCTCAGGTTCAGCATATCAGATGTTACCAACTCAGCATTATGATTGCATCACAAAAGATACAGAGGAGAATGAGGGCTGTCTTTCACTAAATGGGCAAAGGATCTAAAAATCTTCGTTCTCCTTTTCCATTGGGCCAATGAAGTAGCATCTCCTGGAAGAAGGCAAGATCCTATCTTTTAGCACAGTGGATGGAACAATAAATTAAACTACAGAGAGGACTGAAAGTGTGAGATCTGCCAAGTTTTATGACTGGCTTTGACTTAACCATTAGCTAATTTTTCTATTTTCTCATATAGGCAGATGTTTAGCCATCAGTTCCTCATGTTGAAAACTTTCCCATCTTTTAAAGCCAAACTAAGGGCCATGTCCTCCATGATGCCCACAACTGAACTAAATAAACATGTCTTTAGAGCCAATTTACTATGTGCAGGACAATATGTTAATGATTTCTCTCTTAAGTCTCTCACACAACTTTGTTTAGATCTCACATGTATTTATCTTACTTTAGTTTAAAATAAACACTTTGGGGGGCAGAGCCAAGATGGCGGCTGGAAAGCAGGGACTAGCATGAACTCCCCGCCAAGTCCTTCCAAAAACCTATAAAAATGGCTATGATCCAGTTCTAGAACTTCAGAACCCACAAAATAGCAGAGGGAAGCAGGGCTCCAGCCCAGGACAGCCTGGATGGTCTCTGGGTAAGGTCTATCCCGGATGGAGCTGGGAGCAGAGCAGAGCCCAGCGTGGGCGGCGCAGACCAACCAGACCAGGAGCCAGGCAGAGCATGTCCTAGCGCCCTGAATCAGTGAGCTGTGGCAGTTGCCAGACTTCTCAACTCACAAACACCAAAAACCACAGAGAAGGTTAGTGGGAAAAGCTGC
>CM053622.1:725003491-725062672 GCA_028646595.1 Phalanger gymnotis | reverse complement strand
GAGGGCTGACTGGGGAACAGGGCAACCAGAATATATACCATCTTGGAGTGGGGGGAGGGTAGAAATGGGGAGAAAATTTGTAATTCAAACTCTTGTGAAAATCAATGCTGAAAACTAAATATATTAAATTAAAAAAAATAAACACTTTTATTTATATTATAATTTATATTATTTGCATCTTACCTTATCTCTCTGACTAGACTATAATATCTTGTAAGGCAAGAATTATTTTTATTCATTTTATTCATATTTAATTCTGGTAAATACCAGACCATACGGTCTTCAATAGAAATAGGCTTAAATTTATGAATGTGGAAACTGATTCCAGTGTGCAAGAAGGTTGCTCATGTCTGTTCTTCTATAGTCATCAACAGAAAAGAGAAAAGAGACACAACTAGTCATCCTGGTTGAAGTCCTCTCTTTTATCAGTGGTAGCAAGTTTAAGAAAGGACATCAAAACACCCCTTTCCTCACCATTAAGTGCCATCTTTATATGTTTGCTAGTATCAAGTCACTGGTTATTTATGGATTTCCATTGGAATGTTCCAGAGCATTTGTAATAGTCACTGGAGATACAGAGCTCCCAGTTCAGAGACCTCCCTCTGCAACCCAGTGGTTGCCAGGTCTCAGTGCTTGATTTTTATAATGAATATATTGATGTTATCAGTGATAACTCTTGGACCCTGAATAGACCATTTTATACTGCCTCCCTAAAGTTGTGTAGAATGGAGGCCACCAGTCCATTACTTTACTTCATCCCATAGCATTCATCTGAGTTAAGTTTTCACATTTTCTTCGTAGTCATTGCTTTTATGACTCATCCCCTTTCATTGAGTTTAGATGTGGAACGGGATATCACAGAGGAAAGGACTAGAGCAAGAGGGTTCACATCTTGGCCCTGCCAATCACTAACTGTGTAGTTATGGGTAAACCCCTGCTGACTTCTCAGTGAGTCTCAGGTTCTTCATCCACAAAATAAAATACTTGGACTGGAAGACTTCTAAATCTGTGGTATTCTGAATAGGAGACCCTGAGATAAATGAATATTATGTATACCTACAATTCATTCATCTACCGGAGCCCCATCGTCTCAGTTATGTGCTTCCTTTCTGGTCCACAAACTGTTAAAGAACCAGGACCTGAAGCTCTATGGAATGGAGGAAAAGGCATTTTAAAAGCAAACAAACAATGTTCCAGGCAGCAAGTCCTTCCCAGCTGGCCCATCAGCCCTTCCTCAGTCAGCTGTGTTGTTATAAAAATGTAAATGAACGTAACATTCAGGCTGTGGCCAAATTTAGAGAATGGGGTGATGAGGTTCCGTTTCCTGCTTGCTATTCAGAGCATGGGTAATAAAGAATATTTAGTTCAGTCCCAGGCCCTTGCCTGCCTCAAGAACTAGGAATTTTATGCTTCAGTACTATATAAAAGGTAGTAAGACCCTGCCTAGCACAAATGTCTAGGTCCTGAATCAGGCTCTAGCCTGGGCATTTTCCCTAGTATTGTGCAATCTATCACCAGCCTCAGGTATCAGCTTCTTGCCACTTCCTAGAGCTTAATAACAAGATCATTCCCCTCAAGCTGGTGGATGCTTTATGGGAAAAAGTGTTGGACTTGAAGTCAGGAAGTTCTATGTTTTAGTCTCACCTCATCATTATCATTTACAATCATCCACTAAGTGTTTACAGTGTGCCAGGCACAGTGCTAAGCATTGGGTATGCAAAGAAAAGCAAAACATGGTCCCTTTAAGGTGTTTGCATTCTAATGGGGTTGGGGTACATATAAACAACTATGAACATATAAGACTTGTACAGTGTAATTGGGAAGTAATCTCCAAAGAAACAACATATTCAAACTAGGGGGATGGGAGAGAGGGACTTGGAAAAGCCTCTTCCAGAAGAAAGCATGTAAGTGCAGTGTTTAAGGAAGCCTAGGGGTGTGGGGGTGGGATGTGTGAAGGGGGTCAAAAAGAATTAGTCACAACTGAAATGACTAAACAAGGACAACAACAACAGAAGAGCAGGTGAAGAGAGCATTGCAAGCCTAGACAGTAGCAGTACAAAGGCAAAGATTTGGTAGTTGGAGGGTCATGTGGGAGGGACAGTAAGTAGGAAAGTGTGATTGAACTATTGAACATGTGGAGGGAAGTAAAGCACAAGAAATCAGAAATATAGGAAGAGGCCAGTTTGTGAAGGGCTTTAAAAGCCCAAAGGGAGGGTTTTATATTTAATCCTAGAAGTAATAAGGAGTCTCCAGAGCTTAATGAATTGATTGAATGTGAGTGGGAGAAGACTGTTACCTCAAACACTTATTAACTGTGTGACCTATGTCAAGTCGATTACCATCTGTCTGCCTCGGTTTCCGTATGTGTAAAATGCAGGTAATACTACTTAACTTATAGAATTATTTTGAGGATTTATATAATTAGCATAAAGCACTTTGCAAGAATAGTAAATTCTTTCATTTATTAGTCAAATAAAAGTTAATAATTATGCCTCATAACTATGAGAGAGAAGTATGAAAGATGTTATTTCCCATTTTTATAGATGAGGAAACTAAGTTAAATGTTAAAGTAAGTTAAATGACTCACTCAGAGTCCTACAGGTAAATGCCAGCAATAATCAGTCCTGTAATAATGAAATATAATCAGTCCTATATTAAATGTCAATGTCAAGATTTGAACTGAGTTCTTTCTACTGCCAGAAATGTGGTGTATGGGAAGAAAAAAACAAACAAAAAAAAACTACTGGACCAGAGGTCAATAAACTTACCTTGCAGTGACATTTAACTCCATCAGCATCAATATTACCTGCAAAATGAAGTTGGACTAATTTCTCTCTTATGAGCTAGATGGTCATATAGCTTTTAAGCCTAGGGTTTTTTTTTCATTCTCATGACCAAGCAGAAGTGGTTTAGCTTAACAGTTCTCATCTGTGATCTTGGAGGAATCTCCCATGTGCTCCAGTTTTCTACAATGATTGATTTTTATCCCAGAGTTTCTCCACCTCAGGCAATAAAATTCTCCTTTCCTTCATTTTCCATAATATTATAGTAACAATATATTACTTTATGGTAAGATTCTTGCACAGTGTCTTTTATGATCCTATTGGACAGATAAATTGTTCCCTTTGTCCAGTCTGCTAATCTGGTACAATTAGTTAAGGCCTCTCTGTGGCTAACATTTAGTTCTTTAAAAAAGACCTGGAAGTTTCAGTGGACCACTAGCTTAGCAGGAGCCATCAGTATAGCATAGTAATTTAAAAAATTGGCCCGAACTTAGGCTGCATTTCCAAAGTTGGAGAGTTGATTTTTCTACTATATTCAGTGTATCACAAAATCTAAGAGTTAAAAGGTACTTAGAGTATCGTTTTACCTAAACAGGAATCAACTTCTTTGTTTCTGCTTAAGTACATCTGGTGAAGGATGATAATCTTCTTCCTATGGCAGACAACTTTGTTGTTTAGGAAAGTCTTCCTTCTTCATCTCCTCCCATAGCCAGGATAGCCCAGAACCCATCAAGGCTTCATGATGGCTCTGATGGCTTAAATGAGATGAGAGTGACCAACTCTATTCCTTTTAATGAGATGAAGAACCACCAGGTCATGCCATGAGCTCTACCTTTGCCTCCTAAGTCCTAGGTCTTCCAAGCCCTCTCACTTGCCCCATCTCTGCATCATACATATGTCTCCCACTGCCATCAGAACTACTGAAATAACCTAAGAATCTCTGGGCCTTGCCCATCTGATTCACTCCTAGGACTTCAGGGCTTTTCCATCTGTCCTGCACAGAAACTGTCTTCTGTGTATTTTCTCTTAGAGTCAGAGACTGAGTACCATGAGAGCAAGAAGTTTTGTTTTTCTATGTGTATCCCTGGGAATTAACTTAACACAATGCTTGTTACATGGTAAGCACTTAGTAACTGTTTCTCCCTTCACTTACTCACTCATTTACCAATCCAGCCATCCATCCATCTGTCCATCCATCCATCCATTCCATTAAGCCTAAGTCTGCCTCCCACCAATTGTTACTTGTGCTAATTGTTATCATGGGACCAAGGAAAATAAATCTAACCCCAATTAGACATGTGATAATCTTTTAAGCATTTGAAAATGTCTAAGTTTCTCTCTCTGTCTCCTGTCCTCTACGATAACCATTACCAGTTCCTTCAGTTGTTCTTCATATGGCCTGGTCTCTAGTTCTCTCCTCATCCTGGTTACTGTGTTCTAGATGTCTTCCTGCTTTTCTATGAACTCATTAAAACTGAACTGAGCTGAGTACTCCAGAGGGAATCTGGCACTTTCATTCACTTCACTATAGGCATTATAGCCCTTTTAAGGAATCCTAGAGTTGCACTGCCTTTTTCATGTTCAAAGTCACATTTTGGACTTATATGGAGCTGACTGTAAACTAAACACCCCAGCTCTGCTCTGGACCACAAACTATGGTCTAGCTACCACTCCTCCATCCTGTACTTGTAATTTTCATTGTTGTGAACCCAAGTCTTGAGCTCTATTTTTCCCCTCACAAAATTAATCTGAACACATTTGTTATCGTTGTTCTAGCCTGTTGATTCCTTTCATGATCCCAAATTTGTTTTCTGACACATGACCCATGCCTTCTTGCTTATTGTCATCACTTAATTCAACAAGGATCCCTGGTTTCATTCAGGTAATTGTAAAAAAATGAAATGGCAAAATAAAAAGGACAAATTCCTGACATATTATATAAGAGACCCCTCCACCACCACCACACTGACATTGACTTAGTAATTATTACAATTTGAGTCCATTCATTCTACAATTTCTGAGTCGACTTGAGTATATTATGATCTAGGGTTAGGTCAAATACATCTGTCTCATTCAAAAGGATAGCATGGACTGCTTTGCAGAAATCTTTTGCTTAAGTCTGAGGAGATGATGTCTAACATATTCATTTTATGTACCAGGCTAGTTATCCTGTCAAAAAATTAATAAGGCATGACCTATACTTTATAAATCCATGCTGTCTTTTAGCTATCATAGCTTCCATTTTTAGATGCTAAAAAATTATCCCCTGTCTTGGATAAACTGTCTCTGGAATATCATCATTAGTTTGGGACTTTCTATCTTACCAATCCATTGACAAACTGAGGCATATCCAGAAGAAGGTGAACAGGGTGGTGAGGATTCTCTGTTGAGTGAGGAAATGATGATATTTACCTTGAGAAGAAATTGTGAAGTTTTATCATAAATTCTTAAATACTAGAATATTGTCATGTGGAAGAGATATTTCAGCTGTTCTGCTCCCTCTCTCTGGGATATTATATTCTAGAACCTCCCCACCACCACCACCACCACACTGACCCATGAATGTAGAACACATGAATAAAAGCTATGGGGAGGGAAGTTTCAGTTCAGTGTGAGGGAGAACTTTCTGACATCCAGAGGAAACCAAAAATGGAATGAAATATAGTGCATTTTAGCAAACTGTCATTCACTAGTATGCTTACAGAGAAGTTGGACAGTTTTTTAAACATGTCAAAAAAGGAATTCAAGTGGAGGTAGGGGTGAGAATAGATGGCTTTGTAGGTACCTTGTATTTCTAAAATTTTGCTATTCTGTTCAGAACTCTGCCACTAACTAGATCTGTGATTCCAGACAAATCACTTCACTTCTGTACACTTTATGTTTTTCAATTGTACTAGATGTTTTCCAAGTTGCCATCTGGTTTAAACAGTCTCTGATTCTCTTGAGTTGCTGACAATTAAAAGAGCAGAATCCTATTTTGTCAGAGCTAGGAAAAGACTTGAAGATAAAATCATCCAAATTCCTCAATTTCCCAATTAGAAAACTGATCATAAGATCATAGATTTAGAACCAGAATGCACCTTAAAAACCAGGTAGTTGAGTCTTTTCATTTTGTGAATGAGAAAAATGACACAGAGTAAGTCTCTTGTCCGAGATCACATAAGTAAAAAGTGTCAGACCCGGGATTTGAACTTACACGTCATCTGCCTCCAATTCCAACATAGTTTCCATTCCACAACACTGAGGCCCTAGGATGTTGTATTTTGATGATTGTTACTTATTGGCTTAGTTATCAAGGCAGGACTAGAACCTAGGCTTTTTTAGTTGCCATAGATATGGCCTCCTCCTTGCCACAAATGAGAATAGCCAGAAACAAAAAATTGGCAGAAACCCCTAGTATGAAGCATAAGGACAATACTGCCATACCCATAATATGCATAATATAATACACAGGAGAAGTCTAAATAGAGTTGTAAGACATGGCAAGGGGAAAAATTCACTTAGAGCAGTATGATTTTATTACCAGTGGCCTGCAATGGTGATAGAATATTTTAACACCATCTTTGGAGGCATATTACTATTGATGGGCTATATTTTTCTTGTAATAAGGAACATTACTTAAAATATAAGTGTTTGGCTCAGGCATAATTGACATCATTTCTAAGTAATAGGCGATTTACTGCATTTCATAAATGTACCTTTTTGGGGTTGTTGTTTGCAAGTTAACTGTGAACATTCTAGAATTGAAACAGATTGTTTTTCCTTATGGGAAAATCTATACATGGACTTATAAATGAATGTAATACATCATAATTTTATTTACCAAGTTAATCAAAAATGAAATGCAATGTTCACTTGCACCCAGCAGTGTTTCTCTCCACTAATGCGTAAATGGAATCCTACAGAAGGCAGTCAAGTTAATCTCCCTAATCTATAGCTCTGACCAAATTGTTCCCCTACTCATAAAAAAAAACAGTTTCACCATATTACTATTGCCTCCTAAATTTGGAACTAACTCCAGACAGTCAGAGGTGAGAAGAAGACTCCTCTAGAAGTGATCTGCTATATAGGAGGCTCACTTGTGGATGAAGATGCGACTGACAGGGGGAATAATCACCTTCTATGAGGATGGCAACATAGGTCAAGTGAGTAATAGAGGAAGTGTACCTTCATAAAGTGCTGTCAGTGCCTACTAAATAATCCACCTGTAGCCTAGCTCTCAGAGCAGATCTGATCATGTGACTTGCTACTGCCACTTTATTATCTCCTTTTGACCCTTCACAAGCTGTCTCCAACTTATTTGTCCAGCCTCATTGGACGTGACTCACCTTCCTGCACCCTGTGGTCCAGATAGGCTGGGATGTCCTCTGTTCCTAACACAAAACACTCCATCTTTCATTCCTGGATTTTGTACTGTATGCTGTGCCTTGCCTTCATCCTCACATCTAGCTCATAGACTACCTCTCTTCTTTCTAGATGCAGCACAACCATGTTCTGCATGAAAATCTCCCTTATTGTCTCCCTGCTAGTGTTATTCCTCTCAAACTACCTTGAATTTAATCATGTCATAGATTTGTATCATTCTCTGTGTCTCTCTGTCTGTGTCTCTCTCTCTGTCTCTCTCTCTCTCTGTCTCTCTCTCTCACACACACACATACACACACACACACACACACACACACACAAACACACATCTTTATTGGCCCCTCTAAGTTTCCACAGTCTTTTCTTCCTCCTCCGCCCTAAGCTCTTTATGAGTGGGGATTTTCCATTCATCATATTTTTTCCTGGTGCCTAGAACAGTGTTTGGCACATAGTAGTTGTTCAGTAAATGATTATTGATTGATTGACCCACCCTACCTAATGTGCTCCTTGAAATCATTCCTTCTAATTCTGCCTGATCCCTAGCTATTCTTTAAATTCCAACCTCTTAATCAAATTCTTTCCTGCTTCCCTATATTAGAAGTATTGTCTCCCTCCTCAGATGTAACATAGAACGTTGTATCTGTCTCTTGTTGCATTCTCATTTTAATTGCAGAATTATAGCAGTTTGCATACATGCCTCCTTCCTCCCCACTAGATGGTGGGTTCTGCAAGGTCAAGGCCATCTTTTACTCATTTTTTTGATCTGTATAGTCTGTTACTTAGCAGGTTTTGCATACTTTTTAAAATAAATTAATATATAGTTCTTTGTTCATAAGGGGAAATGTATTTACATCGATATTGAATCAGAAAAGAGAGAAATTTTGCTAGAAATGCTATCAGAAGGTGAATGCCCACTTTGAAAGCTAAGAAGAGACCCAAAGAAAATATCACCAAGTGTCACTGTGCCATCCTATATTCTCTTTGTGTTCTACCTTATATCTTTGTCTTTCTACTGCCCTGGGAAGGAATTTGAGGTGACAACTAACACCACTTTCAACCTGGACTCCTTTTGCATCTTTTAAAAGTGAGCAGAAGCGCAGTGTGATAGCTGACTCTCACTGAAGAAGAGGATATATTCTTTTTTTATTGACAGAGGTAGAGAAATGTTAATGCGAATGAACAACAAACACATGGTTGGAAAATCTATCAAAATGTTTTCTGTAATTTGAGGATTACAATTTTGAATCATAGCTATAAAGAACAATCTAATTCAAGGGTCCTTAACCTAAAGTTCATGAGCTTGTTTTTTTATAATTTCTTGATAATTATTATGAATTATATTTTATGCATTTAAAAAGCATTAATATGAGAATGAGTCCATAGGCTTTACTAGACTTCCAAATGAGTCTCTCTCTCTTTCTTTCTCTCTCTCTCTCTCTCTCTCTCTCTCTCTCTCTCTCTCTCTCTCTCTCATACACACACACACACACACATATACACATTAAGAAACACAGTATGGTCCACTAGTCCAAAACTCACATTTCCCATGTAAATTAACTGAGGCCACAGAGGTTAAGTGATTTGCCGAATGTCACACAGCTAATTAAAAATCGACCCAGGGCTAAAACCTAGACCTTTTGATACAGTGAAAGATTCCTTCCACTACCAATGTCATACCCTCCTTCCTATTTAGTGCCCTATTCTTGTTCCTAAAAGTGCCTCCACGTTTGTAACCAAGTCTCTGGGAAAGTGCCATCTTCATCATGTTTGCCTGTGGCTTTATTTTACTTGGGCTGAAAATGCAATTCCCAAGGTATAAGATGTTTAGGACCTTGAGTAAGCCTGAATATGCTTTGAATGAAATTGAGATTAAATGCTCTTCATCATGGATTTTTAGTTTTAAGATAATCTCTGTCATTAATTGGTCTGGTCATTTTGAGTTTGGAGGTAAATCTGTTTTATTGTGAAGAATGCTTTGTAGGTCTTTTTCCCTCCCGACTTTCCTTTTCATTTATGAAGCTGGGATTTGAGATAAATGAGCTTAACACAATGTACCTTCCTTTTACTGAAAACATGAGCTATAATTGCAAAAAGTTATTAGAGGCAGACATGATTGCTGGAGATTACCTTTGAAAAGGCGGCCAGCTATTTTCTGATATAGCTGCTGATCGTGGGTATGCCGAAGGATACAACAATGATGAAGAGTGTCAGTAAGAAACTGTTGGCTAAATGGCAAATTAACTGTAGGTGAATTCACTCTTCTTAAATAAAATAAAATAAAAATTTTTAAGTGCCTTATCAGTACAAGTGACATGCAAACAACAAGGGACATACAAAGGTTATAAGAAAATATCCTCTTATTCAAGTAGCTTGTAGTGTATCAAAGGCAGAGATACAAAGAGCTGTAATGTAAAGTAGACCGTGATTAGCCATAGAATCAGAGGATGTAGATCTGAAAGGGAGGAGAGGTACAAAGTAGTGGAAGGAACACATATTTCTGGAATTCAGTCCCTTATCGCCAGGGCCCCTTATAATCTATGACTTCATTTAAGGCTCAGCATCAGCATTACGTCCAACATGAGGCCTTTTCTGACCCTCTTGTGCTCAATGTTCTCTCCATTTTTAAATTGTATTCTATTAAGCCACATAAATATTTTATATCCTTAGCAGAAAGTAAACTTCTTGCAAGCAGGGACTGGTTTTTTATCCTTTTATTATTACTGGAACTCAGCATGGTATATTAAACTGTGGGTCCCAAATAGAAAAAGTTTAAGAAGCACTGTTAATTACACTATAGTGTGAAGACCTGTCCTTGAGAAGCCCTACTCAGTACTCCTGCCCAATCTTCACCCCAAAACCACTGGGACCTCCCTTTCCCTCAATTATTATTGTTCATTCGTGGCCCCATGGACCATAGCATACCAATGCTGTCCATGAGGTTTTCTTGGCAAAGATACTGGAGTGGTTTGATATTTCTTTCTCCAGTGGATTAAGGCAAGCAGAGATGAAGTGACTTGCCCGCGTCTCCCACTTAGCAATAGTCTGAGGCCAGATTTGAGTTCAGGTCTTCCTAACTCCAGGCCCAGTGTTCTATCCACTGAGCCATCTAACTGCCCCTCAGACTTCCTGTCAATCCAACCTTTCCCTTTTGATTTCCCTCTAGAGGTACTGTCAATGGACCTGGAATCAGGGAGGCCCAAGTGAAAATCTTTCCTCAGAAAACTAGTAGCTGAGTGACCCTAAACAAACTATTTTAGCCTCAGTTTCCTTATCTATAAAATGGGGACAAAAATAGCATCTACCTCAAAGGGTTACAATACAAATCAAATAAGAAAATGTGTGAAGCATTTTGCAAACTTTAAAATACTATATAAGCTCTAGTTATTAATATTATTATTTATTACAATTCCTACCCCCGCTAGAGTTGGACCAGAGCATTTCCCCCTTCTAAGTGATCATGGGCCCCATCACCTCCACTCTGCAGACTATGGAGCAAACACAGCCACTCATTCCATTGATATGAGCAGAAAAATCACAACCTACAGTCTTTACACTAAGTTGGAAGACCTCTGGGTCTTTCTATAGACTTGCAGCTAAAGACACATGGATAGGATAGGAGAGAATAGAATAGGAAAAATAGAACAGAACAAAATTAAATAGAAAAATTATAATAACATATGTATGTATGTATACATTGTCTCCTCCAATTAGAATGTGATCTCCATAAGAGTAGGGACTGCCTTGATTTTTCATTCATACATGTTTGTTGAATTGAATCTGATGTGGAAAGAAGATTAGGGAATGTTTCACACATAAAGTATCATCTGAGGTGAGACTTGAAAGACAGAAAGACATTCAGTAGGCAGAATTGTGGTAAGAGGGCTGAATTGGTGGGAAAGGACATTCTTGGCATAGTATATAGAATATACTTCTTAACTCATAAAAAGACATCAACAATCCTTCTTTCAAAGACTGATTCAGAACCAGGCTGTTGGTTTTCTAGTTGGATGGGACTCCATTAGGAAGGCAGGTATTTAGCTTTATCCATCATACTTATATTTCTAGGGAAACAGGAGAGAGTACAAATTCCTCTTTCCCTCTATTTTAGGCTTCTCTGAAAGACCTCAGTGACTCTAGTTTATAAAGAGTCAGGATACAATGAATACTGAAAGCCACAGGAGGGGATTTTTAAAAAGAGGGTAGGAACATAAATGATCCATTTCAAATGTTTTTCAGGCAAAAAGAACTCCATCATACCCTCCCACCCCCTTGTTCTCTTCATTTGGGCCTTGAATGGGAGCCTGGTTTGTACTTCTATAATTGGCTCTCTTGCTGTTTGGTGCTTCTCACTAAAGGCAAAGAAGTGTGGTCCTGAGTCATCACTGAGGTTTCTTTCCTAACCCAGATCCAATTCATTCCTGGATGGATGAATCTGGATGCCCGACTTAAGCTCATTCCAGGAGAGGTGTAGTAGATATCCAGGGTCCACAGCAATGGAGTATGATAGAATAGCCTTCAGTTGCTGGATTGGCATTTTCTCCAGGAGGGAATACTGTCTATTGTGTTGTGCTGTTCCTCTCCATGGCAACAAGCTTCAGAAAGTGCTTGACAAAAACAGGAAATAAGAATTCTACTCTAAATGTTTCCATCTCATAATAGTAATCCCAGAATCTCAGAACCTCCAATTTGGAAGGCATCTCTAAGTCTTATAAGTCCATAGGCTTAGAAAGGCGTTCTGAGACCATTGAGTCCAAACCCCTCATTTTATAGATAAGGAAGATGAACCCCTTGGAGGCTGATTCCCCTAAGGTCACACATGGGCAGTAAGTGGCAGAGCTAGAATTCAGAGCTAGGTTCCCTGATCCAACTCGCTATGTCTTTGTATAATACTGTCTCTTGAGGAACTAAACCTTATGTCTGAACAGAAATTGCCTCTAATATATCCCTGAAAAATGCTTAGCCAGTCTCTGCTTGAAGACTTCCACTAATGGGGACCCACTAAATCCTTGAGAAATAAAGTTAATTGGAATGGCAGTAACATTAGTAATAACAGTGAGAACTATAGCTAATTCTGTATAGCATTTTAAGATTTACCTACAGTATTTCATCTTATCCTCATGACAGCTCTGTGAGTTAGATGTTAAGGTTATTTCTGTTTTACAGATGAAGAAACTGAGGTAGTGACTGTATAACTTGCCCTGTGTCACATAGCTAGTACATATATGAGGCTGTATTTGAACTCAGGTCCATCTGACTACAGGTCCAGCTGTCTCCCCACTGCACCACCCAGATCCCTCTACATAAATACTCTCATAGGAAGAATTTGCCTTACATTGAATATGAATTTGCCTCTCCAGTTTTCACTTTGGCATCTCTTCCTAAATCCCTTTGGCTGTTCTTCAAAGCCTCTAAAGAAAATAATTAATTGGAAACCATTGAAAGTGCTTAATTCCCTCTATTTCCCAATCCTACAATTGAATTCAAGTATCTTAAAGTATCTTAAAACCATGATTGGTCTTCTTCCACCTTCTCCCACTGAGATCTGTACAGAGAAGCAATGACCAATTTTCACATCACTTGATAAGTTATGACCCTCTAAAATCAGAAGGTCCAGACCCAGAAAGGTACATCATCTATAATCTATCTGTTCCGAATAACATAAATGCCAAAGTTATTTTCTAAGCAGAACACAGAAAGGCAAAATGGCACAGTAGAAATAGCTCTGGGCTCAAAGCCAGAATCTCTGGGTTGTGGTCCTGGCTCTCCCATTATACTACCTGTTCTCAGGCAAATCAGAAAATTTCTCTGGACCTCAGTTACCTCATCTTTAAGAAAAAAGTATCAATACCTGACCTACCTATCTCACAGAGTTTTTCTGAGGATCATATAGATATAAAACACATTAAATCTCTTTTTTAAAAAACATATAAAACATTGAAAAGATATAAGGGATGATGTAATTCATAGCATATGGTAGGGGATCAGACACAAGTGGTTGAATGAATAAGATTCTCATGGAGAAATCTATGATTTTTCCATGAGAAAAAAGTTAAGATGTTCCAATATTCACCCATTCATGGACTAGCTACTTTTCTCCAACATTCGTGACCCTGAATCCCATTTGAGATTTTGGGAGCACATTTCTTGTTTCCCTTTTTTCCAAATCTAAAAAGCATAAAGAAAATGTGTCAATCTGTAGCATTAGACAATAGTTTGCATTAGCTCAGATTGAAAATTTTGGCGCCCCTTCTGTAAGCCATCAATGTGCTGAGCTCTGAGTGTAGGTGGATGGGGTTAGTGAGAAGGAGGATATAAAGTTATCTACTTATTTCTTATCCTTAAGCAAAGCAAACAAAATGAAGTACAACAAGAGCTTGAATAGGGTCCCATCAAGTGATCCAATGTATTTGAATTTGCGCTATTTGCATTTATTATAATGGAAAATGTGGTTATTGATTCTAGTCCAGTGGAAATATATAGTGCAAATTCGTATAATGTGATCCCTTTAAGAGAATCATTATTGGTGCTAATCAGGACCTGGCTGTAATATGAAAGATAAAACAACATTTCAAGAGTTAAGTAGGAATTGATCAATCAGGCAAAAAGACAAGACTATATAGTTAAGTACCAGCTGACTAGTAGACGCAATAGTTTCCATGGAAATTCCTATTCCAGTGTTGGGGGTGGGAATATATATGATTATATATATAATTTGTTTCAGGGGATGATGAGAAACAAGAAAGTAGAATAAGATTATATATGGGGAGTGTGAGGAAGTATGGTATGAATATAAATTATGGACAAGCTAGAAATATGGGCTTGATTCTTTAGGTAACAGGGAGCCTTGGAAGGATTTTAAGCATAGCAGTGTCACACTGAAAACAGTAATGGCATTTTTCGTACCTAATTCTGAATAGGCACCATCATGAAGAACATTATTTTCTTCCCAATTAGGAAAGTCCCAATGTAGGACACAAAATCTGCATTATTTTCTCAGAGCCCAAATGTGCTCTTTTCTGTGACTTCCTTACAAAAATACATAGCTTGTTTGTGTGTACGCTCAAATGTTTTTATCTCACCATTTGTAATATTGACGGCTATGCCTGGCTTCTTCCGTACTGTCTACAAACATGCCCAGTGCTCCTCATCTTACAAATCTTTCATTTAATCCCATTACTCCCTTAAGGTATTATTCTATATCTCATAGTTATTTTATTGTCATACTTGTAGAAAAGAGTTGTGTATACATCTCATCCCACTGCTTTGTAGAAGTGGAAGATCTATATGTGCGAAATATTAAATATACTGTTAAGATTTTGGGATGCATTGATCAGTCTTGCTGACATATTTTCTTCCTCTTTTTTCATTTAAAAAATATATTTTATGAGGTGTAACTCTTTGGTAGCAGGGAGAGAAATGGATCCTGGGGATGATTAACATGATATTCAAACAATTTATTTAAAACAAAAATCTAGCCATACTCCTAAACTTCACTATTTCTCTTTGGGTGTGTTTCTCAACCCCTTGCAGTCTGGTTTCCGGTGTTATCATGTGACAGCTTTGTCCAAAGAACCCAGTGAACCCTTCCAAATTGATCTTTTCTCATTCTACATCCTTCTTGACTATAATCCTTGACACTACTGATGACCTTCTCATCCTCAATACTCCTGAACATGTAGTCAGTTAAGTGGTCCTATGGATAGAGTGATAAACCTTAAATCAGGAAGACCTGAGTTCAAATCTTGCCTCTGTTACTTACTAGTTGTATGATCCTGGGCAAGTCATTTATCTTTGGTTTGCATCGATTTCCTCAATTGTGAAATGGAGACAACAGCAGCATTTGGCTTGCAGGGTTGTTGTGAGGATAAAATGAGCTCATATTTGTAAGAAAATAAAAGTAAAAAATTATTTAACACAGTGCTTGACAAGTAGTAGGTACAAGAAAAATGCTCATGCCTTTCCCCCATTTTCTTTATTATTAATACTCAGATTTGTATGGTTCTGCCATCTCCTGCTTTGTCTCCTTCCTCTGTGACTCTTCCTTCTCAGGTTGTTTTATCAAATTATATTGTATGGTCCATACCATTTTGAGGCAACCTGGTAAAACAGAAACAGTGCCCCATATGGAGTGAAAGGCCCTGAGCTCCAATCCCACCTTTGTTACTTACCTGTATTACCTTGATCAAGTGGTAGGACCTTTCTGGACCCCAATTTGCTTACTTTTAAAATGAGCAGTCTAGACTAGGTAACTTCTAAGGATTCTTCTAATTCTAAACATATGACCCTATGATCCTTTGAGTCCTCTGTGTACGTGTGTGTGTGTGTGTGTGTGTGTGTGTGTGTATGTGTATGCGTATGTGTGTGGACCAAGATTATATCCTGGGTCCACTTCTCCTATCTGGATACTCTCTTTCCAATGATGATATCTAATCTAGCAGTTCTCAATGCTTTAGATCTGAGGATCTAAACACTGTTTAAGGACACTCTTAAAAAGTTAACTGTCTTCCCCCAAAGGGCTTTACTTTATGCCAGGCATATCTATCAACATTTACCATATTATAAATTAAAATGTTAGTAATATTATAAAAATTGTTTAAAATGACCTTGCTGACCCCCTGAAAGGCTCTCAGGGACCTACAGGGACCACCAGACCACTTTGATACCCACTGTTTAATTTCTAATTAGCTCCCGTGGATCAACTATCTTTTTATCAAGATGTCTTTATATATATATGTGTATATATATATTACTAATCTTTCTCCTGAGAGATTGCATCAACTTACTATTGATCAGATATTTCCAACTGGATATCGCATAGGAATCTCAAACTCAGCACATCAACACCAGAATATATTATCTTTCTTCAACAGCCCTTTTCATCTTCCTAACTTTCCTATTTCTATCAAGTGTACCACCATGATTCTAGTGGCCGTATTCATAAGCTCTGAAATGTTCTCTACTCCTTAACCCTCGCATTCAATTAGCAGAACAGCCTTGTTGGTTATACTTCTACATCTCTCATCTCTCTTCTCTATGCTCACACAATTACCAATATAGTTCAGTTCCTTCTTGCTTTCAGCCTCAACTCTTATAGTAATGTCTTAAATTGTCTTCTGGCTTCCTCCACAGGAATCAGTCCTCCACAGAGCTGTCAAAATGAGATACTTAAAATGAAGGTTTCCCTGTTCCACTGTCCTACTCTAAAAGCTCCAGTGGTTCCCTAGTACCTTTAGAACAAAATCCAAACTCTTTTCTTTGACCATTCGTAACCTTGATGGAATGGTTTCAGAAAGTGGTCCACCTGAGACAAGCTGGAAGAAACTCCTACAACTGAAAGAACACTGGTCTCAGTGAATGAGTCCTGAATTTAAGTCCAGACTCTCATATTATTAGGTATCTGATGCTGGGCAAGTGACTCAATGCAATATCAATTAAGTTGGGACTTCTCTACTCTTTTAGAATGCTAAATTAATTGTCTTTGATTGAGGCTTACTATGTGCTAACCCCCAGGCCCAAAGCCCTAATTACTAGGTGCTAAGCTGATGTGGGCATGAAGCCCCCAGGGCCCTAAGGGAGTTGCTAAGACCAGAGCCAATAGTAGGCGCCTAAGTTCTGGTTGCTCAGATTATGTTTGATGAGGTCAAAAGACTGTATGAAAAGAGAGAACAGAGTTATTTGCTTGGGGCTCTCCCTCTTGGAGGAGTGTTGATGTGGAGACTCTGGGCAGCTGTAGTTAAGAGCTCTCCAGCTTGTGAACCCAGATGTTGGTAACTATGAATTATATTTGGTCTGTTTATAATGTATCTTTGTAATTTGTATTTGCTCTGAAGTTCAGGGTGCTGGCTTTTCCCCCTGAATTATATGTATGATATTTGTATGTTGGATTTAAATAAGATTGTTAACCCCCTTAACGTTGCTTTCCTTGGTAAAGCAGATCAAAAGAAGCTGTGCTGGCATCGCTCTTGTTGTTGGGCTTGTATTGGTCATTCACCCCCACAGCAGCTGCTAGATGAATTGTTGCAACACTCAACTACCTGTCATCTCTGTTTCCTCATCTATAAAATGGGGAGATAATATCCTCCCTATTTAATAAGGTTGTACATAATTAAAAAAATTAAAAAAATAAAACAAAGCAACCTCTGGAATCAAGGAATGTGTATTTGAACTATTATCTCTAGCTCTCTTCTTTCTTATATGGAAAATGAGGAGGTTGAACTAGATGTACTTTAAAGTCATTTATGATACTGTTAGCTAAACCAGAGAATTCAAACACATGAACCAAGCAGTAAAATTCTGAAATGCCTTGAAGACAGATCAAAGTGTAATGGTGAGATGTTTAATAAAATAAAGATACAATACAGCACAGATAATGTTAATTTGTGATTTTCTAAGTCAGTGTGCTTTAGGGGTCTATTTCTATTTGAATTTGACCCCACTGATATGGACTGTAAGTCAGTTTATTTTTCTTCTGGTACCAAAGAAATTAAGTCTAATCTCTCTTCTCCATGATAGCTCTGCAAAAAAATTGATGACAGTACTATATCTCTTCCTTCTCTCTTCTCTAAAGATTTCTATTCTTCAGGCCCAGTTCTTCCAGGAACTTCTCTTCTTCATTTCTGTTTCCCCTCATCACCTCTCAACCTCCTTCAGTTTGCCAATGAAACTTCAAAAATGGGATGTTCAGTACTGAATACAATACTCCAGCTAGATCTTCCTTATTCCAGGCACTAAGCTCCAATTAATCTGACCTAAGATTTCACTATGGATCAAGAAATGATTTTCCAATTTCCATATTAGATCTAGATAGGAAAAAAACCCAGCCAACTCTTTATTGAGCACTAGTTCTAAACTTCACTAAGTAGTCTGAGGGATAATACAAAAGAAGAGGGTACTTTCTCTCCTCTTCTACGTGGGCAATATATGTTGAATGGCAGCCTTGTAAATAAGCATGTAAATTCAGAATCTTTTTAGCCATCTTACAGGTAAGTTGATGCAAGACTGGAGTTTAGGAGAGAGATAAGAACTAGATATATACCTGAAGACATTTTGAGAAAAATGAACTTCTCATAGCACAAAGGACAGTCAGCCTTCTCCTCAATTCACAAACATTATAATTACTAGGGGAAAATAGCACTGAATTTGAGGCCAATCAGTAAGTAAGCATTTGTTGAACACTTCCTATATGTCAGACAATGCTAGGGATTCCAAATTGACAAAAACCAGCACCTGCCCTTGAGAAGCTCAACATTGGTTAGGATCTTGGTTGAAAACCCATATCCTCGATTTTATCTGTATGACTTTGAGGATAAAAGATAAAATTTGGGAGTCTTGTGTTCATCCATAAAATAAGGCAGCTGGAATATAAATTCCTTTGATTAAGGATTATGGCAGGGGTGGGGAACCTGCAGCCTTGAGGCCATATGTGGCCCTTTACGTCTTCAAAGGTGGCCCTTTTTCCAAATCCAGGCTTCACAGAACAAATCTCCTTAAAGCATTTGTTCTGTAAAACTTGGACTTAGTCAAAAGGCCACACCCGAGGACCTAAAAGGCCACATGTGACCTCCAGGTTTCAGGTTCCTCACCCCTGGGATTATGTCATTTGTTATATTTGTAGCCCCAGTTCTTAGCACATAGTAGGTGCTTATTGGTTGATATATTCTTTGAACTAAGTGATCTCTAAGGTCCCTTCTATCTGTAAATTATTAAATCACTGAATCAAAGATTAAGAATTGGAAGGGGTCTTCAAAGTCAAGTTGTCCATCACTTTTATTTTTAGATGACATCTTTACTTCTTAGCAAAGTCATAGAAACATCAAAGTGTTATAAAAAGTAGTTCTGCCATATACATTGTGAGGATAAAGAATAGAAAGCATTATAAACTCACTATGGGCCACAGACAAGACTGGAGCCTTGTTGTCCTAATCTACGGGATCAGGTTTTTCCCACCAGATTTGGCCACTTCTTTCCAAGTGTTGTTCATTTGCTTCAATCACATAGGACTCTTTCTGACCCCATTTGGGGTTTTCTTGGCAAAGACATTGGAGTGGCTTGCCATTTCCTTCTCCAGCTCATTTTCCAGATGAGAAAACTGAGGCAAACAGGGTAAAATGACTTGCCCAGGGTCATACAGCTTATAACTATCTAAGGCCAGATTTGAACTCAAGAAGACGAGTCTCCTTGACCTGGCATTTTATCCACTCTGCCTCCTAGATGCCCAACTTTCTTATAAATAAGTCTCTGCAACAGGTAGGAATCTGGTTTGTTTATTAATAGAAAAGCTAATACAGTCCCACTCAGTTTGCTAGCTCAAGGTCCATTAACAAATACTTGTTCATCAGGACAATTTTAAAGCTAATAAATTTTAGGAAAAAAAACTCAAGAAAGTCTTAATTCAAAGGATTATTATGTGTATGAGTAAGGTAGTTTACACAAAGGATAACATTAATAACTATTTTATTATAATATAGTTCTGGGTCTGTCTCACTTCAGAAAAGTGAATTTGGTAACTTGATAACTACTCCTATTTGTTTAGTGCTTTAAGCCCTATGAAATCTTTTCATCATTGCAGTCTATTATCAAGCCCATTCTATAGATAAGGAAACAGAAACAGCAAGGCAGTTCAGTGATTTGCCCAGGATCAGACAGCTAATAAGTGTCAGTTAGGTTTCAAACTCAGATCTTCTGCCACAGTGACCAGTGCTTCTTCAACTACAGTAGGCTGCCTCTGAAAGAGCTTTATTCTAATTTGTCTCAGATGACCCCTTCCTGTGGCTTATCTTTGTTTCCTTTGGATCACAGAGATGTGGCTGTAGACCAGGGCTGACATGAGCTTCTTTCTCGTACTGGCTGAGTATGATAGAAAAGAGGGAAATCTAAATTTAGTAAGATTTGGTTCTGGGTCTTTGCACCACTAGAATTTGACCTTAACTGTATGTTAATCATCTTCTATATGAGGTTTCTTTCCCAGAAATATCATTATCCCACCAACCCCAACCCACCTCTCATTTTTTGGAGGGGGCACTCATTGCTGTAACATCATTTTCACAGACCTTATTCTTCTGACTCGTTTCTGTCTTATAAAATATAGCACGGGGAATGACATGTGCATTATTCTATTCTTTCTGCCCCCACATTCAAGTTCCCTGCCCCCGGCAACTATAGAGGAGTCATTAGAACTGTCAGGAAGGAGTCAAGACTATGGTAGGAAGAGAGAGAGAGTGAGCACATGCCAAGCCTAGATCTGAAACACAGGCTAACTTAAAAGTTAGCTTCTCTTGAAGTTGATTGATTTATGTGCCCTTTTGGCCCCAGTCAAAACCAATGCTATTTAAATTCACTTTCAGGTTTAGGGTTTTTGTCCCATTGAAATAAAAATAGGAGTAAATAGATATTATCTAAATGCCTATTCTATGCCCTAGAGAACAAACAGGTTGGGCGCTGTTAAAAATTTTCAAAAACAGTTTGTTCTAATAATGTTATGACTTTAGATCACACTGCTTCCCAAGTGACATAAATCTTTGGTAATCTTGCTTATCAAATTTTATTGATGCCTTCTGCTACTTACTCCACAGTTATTTCCCAGTATGCGTCCCTCCACTATAACACAAGGAAACAGGCAACTGGAACCAACTGATGTGGCAGTTGTGTCTGCGAGTACAGGCAATATTCTGTTCCTGAAGTCCCCAATCTCTCTTTAAAAGGAAAGAAGCAAGCTTTTTAAGCAGCTACTGTGCACCAGACTCTATGCTAAGTGCTTTACAAATATTAACTTTTTTGACTCTCTCAACAACCTTGAAAAATATGTGCTAATATCATCTCGATTTCCAGTTAAGGAGTCTGAGGCAGACAAAAGCTAAATTACTTATCCAGAATTACAGAACAAGTATCTAGGGCAGAATTTCAACTGAAGTTTTCCTAACTCCAAATCTGGGCTCTATCCACTGTACCACCTAGTTACTCACTTTCTATGGAGAGGAATGAAGTATCACCTTTTCTTTACCACCAAGATTAGACACTTCACTTAATCTGTTTTCACCTGTTTTTTAATGTTGTTTCTATATTCATCATTGTCATAATCACATTTATTCTTCTTATTCTGCTTTCTTCACTTTGCATCAGTTTATGCAAGTCTTCCTAATGTTTCTTTGAGTTCCCTGTATCTGGCATTCCTTACAGCATAATATTCCACCCCATTCATATACAACAATTTATTTAGGACTTCTTATTCAGTAAGTACCTAATTTGTATGCAAATTTTTGCTACCATGAAAAATGTAATTATTATTATATGTGAATATGTATGTGTATACACATGCCCATATCCAAATTATATGTGTATATACAAACCTATCTCTCATTCTTTGACCTCCTGGAGTCCATTGCCAGGAATTTTACTGGACTGGAGAATATGATCACGTTAGTTACATTTCTCATATAATAAACTGCAGTAAACTAACTTTTGAGACACCCTTTATTTTTTGACTTTTCTCTATATGCTTATATCACACCATTTCATATTTTTTGTAAAGCAGCCTTTACCTTTGAACAGTATCCATGGATTGAAAATTGGGGGTGACCTCAGGCATTTTCTAATCCCACCCACTAATTTGACCAATGAGCATATTTGATTTCAGGATCAAGGCAGAGTGCCTGCCTCTTTCTTAGTTCTGCCACTGAATGACTTGGTTTCTTTAGTGGAACCATGTCCTCTCTTTCTTTTTTCTATCTCAAGATAGGAGATGCTTTATTATTCCTCCACAAAATGTAGAGAGTCCAAATAAATGCACCTTCTATGAATGAATATATTGCTAAGGTTGGCAGAAGGTGCTTTGTTTGATCAGCACTATCACACTGTTGGCAGGTTTGGTCGAAATGCACTCAACAGTAAGATGTATTTGGCTGCAACCTATGATTTCTGTTCATGTCAAGTTACAGAAACTTAAACTCAACTAGACCTTAGAGATCATCTAATAACATCCCTTTCTTTCAAAGATAAGGGTACTGAGGCCCAGAGTATATGAGAAAGTGACACATGTTCATGTAGCATGTTAGTGGCAGAGGAGGAATTAAAACACAAGTCCTAGATGCCATGGCCAAGGCCCTTTCCTTTTCTACTACCATCGATAGTGCTATTCACATTAGATCTATCCAGTCCTTAGCAATAGATAGATAGATAGATAGATAGATAGATAGATAGATAGATAGATAGATAGATGAATATAGATAGCTATATAGATATATATATAGATATAAACACATATATATATACACATACACACATGTGTGTATGTATGTTTATGGAGAGAGAGAGAGAGAGGAGAGAGAGAGAGAGAGAGAGAGAGAGTCAGTCAGTAGAATATGAGGAAGGTCATTTGGGTAGATTATTTGTGCAAAAATTACAGGAGGACATGAGAATGGTCCTGCAGGATGAGTAGCAATCTTCATTATTGTAGGAATATTAACATCATGAGATCCACTGATAGATATATCAGAGTACTGGTACATTTGGATTATCATAATAAGTAATAAAATCAACTATTTTTTAATTGAGGAAGGTGTTAAAAAGAACATCACAGTTCAAAATTCAGGAATTCATTATGACTTGTTTATTCATCATATTTCCAACATGGAAACCAGAGATTAACATTATATTAACTACAGGGGCAGAAGCAATTGAATATATAATGTCATCATAAAGAACATTAGTAGCCAGTATCAGAGTGAAACACTATCTTCATGTATTATTTTGTTTTGATAACCGAGGCACAAATTATAAATAGTTCTTTTTCTTTATTATTTAATCTCCTTATGAGCAGGAACCGTAGTCTGTTTTGACTTGGCATTTCCAGCACCTAGGACAGGGTTTTAAACATAGGAAATTATAAATGTACAATGCATTACATTCCTTATACAGCTTGGTTTAGCTTTTTACCATTTCTCTCAGTAGTATGACTGAACTACAGTTCTTTAAATGGTAGATAGTCTTGTGGAAAGAACACTGGACTAGAAGTCAGAACATTTAAGTTCTAGCATTTTGAAGCAATGGAAAAGAAAATTAGTTCTGGGTTCCAGAGGTCCTTGAGTTAGAATCCCAGCTCTGTCCTGGGAAATCGATTTGACCTTGGTCTCAGTTTCCTGTTAAATAAAATTAAGAGATTGTGCTTAATGACCTCTAATTCTTCTGATTATAATCTATGATTCTGTGTCAAAACACTTGCCCTGTTTCCTTGGGCAAAGATGCTTAATCGTTTGGGCTTCAGTTTCTCTGTGAATTGAAGGGATAAGACTAAATCATAATAGCATATAATGATGTATGGTCTGGCACAGGGGGTAGAATGCTGGGCCTGGAGTCAGGAAGACTCCTCTTCCTGAGTTCAAATCTGGCCTCAGACACTTAGTACCTGTGTGACTCTGGGAAAGTTGCTTAACCCTGCTTGCCTCAGTTTCCACATCTGTAAAATGAGCTAGAGAAGGAAATGGCAAACCACTCCAGTATTTTTACCAAGAAAACCCCAAATGGGATCACTAAAAGTTGGACACAACCAAAAATGAATGAACAATGGTTGGCAAAATACTTGGCACACTATCTTATTTGCTACTTGCAGCAACCTTGTGCATTCTGTACTATTGTCATGCCCATTTAACCAAGGAAGAAACTGAGACTCCAAGAAGTAAGTGACGTGTCAAGGATCACTTAGCAAATAAGTGTCTCAGGAAGAACCTGTTCCTTCCTAACAAAGAGTGCATCGCTCTGTCCCCTATACCATATTTCCTCTCAAGTAAACTAACACATCGTGATTAAGGAAAAAAAACTATTATATAATATCACATCTTCCCCCTTTATAGATTGGCCTTTACCCTTCCCACCCCCAAGAACGGCGAGTGGGTGTGGTTTCATTTTGTTGTTCTATGTCCTTTATTTAGCCTTTTTCAGCTCTCATTTTAAGTATGTTTAAGTATGGGTTTAGGAAGCTGTGGGCCTGAATTATACTTCATTCTCTTATCTTTTGAAAAGCAGGTTGAGCCCAGGGGTTACATGAACCCAGGTATCATGAACTAGAAATTTCTCCATCCTTATAATGCTGTTGTCCCAGCAATCACAGAGAGCAGGCTTTATGCAGCTTTAAACAGAGGGAAATGGTGTCTCTGGAATATCACAGCATTTTATGGTTACTTACTATGTCATTCATGGATGCAGAGGGGCTTCTGCTTCTCAATCATCTTCCTCCATGCTCTGAGCTATTCTTTCATAATTAATATTTTTATTTCCCATATGTACACCTTGCCCAAAGGAAATTTTCTCTGAAAAAAATTCTGAAGAGCATAGTCTTGCACCACAATTTACTTAGTTATCTATGCTTACTATTATGCTAGCCCAAATGATGCAGGAGCATCATTTTAAAAGCTTGCTTCCTAAAATTGGTCATTTTTAATTTGGGCCGCCACTACCAGGTCAAAGAGAGTTCACTACAATATATACTGGGCATTTACTGCCCCGTATCCCATCTGTCTTTGTTAAATCACTGGGATAAATAGGCATGTTTACTTGTACACTGCTAATTCTCATTTGGACAGAATTTCATGTCATCCTCTGGTCTGTATGATGGTCCAATTACAGTTGATAAAATTGGATTATCTTTAATTAGTGGATCTGTCTCCTAGTCCAGCAGTCTGGTTAGACATATTTACCTTTAAACATAATGACCTTAGACTTGCCAAGCTAAATGTCACCTCTGAGGAAAAGTGCCTTTAAAAAATCCTTTGCACCTGAAAGTACAAAAACAATTTCAATAAGGTATTGTAATGAAGCTTAATTAAAGTTTGCTAAGGACTTTGAGATCTGTGGAGGAGAAGAACAAAAGACAAGTAAAATATTATTTTCATTAAAAACCGTATATGGCTGACACACTATGATGATTAAAACAGAAGTCCTCCAGCATTTCATTTTGTTTGAAACAAGCACTCCTTTGCAGAAAGAATAAAATGCCTTTTGCTAAGAGTCCCAGTAGTTACACTGTAGGTAGAGAGCCTTGTGATGTTGTACAAGAGGTGTGTATGGAAAATCTCTCCATTTTGCTGTGAGACATACATAACAATAAAGAATTCTGATTGATTTCTGTCAAATGACTTGTATATGGATAGAGTCTGACTTTTGAGAGAGGACCTGCAGGAGGAAGGGCTCTGTCTTCCTGGTAGATGCCAGTGGCCCTTTGAGCAATGATATCTGCCTTTGAAGAACTGGAGAAATCCCTCCTGGGTAAATGGGATTGGAAAGAGCCCAACACATCATTTCATAGCATTCTCATTCTGGGAAAGATTGCACTGTCACAGTGCATCGATGTGGGAGGCATCCAGGCATCACAGTGAGACATTGTAAGAGTTGGAGGCTCTCTAAGGCTTAATTTGACCCAGTCATTCCTTCTAGCCTTTCTTTCTTGATCTTAGATAAAGGAAAAGAAGGGCAATTTTCTTTATTGCTCTTCTTGGCTTATGTATGTTGTTCTATTCCTCTCAAACACTGCTGCCTTCAAATGCTGGCCTTGGTTCCATTCTTCAAAGAAAGGAAATGTTCTCATTGATGAGTGGTGTGGTAGTTGAAGGAAGTCCTATGGATAAAGATGATTGGAGCCAACATCCTTCTCCTTCCATTCAAGGCCATTCAAACTGTTTATCATTCTTCCTATGGGGAACAGCTTTACTCCAGATGCTCAAGATAATTCTCAATAGGGTGTATGAAAGGAGAGTGTGGAGAGAGAAAATATAGATGAGAGGCTCTCAACCTTAGAGTCATTTTATTTAGGCTCTGTTCCTTCATTTTATACATGAGGAAACTGAACTTCTGAAAACCAAAGTTATTGTATCAAGGTTACTCTGGTCATGAGTTGTAGTAAGTTTTAGAACTCAGAGCTGTAGAGCCAGTGCTCTTTCCACAGGCATTCACCCAGATTGTCTGAATGCCAGGCAGAGTATTTAATATTCAATCTGGGGCAATAGGGAACTGATGGATGGATGGATAGATAGATAGATATTATAGATAAGCAGATAGATTGATAGGCAAACAGATAGGCAGACAGGCACACATACACACACATACACATACACACACATATATATATGTGTATATATATATATATATATATATATATAAATGAGTGAAATACACACACCACTCATTACTTACATATGTTTGTATGTGTATGTATATATATGACAGGGGAGGAATGTGTGTATATGCATATATATATAATATACACACATATGTGTCCATATATACAGAGACATATGTGTGTGTTTGTATAAGAGTACATGTAGTACGCTTGTACACACACATTTGCATGCCAGAGTGACATAACTAGAGCTGTTAAGTAGAGAGATTATTCTGGTGACAGGATGAAGGATGGGTTGCTCATGGGTGAGAGTGTAGCTCCTGGTAGGAGTGAACTGCAATTTTTTAGATTAATGATAATTTTCTAGCATAGTGACAGTGGGAGTCATGAGGAAGCAACATATCTAAGCAAGGTTGTAAACATAGAATTGTCAGGCCTCTGTAACCATTTGGATTTAGTGGCATGGGATTTAGAGACATCAAAGGCCATCTAGTTTAACCTCCTCATTTACAGATGAGAAACTGAGATTTAAGCAGGCCAAATGATTGGCTAAAGGGAACCCAAATCCTGTTACAAGTGAAAGAAAGAGAAGAGTCACTACAACCCCAAAGTTTTGAATGTAGAAGACCAGGTAAATGCTAGTGCCCTTACAAAACTACTAAAGTCAGAATGAGGACGATTTGCAGAGGAAAATATAAATCTTGTACTTGTTGGACATAGTGATTTATTTTGAGGTGCTAGTAGGACATTCTTGTATCTACTTCCTCTCAAATAGTGACCTCCAAAGTAGGGGACAGGAAGGATACCCTAGGTGGGGGCGGGGGTTGCGAGATATCCACAAGGAGGCCTGCTTTTACGCTACAGGATATGTGATCAATCTGTCAGAGTGGGAAAAATGGATTGCATCCTGCCTTTTCCATGATAACCAATAAACTGGGCTTGTCTCCAGTAGAACTGAATCTATCCTTTACTCATTACTTTCCAGTACTCCCCACTTCACCACTCCCACGGCTGTGCCATATAGGAACATTCCCCCTTGTAGGCCAGAAATTGGCTCCTAGAATAAGTTATGATCCAAGCCCAGCTATGGCAGGTGAGCAGGTGTGATTCAGAAAATTCCATTCCCCCTCTCCCCCAACACACATGCACATACACATTCCAAGCCCTAGCATACCTTTCAGGAAGTAAACCATATTTGTGGTGGTAGTGGTCAAAAACAATTGGTAACTATTCCTCTAAACAATTAGAGAAGTAGGTCTGGAGCTCAAAAGAGAAGATAGTGGTAAAATGTAGATTTGGGAGATATCTACAAAGGAGTGGTCCTTGAAACTGTGGGTGTAAGTGAATAAAATGACTGTAAAGAGGAGAAAGTTCTGTTTCTGAAATCATCACTTTTCTTCTCATTTAGTTTTGTGTAAGTTGTGAGCTTAACTTTAAAAGTGAATCAAAATGGTTTGTTCATCTTTGAGTTGGTAAAACTGTGGTTGAGTAGAAAAAGAAAGAGAAAATTTCCTTTAAACATTTTTTTCCAAAAAATGCTACCATTACTGAAAACGCCATGTGTTCCTCCACATTCAGTTTTGTGGTAAGTCTTTTAAAGTGATTCTCCTGTCTGGAAATCAGTTGCTTTAAATTGGATCGATTTCATATAGTTTCTTGTGAGAGAATGTTGAAATTCTGCGTTTGGAAATACAAGGAGTGGATGGCAGAATTTGGTTGTTCTCTCACTTCAAAATGCCATCCTCTGAGCAGAATGTATTTGTTGTGGTAAGAGATCTTCAGAATGATTCAGAGTAAGGAAAAGTTTTGTTTAAAAAACAGCCAACTCGTCAATTTCAGCTGTTTTGAAAATTGCTCTATTCTGAACCAGAAGGAATTAATCAGCATTTACTACTTGAAGAATTCTGTTTTTGTTACAAATCCTATTCCTGATTGTGTGATCACTGTTTTAAGAAAACAAAACTCCCCAATTATAAATCTTGAGGGACTCAAAGATAAAACTTTAATCCCTCTCACTCTTTTCTGTATATCAGTGATCTCTCAAGCTAAGGCACAAAGTACTTTTACTCAACTCATTATGTGCTGCTTTATGTTGGCAATTGGCTTTCTGGACAAATATCTCTCTGAGGGTCAGAAATGCCTCTCAAGGTATGTTCCTAGTAGCGTTGTCTGCTGTTGTCTGAACTGTTTCAGTCTGTGTGCATTATTTCTGGGGAGAAGTTGCTGTGGGGAGAATAAGGTCATTGGTTTCACATGCAGATCTCCTACACACTGCCTTCCATGTGGTTCCGGGCTAGAAAAGGCAGGAAACGAAATGGCCAATTTCATCGCGTCTCTCTATTGCAGGGCTTCATCAAACAAGGCTTTGTGTGCGCAAAGGCGCGCGCGCGCACACACACACACGCACACACACACACACACACACACACACACACACACACACACACACACACACACACCCCACGGTACAGTCTTGTAGCCCAGCTGTGTGGAGCATTGATTGCTTCTGCCTGGAGCAGGGATGCTGTCAAGTTGCTCTGTGAGTTGAGTCATCTATTGACAAAGAGCTACCAGCCAGCAGATAATGCTGTGCTGAGCTGCTGCTCCCTGCTCCCACGATGCACTGCCTGTAGCAGCTGTCAAAGGTACTGAAGGGTCCACAGCAAAGGACTTCGCAGCTGCCTGGAAGAAGGGGGGTTGGGGGGTAGGGAGCAGAGGGGGCTCATTTTTCTCAAAAGCTCTCCAAGGAGACTAGTGGGCATCAGTGCCACATGAACGCCTACCTTACTAAACAGCAGAGCTGCTGCGGGGGGTCGGAGGGGATGGATCCTGGCAGGACTGTGCCTACACTGATGAGAGAAGCTCACTGTGCCTGTGGCTGGCAGAGGCATCCACAGGGGCTCGGCTACGGAGCTCAGACCATGCCGTCTTCAGGAACCGGCGGCCAACCCCCAAACAGGACCAAGCTTGTCACCCTGTGGGACAGTGTGCGGAAAAGCCCACAGAAAATGGGGGCTAAAAGCAAAGGGCCATGTGGGGAGCGCTGCTCCTGCCCCCATGGCTGGTTTAGCCCCCCAGCACAGGTGAGCCTCTTCCTTGTCACTTTTAAATGTGCCTTGGGACACATGCTTCTGGAAAGTTGTGTCCTGCTAGCATTGCCTGCAAACTTTCCTTTGCTAAGTCTTTTTTGCTCATTGTAGAAAAGATGCATTCTTGGGAGATGGGAGAGTGGGGAGCAGTAGCATGTCAGTGTTCCATGTGTCTCCTGGATATCACCTCTGAGTGGTCTTTGGGAATCTTTGGGTGCTATGGGGCAAGGTTTTTCTTTTTTTTTTTATTTTGGAAGGGGTCATTTTTCACCCAGCACAACTTCTGACACTTTAAAATTTCTCCTTATGTTGGCCCTTTATTTAACAGCAGTGACTTTACAAATATTACCTTGCCATTCGGAAGCGCCTAGCTTCATTTCCTTTTTGATTATAGAGAGAAAATGAGTTTTAATCAAGCACTCCCTCCTCTTCCCCAACCCCCAGCATACACATACACACACAGTTATTTGAAAGACAAAAAAAAAGTTGATTTAATTTCTTATTTCATTTTCAGTTATAATGTTATATATCTTTCCATTTGGGAAAGGAAGATTTACTCGCATTAAATGACATATAATCTAATTAAAGGCACAATTGAAAACAATCTTATAACAGTTATTATTTCACTGAGGATAAAACCAGGGGAACATTTCTATTATTCATAGAGCAGCGAAATAACTATTAATAATAAAAGCTTTAATATTACCTCTTTACACTAATCCACTTCTGGAACAGATGTTGCAGAAACTCCTAATTTGCATCTTTTCTGCTTGTCTCAAAACTATTAGCAATTCACTAGAAGGTAGCTTACTCGTTTTAATAAGACTGACTTCACCCCAATATACCCTTACTCTGAAAGGGGAAAATCAACCTCCTAACTGTTATAGGAATATAAGAATAAACTGTAATCAATTGTTATTTCATAAATACCCACATATGCATGTGTGTATATATATATATATATACACACACACACATATATACATATGCATATAAGTGTGAACATATACACATAAATATAAAATTATATTGGACTTGCCCTTTAAAATAATGAGGAAATAAAATGATAGAATTGTGGGAGAGAAGAATCATTTCTTTATTTTAATGTGATTTTAGCATAATAGAGAAGTAGATATTGATCTTATACAAAATTTTATGGCCTAGAAGCTGGCATGCATTTTAATTCTAATAGTGGCTTCTGAAAAGTGCTTCCAGGAGTATGTCATTGATCACTAGCTCTTCGGAATGTACTTAGAAGGCAGTGGTTCTTGATTTCCCTCCTTAATAAAAGGCTTTCAGAGTGGTTTGCAATTTTTCAGCATTTTTACCTTAGACCAAGATATACTATTATATTTCATTTTAATATTTTATTTCAATTTGAAATCAAAATTGGTCATATAGTTAAGTGCCAGTTGCTAATTGTATATCAAAGTTAATCATGATTTCCTTTGAATGATTAGTTTCTATAATATTAAAAACATTTCTTATTATTGTAATATATGGATATTTGCCCTCGTATTTAAGGCCACATTTAGCTAAATATGTCTATATCATTTCTGTTTGTAGATATATATATAGAGAGAGAGACAGTGATGGATAGGGATGATAGATTCATGATTTAGAAATAAACCATTTGGAAGGTTTACATCAGGTGATGAAGCTGAGTTTTATAAACTTCTGTTTGATATAGTAAAGGAAGTACGCTTGTCTTAATACTGCAGTCCTTTTTCTACTAGATGTAATATAGTTTTTATATCATGTAATAATTAAATGCATTTTTCTTCAATTAGAACTTGCATTATGTTCATGGAACAAATAAATTTCTGCTAAAAAGTATCAGTACACTTGGTCATAAAGTGAGGACATCTTTTCCCTTCAGTGGTTTAACAAAGTGACCTTATCACTTCAGCTTAATTTATAGCTACTTAATGCCTTTAAATATCAAAATTGGCTGTCTATTCTGGGAGTCTTCAATGATACAGTGATAGCATGAATGAGCAATATGTTGAAGCTATCCTCTTTCCCAGAGCATTGAAGCTAGGGGGAGAGGTGGAAGGAGGAGGGGGGAGGGGATACACATAGCTCCAATTTTTCAAAACTCTTTTTTTCTCCTCTCATCCACATATTTACTTGATTCCAAACAGTGATTCTCAAGCATTTTCACATCCCAACCTGATATTTTGGGGGAAGGAAGTTAAAAATTGCAGAATGGTGCTAAGCCCATTAGACGCCCCAATCCCTGTTTTCCAAAAAGTACCAAATAGGTGTTTAGGAAACGATTGTTGCATGCTAGAAAGAGTACTCATTTGAGGTGTCAGAGAATTGGATTCTAGTCTCAGGACTAGAATCAGGGCAAGTCATGTAACTTTTCTGCCATTCATTTCTCTTTACTGCAAAATAAGGAGGTGGAACCAGATTTCTAGGGTCCCTTCCAGAGCTAACACACTATGATTCTCCCTGTATATGCACCTAAAATGAATTAAAACTAATTTTGTTTTGGAAATTTTGCAGCACTCCTAAGTATGGGTATTTTTAACAATGTTTTTGCCATGTCTGGTGAAGTATATGGACCCATTCCCAGAATAATGTTTTTTTTAATTCATAATTGAAGGAAATGCTAAATTTCATTCAGAGGTTAATGAAAATAAAGATGAATATTCCCATTCAATTCCTTCTACCTATACCCTGAAATCTATCCATGGACTCCCAGAGAGCAGAACTCCTGCTTTAGGGACCTTCTTGGAGTGTTGCAAAGATGAGAATGGGTTTGGTGATGCCTAATGGCATGACATCCACAGTAAAGACAAAATAAAAGAAGTATTCTTAATAATTTACAGACATCCAGTAACTTACAAAGAATTCCTTGAATCAGGCATTTGGGTGGATGGATATAGTCATGAAGTTTGTTGACCTGCTCACAGATTATGTGAAATTTTGTGAGAATGACTATGGCCATTACCTTCAGCTAGGAGAACTGGTCCCGGTAATAACTTGAGGACCTTTTATGCCTCTACTGAATTCCCAATGTCTGAGTTTCTTGGTGCAAGTAGCGCTCTCTTCATAGAATTACTGTAACTCCACATCTCTGTGTTTCAAGAGAGATTCAAAGATTATCAAGTTTCAGGACTACTTGAACCACCCGAACTCCCCGATTGTGGTCATCCTAACTTGGCCCTCTGAGGCTGTCCATTCTACTCTTGTGCTAATTATAAGAAAAATTTCTCAATAACTGAAATTTGTCTTTTTGTCTCTCCCTCCTCCCCACCATTGTTTCTAGTTCTTCCCTCCTTAGCCTTTATTAAATCCTCTTTGCTGATCTGCAAAACCAAGAACATTCGCCCTGGAAAGAAGGTTTTGCTCTGTTTGAGTATATAGAATTTAAATAGTTATATTTATGACGATAATAACAGGCGAGCATGTGGAAAATCATCACGTTCAAAAACCAGTTGTGGAATAAACATCTGCTCTGAAGAAGAGCCCTCCCTCTTGTGGGAAAGTGTGCTTTCTTGGCTCAGTTGCCACTGGCTACTTGACAACCTAGCCAATGTAGTTGAAGGTAGGTTTGCAGCAAGGCGTATTGCATTGGAAAGGACTTTGCTCAGAGCCTAGAAGACAGACATGATTCTTGAACTTTCTATCTTGCTACAGCGATGTGACATTGGGCAAGTTATTTTGCTTCTCTGGGTCTCAGTTTCTTTATCTGTAAAATGAGCAGATTGGAGTAGATGATCCCTAGCGCTCCTTCTATCACTAACATTTTGTGGGTCTGAAATGAACCTCATCAATCTGTGTGTGTATGTGTGTGTTAAATCTAAAGATTTTCTATCCAAAAAGTTTATTGTTGTTAATGATGTCTTGCATCAAGTTTCTAGTTTGTATATTGCATCTTTTCAATGTGTTACTTGGTATTGCATTGAGTTGGCCCAGGCAACTGTCCAGCAGTTGCCTGCAGAGCACCACATTATCCTGATGTGACATTTTGTCCTTCAGAGTTCTCAGAGATTATTAACAGAGCATAATGTGGTGGAGAGTTCATTGACCCTGGAATGAGAAGATCTGAGTTCTAATCCTGAATCTCCTCTGACATGAAGAAAACCTCTTCATTTCTCCGAACTGTTATTTCCTTACTTAGAGAATAAAGTGTATAAAATAATTATCTCTAGTTCAATGGAGGCATTGTGGTACAGTAGAAAGAATGCTAGATTTGCAGTCAGGGCGTGTGAATTCAAAGCTTGGCTCTGTTGCTACTTGTATGAACTTCCTAAGTCACAGCCTCTTAGAGCCTCATTTTTATCATCTCTCAAATGAGCCAATTGGATTAGGGGTGGGGAATCTGCAGTCTTGAGGCCACATGTAACCCTCTAGGTTGGATTCGGTCAAAGGGCCACACTTGAGGACCTAGAGAGCCACATGTGCCTTTGAGGCTGCAGGTTCCTCATCCTTGGGCTAGATGATGTCTGAGTCCAGTCCAGCTAGAAATCGACAGTCCTATGAGCCTATCTAGATCTTACATACTTTAAGTCAATGACACATTGAAAGATTTTTTTTCTCAAACATGCTTTAAAAATAAGAATTGCATAAGAAGCACTCAGCTGAGATTCCTAAAGTCCAACAAGGGACCCTTTTCCTCTGTAGCAACAGTTCAGCCAGGCAACTTAATGAGTCTTACAGCCTAAATAATAGTAATTCATGTGTGTTCATGCATACAAACACACATATATAGACACGTGCACATACACACATACACATATATGTGTTTATACACATACATACGCATACAAGAGAACCCAAAAGTCTTGATATGCTCTAACACTATCAGCTTAAAACATAATTTAAAAAAAGACTTTTGGGACACACTGTAGAACTAAAATCTACAAGTACTATACACGTGTCTCATTTGAGCCTCACAGCAACCCTCTGAGGGAGAGAGCTTCCTACAGGTATACTTATTTCCATTTTTACAGACAAGGAAGCTCAAGCTCAGGGATGTTAATTGATTTCACTATGGTCATTGAACTCATATGTATTAGAGGCTGTATTTGGACCTAGGCCATTCTGACTCCTTCCATGGCAAGTATTCTACCTTATGATGTCCTCAGTATATAAAGATCTTAGTATTACAGGAGAGTTAATTTTTAGGCTCCATTTCCTCTAGGCAAGAAAGTTCTCCTCCTGCTTTTAAGGCCCCCTGATACCTGACAAAAAAGGAAAATTCTTATTCAAGAAAAATACTTCTATACATTAAAATATAAGGGGCTTTTGAGGAAGGATGGCTTTGTTCTTTTTACCTGTACCCCACAGTACAGGGCACATACTCAGTACTTAATGAATGCTTGGTGATAGACTGATTGACCGATTATAGGGACGAAGAAACAGATATATGACTGGGATGGAACAGAAGGGTTAACCATTCACTCTCTCCAGTGTTTGAAGCTTAGGTTTTGTCTATGAGTCTTCCCTTTATTTCACCTTTCATAGAATTGTGAGTCCAAAGACCTTGATTTGAATCTTAGCCCTGCTCTTTACTACCTGTATGACCTTGGACAAGTCACTTAACTTCCCATAGCCTCAATTTTCTCATCTGTAAAATAAAGGTACTAGATTAGAACAGGGGTGGGGAACCTGCAGCCTCAAGGCCACATGTGGCCCTCTAGGTCCTCAAGTGCAGCCCTTTGACTGAATCCAAACTTCACAGAACACATCCCCTTAATAAAAGGATTTGTTCTATAAAACTTGGGCTCAGTCAAAAGGCTGCACCCAAAGACCTAGAAGGCCACATGTGGCCTCAAGGTGCAGGTTCCCCACCTGTGTGCTAGAAGTTCTTTAAGGTCTCCTTACTTTCTAAATAAAGTGATCCTATCATCCTCAGGGCTAACAGATATTTTATAGGAGTTAACAGATTCTCGTGGAGAACTTTCCAACTCCCTGTCCTATCAAGAAATCTCCTGGAGGACTGAGGACTATGTGTTTGAAAGGATGGATAACTCTCTCAAAGAATCACAGATCTTTTCCTTCCCTTTTTACTTCCACATGGACTCAAGGAGTCCCATTTGAGTCAAGGACACCTGATAACCCTTTCCTCATCAAAGTCGAGAACTTTGGTGATTTGGATATTGGCAATGTTTAGCTCTTAAAGTAGTTTGCTTAATAAACGTCATTAACAATCAACAAAAGCAAATAATAAGCGTATAAAATTGGGGTTGAAATCTTACAAAAAATCCTTAGAATTTAAGATGGCAGAAATCAGTTAAAATTCTTCAAACCAGAATAAAATGAAATGATTGTTTCTCCTTCCAGATTTCTTAAGTTCTGCTGCCTCTGACTTAATCTACTTCCCACCTTCTCTCTCTTCCACTCTTCTCCCTTTTCTTCCTTTCCTTCTCACTCAGTCCTTCCCTCCTTCTCTCTCCTTCCCTTCCTTTCTCATATGCAATTCTCATTAAACTCGTCTCACTTTGCTTCATCTCATGTAGGTCTTCCCACATCTCTTCTATGTTACATATTTCATTATTTTATGGCACCATGATATTCTGTCACATGAATATATGATAATTCATTCACCTATTCTCCAGTTGTTAGAGACCAACATGTTGTGTCAAATATTTTGCTCTTATAAGTAGATCAATTATGAAATTTCTTTATAAAATCTTATTTGTGATATTTTTAAGATAATGCCCTAGCAATAGAATTACTGAAACTTCCAAGATATTGAAGTCAGACTATGTTATTTCCATTTTAGAAATACCTGAGGCCTCCAAAAAAACCTACCTGAGGCTTCAGCATCCCTTGGTCTTTGAAGATCACTGTTAAGGAAACAGTAATCCTGTTGTGTTGATATTTTGAAAACCCATTATTTATTATAAATGCCAAGTTTTCCTAATTAGAGAAATATATTCAATGCATACCTCTATCTTCCACCAGCATATTGCCCTTCTTTGCTTAATTGTAGTTAAACCATAGAATCATAGGATTTGGAGCTCTAAGGAATCTTAGAGCTCACCTACTCTAGATGCCTCATTTTATAGGGAAGAAAATTGAGACCAAATTAAATTAGGTTGCTCTGGGTTAGACAGGTACTATGCCCCAATGTGTTCATATTTATTTTGAGAAATTATGATGTAGTGGAATGAGAATGGGAATGCAAACCAGTAGAAAGGAGTGTAAACCTTGGCTCTGCCATTTAACAGTTGCATGACCCTGAGAGAGCTTCAGTTTCTCAGTCTATAAAATGGAATGATAATATAGTACTACCTATCTCATGGGATCACTGTGAGGAAAGCATCTGGCAAAGCTTAAAATGTTTAGGTTTATTCACATTCTCACAAATAAAATACATCATTAATCGCTTAGTTTTGAATAATGCTACTTTGCTAGGCTTTTTTTTTACAAAAAGATTTTCTTCAAGCTTTTTTGATAGTTAGCAATTACAGATGATTATTTAGGTCTTTAAAATGTGGCTGTTTCTTATATGTCTCTACATAGACTTGTAAGCTGTTGGAGCATAGGAGTCATGTCTTGGCTAAGCTGATTATGTCTCATAATTGCTAATATGGTGTTCTACATGTAGTAGAAACTTGAATAAGGTCTGCAGAATAATATTGGACTGGGCACAGATCTTTGTCTTATTCCCAAAAGATATTGCCTTTCCTTCTTAACTGAGTCACAAAATATCCATGCTAAGCTCCATCATAAGCCTCCCCCGTGAAGCCTTCTCACCGTGTAATTATCTTTTGCCTTGGAGTTGACATTGTCTACATCACTCATTTGCGACTGATTGCATGCAGCAGGCAATACTAGATGTATCTGTATATAAGCATATGTATGCACATATGTGTATATATGTATGTATGTGCATGTATGTATGTGTATGTTGGTTACTGGTTGTTGTCCTTTGTTCTCAGAAAGGACCAAAATGACATCACTATGTCAAGTTTCAGTGTGTCTGACTGGCTAATCAGACCAATATGAGCTCAGAATGTTCTACCACAGATTGGGCACAAAAAGCCCATGTGAACATTTGGGGTGGATTCTCTAAATTTGCACATCTTGTGTTTCTTTTGAGCTATTTCAATTCTGCTTTGCTCATAGAGCACAGATATATACATATACATACATATATATATATGCAAATATATGTGTGTATATTAATTGTTTATATATTTTAGATACCAAATTCCCCCCTTACTGAGAAATTTGATACAAAGATTTGTCCCATTCAGCCACTTCCCTTCTTATCATAGGTGCATTTATTTCATCTATGCTGAAGCATTTTGATTTCATGCCATTAACGTTTTTTATTTTATCTTTTGAAGCATCTTTATCTTCTGTTTGATTAAGAATACATCACCTGGGGCAGCTAGGTAGCACTGTGGATAGAGTACCAGCCCTGGAGTCAAGAGTACCTGAGTTCAAATCCAGCCTCATATACTTATTAGCTATGTGACCCTGGGTAAGTCAATTAACCTTGATCACCAAGGAAGGGAGGAAGGAAGGAAGGAAGGAAAGAAAGAAAGGAGGGAGGAAGGAAGGAAGGAAGGAAGGAAGGAAGGAAGGAAGGAAGGAAGGAAGGAAGGAAGGAAGGAAGGAAAGAAGGAAGTAGGGATACATCTCTCCATAGTTGTGAGATGTGTGTGATCTATTGTTTTTTTTAATTTTTTGTAGTATGAGCTTTAATATTAAGGTCACATATCCAGTGTATTACGGAATGTGGTGTAAGGTGCTCATCTAAACCTAATTTCTGCTTCCTAGTAATAAATACTTTTTTCCTTCATTCTTTTTTAATCATTTTATGACTTTGGGCAGATTGCTTCCTCTCTTTGGATCTCAATGAGAGTATGTTACATAAAATGATTTCTAAAGTCTCTTCCATATCTAATACTGTGATCCTAAGCCTACCTTGGGTTGTCTGTCTTACCTTTGTCCATGTTTATCTGACTCTTGTATTATTATTTTATTCTATATGTGACTCCTCTTTCCCTTGTCTGATGTTACTTGTCCCTCTTAAAGTAAGCAGTTTCCCTTTGGCAGTGCTACTGCTCCCTACCTAGCAGTAAGTATTATGGAAATCCAATAATAGTAAAGCCATGTTTTTTTTTCTTCTGATCAATCCATCAATAAACTGCTACTATATGTCTGATACTGAGTTAGATATTAGAATACAAAGACAAAAATGAAAGCCTTCCCTCATGGAGCTTCCATTCGAAGGGAGCAATGTGGTACAATGACAAGAGCATAGGATATAGAATCAGAGCCCTGGATTCAAAGAGGTATTTAATAGGCATATAACTTTGGGCAATTCGCATTAAGACTTTGAGCCCTACTTTTCTCCTGCTTAAAATAGGAATGATAATACTTCCTTAGGTAGTTGTTGGAAGACTCAAACGAAAGAATATGTTTAAGGAACACTGGAAATTTTTAAAATATTGTCTATATAGGAATAAATATTGTTGTTTTATTTCTGTCATCTCCTACAACAACAATCATGGTGTCTAGAATCATAGATTTCAAGCTGAAAGGAACTACAATCATAATTTTTCTAATTCAGTGCCCTTCTTTTATAAATGAGGAAACCGAGGCCAAGAGAGGTCGACTAAGTTGTCCGAAGTCACACAGATAGGAAACAACAAAATTGAGAATTGAACTCAGGCACGCAGATTCAGAGGTCATTCCATTGCACTTCTCTCTCTCAGCTCCTCATTTGTAACTCAGCTTCCTCATTTGTAAAATGGATGGGTTGACTCCACTGATCACTAATGTCTCTTTCAAATCTGATTTCTGAGGATTCCTGTGAGGGAAAGGATCATGTCTTCTCTGTTCATAGCAATGCTTTTCAGTGCCTAGTACAGTGACCTCTTTCCTAGAGCATCTTGATTTTGACTGACTGGCTCCAGAATCAGTATTTGAGTTTTGTTTCATGACTACTCGCCATGGTAGTCACTGTTCATGAATGTGGTGCTGAAATCATTTGGGTCATGCCATTTAATCAATGAAAGGTATTTGATGAGGACAGACTCAGGGAAAATGAGATACCACACACTTCCATTGTATAAATTAGTAGTCATTCATTCTCTACCAGACGTGTGACAATGTGATGAAATGTGATTTTCTAATTAGTTTCAGCATTTGTTCCCCAATAGTGCCTGACCTTTTCCCCCATCATTTTCATCATTAGATAGAAAGTACTGCAGACTACTCTAGTTGGCGATGCCTCATTAAAAAGTAGTGTCAGACAAGTTTTCTAGTTTCTTCTGAAGAGTTGTGCTGTGTTAGGGCACTGATCCACATTGTTTGTTGCAGTTTTCGATTAAATGCTGATGCCTTAAAAGAAGGAAAAATGAAACTCTATCAGGAATCTGGTTGCTCGAATTACATTTCAGACTCACCAGCAAATGTTGAGGATACAAAGTATCCAGATTCAGACAAGATAAGGATTTCTTCATTGGATTTAGATCTGAAGGTGGCCTTAAAAAACCATTTAATCTCTTAGAAGTTATCTAATATAATCCCTCCCCCTTTTTTACAGTTAAGGAAACTGAGTTTAGGACAGGGTCAATAATTTACACAAACATCATTGCTAGTAAATGAGATTTGGACATAAGTTTTCCAATTTTAAACCCAGTGCCCTTTCCCCCACAATATGTTGTCTCTTCAGATGCTCTTTTCCCCTTCTGCCTGGGTATTTCTTAACTTCAATTCAAGGCCCAGTTTCATAAGGTCATATGTTTTGTATCTCAATATGACACCCCTCCCATCCTCCTGTTTAGACATGACAAAACTGAAGTTGAGAGAGGTGAACTCAGCCTTGGTCACATAGCTACTAATTGTCAGAGGTAAGAAGAATCAAGCAATAAACATTTATTAAGTACCTACTGTGTACCAGACACTGTGTTAAGCACTAAAATACAAAAAAGGCAAAAAATTGCTTCTATTTTCAAGAAGATTACAATCTATGGGGCAGCTAGGTGGCACAGTAAATAGAGCACTGGCCCTGGAATCAAGAGGACCTGAGTTCAAATCCAGCCTCAGACACTTGACACTTACTAGCTGTGTGACCTTAGTCAAGTCATTTAACCACAATTTCCATGCCTTCCCTCCTCCAAATAAAAGAGGACCACAATCTAATGAGGGATACTACACACAAACAAATATATATGATGTAAGATATATACAGGATAAGTAAGAAATAATTAATAGAGAGAAGGAATTGGAGGTTAGAGGAAATAGGAAAAGCTCCCCATAGAAGGTGGGATTTTCTGAACTTAGGTCTTCCTGCCTCCAATTCCAACACTTTTATTCACTATACTCTTCTCATTGTGGCTTGTATGAGAGTTGTCACTGAAAGAAAAAAATAGAACCTTTTGAAGGGCAAAGGGCACATACCTTATGCCCCTGCAGTATGTTGTAGTAGACAGAATGCTGAGCTTAGAGTCACCAAGACTTAGGCCTGACCCTTGAATCTGACACTTAGTATCTTAGTGTTAGTTTCCTTATGTTTAAAATGAGAATATTCATCTATGCAGTACTTTCTTGAATCAGTTGTTACAAGGCTCAAATAAGAGATTACATGTAATTATTCTATAAAACTCAAAGCTCAATAGAAACATCAGCTATTGTTTCTGGTTTATACTCCATGGCACCCAATGAGAGAACAAGTAAGTGCTCCCCAAATCCCTGTCAACAGAAACAGTCATACTTGTCTCCCTTAATGAGTTGTCAGAAACACACAGGAACTTCCCCATTCCCTCAAACCAACCAAATATATACATATATGTATATATATAGTGTGTATATATACATACACACACACACGTGTGTGTGTGCGTGTAATGAAAGAGAATTGAACTTGAAATTAGAAGACCTAGGTTCAAATCCTAGCTTTGCTATTTACTGAACTGTTGTGTGACCTTGGAAAATCCATATAACTGCTCTAAATTCCCTCCTCTGTAAAAGGTGCTGTAGAAGATGGATGACTTCTCAGAACTTTTCTAGCTTTTAATCCTATATCCTGATTTCCATGTTTTTTATGCCTCGAAATGGGGAGGTATATGGCAAGCACTGTGCTAAACCCTGACAATTCAAATATGAGAAAGACAGTGCCTTCCCTCAAGGAGCTTACATTTTAATGGAGGAAGACAACACATGAGCAAGCTGAATGACAGGGTTAGGGATAGGAAGAAAACCACACAGGAATATGGTTTTGAAGTCTAGAAATTCTGATATAGGGCTAGGAGGAGAATAAAGGCACATCAGCCTGGGCCCTTCCACAATCTGGGGGCTCTGGGAGAATCTTAACAATGGGAGAATGGAGGAATATTCCAGGGTGAAGAGGCTATAGGTTGTACTAGGCTGTTCCTGGGCAAGGGGAGCCCAAGCATTGAGAGAAGTTCCAGGATGAGCTAGCAGAGAAGGCATGGTTTTGAATTCCAGAAAGTTAGGGCCAGGACTTGGAGGAGAATGAAGGTGAGAAAAATGAAGGAAAATTATTAGAGCATATTCGATATTTGCCATGTTCTTATAACTCATATATTCACAGGAAAACATAGGATCTTGGAATGAGAAGACCTGAACTCGAACCTGGTGCTGGTTGACTCTCATTAGCTGTATAACCCTGGGCAAGTTATGCCTTTGAACCTATGAGCTCCAAATTTTAGGTGAAATAAGGATACTAATACTTACACTACCTCCCCTTGAGGAGAGCTACCTATCCCATGGGCACTTGATTTATACTGGTATTCCATTTTTTTAGATCTTCCTTTTGTCTTTTGCCACACTCTATTCCTTTTACTCTTAGGAATGGTGAAGAAAAGAACAGCCCACCTGATCTTTTAGCATCATTATATGACAGCAAAGCTATAACTAGGGTGGGGAAACATGTACTTTGCCTCAGTTTAAAATGTTTATAGGACATTCAATACAAGATGTCCAATAAACAATTGATGATAACGTTCTAGAGATCAGGGGAGATGTTAGGCCTGGATAAACAGAGCTGAGAATTACATACATATAGAAGAAAATTGGATCTTGAACTCACCAAGAAAAATAGTATTGAGGTAGAAGATAAGAGGGCCTACAGCAGTCTTTTGAGTAACATCTGTGCTTAGTGGGCATGACCTGAATGAAAATACAGCAAATCCAGCCAGTACCACTCTCCAAATCCTAGTCCAAGATTTTGTTTTTGGTGTTGTTGAGTAGTTTCAGTCATGCCTAATTCTTCATGACCCTATTTGGAGTTTTCTTGGCAGAGATACTGGAGTGGTTTGCCATTTCCTTCTCCAGCTCATTTTATATTTGAGGAAACTGAGGCAAAGGGGATTAAATGATTTGCCCAAGGGACAAACACCTAACAAGTATTTGAGGTCAGATTTGAACTCAGGTGTTCCTCACTTCCAGGCCAAGTACTCTGTCCACAATGCCACATCAGTAGCACTTTTCAAATCCCAGTCCAAGATACATATCCTAAATATGATTTCTTGGGCTCCCTATAAAGTTGTTTCCAATGAGGTAAAGTTAGGTAGGTGTGAAAACCGGGAGAAATCACTATCATGGAAAACCTAGAAAAATAGAGCATCCAGGACATTTATGATCAATTTACTAGTGATTATTACATTGAATGCTATCAAACAAATTGAGAGGAAGGGTGGTATTCTAAATATTAGCTCCATTTTACATACAAGAAACTAAGTGTTGTGGAAGTTAAGTAATCTCCTCTAAATCACAGACAATAAACATCAGAGCCAGGACTCAAGCCTAACAAGGACTCACACCTAGGTCTTCTGACTCCAAGATCAGGGTTCTACTGTGCTACAGCAATTCTTGTGATTCATTGAGCAAGTAGAGCGATTAGCACCAAACACTTATTTGAACCTTCTTGCCAGTCTTCTGATATCCCTCCATGGTTCTCTACAATTACCCCTTCTATATGTGAATGTCCATTAAAATAAAACAAAACAATATAAATTCAGGTAACCCTTCTATAACATAATTTGCCCCATTGTGGTTTCTATTTTCGTGAGTTGACATAAGAAATTTAAATGGGAATTTCAGGGGAGTTTCACAGAAGCCACAGTTGACACACGAAGGCCAGCAGACAACACAGAAAATGTTTAGAAACTCAGAAATCTATAAAACATATGTACAGTATCATGTAATACTTTTAATACCACAATAATTCAAATTGCTTCTCTAGTACAGAGGGAGGGCCAAAAACTTTTACATGGATTTTCCACATCTTCCACATCCATGAAGTGGATGGGATAACCATATATCCTAATTCTTCCAGAATGTATGCCTGGAGTTAAAGGATTTAGATGGAATGAAGTGGGAAGAGTAAGAAAGAAAATGAAGGTAATGGAGGAAGAACTGGCTGGACTCTAACAAAGAAGAAACTAATTAATTTGATGACCTTCATTTATTTAAATATGCCTTGGGTTCTCTTGTTTTTTTTTTCTTTTTTTAATGGCAGGAGATGGAAAGGTAGAATAAATATCGAATGCCATCTAGTCCCAAATTCTCGTATTAGCAATATAGGAATAGACCTAGGGAGATAAAGGAACGTGTCTAAAGTCACAAAAGTAAGAAGCATATTTGACCCAAGGTCTCCTCACTCCAAATCCATTGTTCTTTTCTTTTGTGCCAGGTTCAAATCCCAGCCCAAGATATAGATCTCAAACATATTTCTTGGGATCCCGATAAAATTGCTCCCGATGAGAAGGAAATCAGTAAGAGTTGAAATTACTAAATAGCCTTAGCTGCTGTGAGACAATGCTGGATTAAAAGACCTGCAAAGACCCTGATGTGGGATTGTTCCTTGTTCTCTTTGACATTTTAATCTTTAAAATTGGCTATTTAGATGACTTGTCTCAATGTTGTTTTTTTAAGTTAAAATTCCACATTTCTGAGTCACGTTCTCTTTAAGGCTCAGTTGGATTTCAAGCTGGTGGTGCGATTGTCATGTTTAGTGAATAAATCTCAGCCATTTAGAGTGGCTTTCCTCTGTGTTATAGACCAATTGGCTAAATTGATGTGGAAATGGGTTTGTCATACTTTTGAAAATCGGAAATTGGCCTTTTCTCCATTAGAGGGGCCAGTGGTTTGGTTGTCATAGCTATCCATTACTGAGACACAAAATTAATATAATCATGGGACCCTATCATAATACTGGAGTTTCCAGGCAAGTCAAATACCTTCCTTCACATCTACTCAGTGCGTGCCAGACCTTTCGTGTATGTAGTGAGAGATGTAATTTGACCCAGGGCATAACAGGAATGAGCAATGTTATAAAATGGTTCACTGATAGTGCGTAGCGTACATGAGTATGGAAAGAACAACATTTTATTTTGTTGAGTTATGTTCTATTTATGGGAAGCTGATAACTTTTGTCTCACTCTATACAGGTCAGAAAATAAACCCTATTTAGGTCATTGCACATCTCTCAAAATAATAACTATGGACACTGCCCTCTATGAATTTAGCAGGATGAGGTAGAAATAACAATACAGTCTCCAAAGTGGTTGTCTGGAGGTCATTAAAAAGTTGCTTTAAAAGAACTTAGAATGAGAGTAGAGAAAGCGAGGAAATTCATTCTTAACAGATGTTAGGAGTGTGAAATTCTTGAATACAGAAAATGATAATTGCAATCCTAGTGGCCAACATTTGTATTTTACTTTGTGATTACAAATAGTTTTTATGTCACTTATCTTCCTAAGTATTCTTACAAGCCAGTGAATGAGGTAAGTAAATCAGGTGTCATAATTTCAAATTTGCAGATGAAGAAAATTAGAAAATGATCATATCACTACCGTGGTAGTATTTACTTCTAGCTACTGAAATTTAGGGGAAAAAAACCAAAGCTTGACAGGCTGGAATGTGTCCCATAAACAATAACAGGGATGATAGAGGAATGTCATACAAGATTCTGGTGAATAATGTAAGCATGTTTATCCTACAGAAGAGAACATTTTGAATTAGTATGATCACTCTTTCAAAATGTTTTAAAATTTTATTTTGTTATATTGTCTAGATTTTATCCTGTAACCTTCTGTCTGTAGTCTCCTAGGACACTATCTCACATAGCAAAGAATTTAAAAATAAAATAAAAACAGAAAGAAAAGGGAGAAAAACTGATTTACACATCAACAATTAAAATAAAATAAAATCTGATTTAACATGTAACATTTAACATATGAACTTCGACCTTAACAAGGAGTAGAGAGTCTTTTCTTGGTGCCAAGCTCATTCTATATGTTTCACAACTTTTGTTTTCCTTTGTTTTGTAGTGGTTTTCTCCATTTACATTGTTGCAATTGTGTGTTGTTTTCTTGGCTCTACGTACTTCAATTTGCATCAGTTCATTTAGTCTTTCCATGTTTCTCTGCATTCATCACATTCTTCATGCCTTCATAGCCCAGTGCTATTCCAATACATTCATTTACCACAGTTTATCTAGTCATCCCCCAAAGATGAACATCTACTTGGTTTTCAATTCTTTGCTTATACAAAAAGTTCTGCTGTAAATATTTTGGTAAATATAAAGGGTTTTTTTTTTGGCAAATTGCCTGCTTGGAGCAGATGTCTATAACCTCTGAGTCAAGGGGTATAAATATTTTAGTCATTTTATTTTCATAATTCTTTGCTTTCAAAGATGATTGTACCACCAACAATGTATTAATATGCTGGTTTTTCACAACCTAATATTGATTATTGCTGTCTTTGGACATATTTACCCATCTTATGGGTGTCAGGTGAAATCTCACAGTTTTTTGCATTTGTATTTCTCTCTTCATTAGTGATTTGGAGCATTCTTTAAAGGTTATTAACAGTTTACAGTTCTTTTGAGAATTGTTTGTTCATGTCCTGTGACTGCTTCTCTGTTAGGGAGCAGCTTTAGGCCATATATTTATATGGATTCCAGATTCATCTTCGATGTCATACCCTGATCAGAGATATTTGACATGTTTTTTTTCCTAGTAAGCTATTTCATTTTCTACCATAGACAGGTAACTTTTATTTGTTCAATAACCTTTCAATTTTAAGTAATCAAAATTTTCTATTTTATCTTTTGAAATTACCTTTATCTCCTTTTGGTTAGGTATTGACTCCCTACTCATAGCCACATATAGTATATATGTTTCTAATATAATGTTTTTATTGTATAATTTTTAACAACAGAGTTGTCAATCAATTTTAAATTTATTATGGAATATTATATAAGATATTGGTCTTGGCATCATTTTTTCCTGACTAGTTTTTTTTTTTTCATTTTCCCCAGTAGTACTTATCAAATAGGGAATTATTTCCCAGTTAATTTATGTTTTGGAGTATTTTGAAGATTGGTTTACTAAGTTCAATCATTTTTGATTCTTCATTGTCTAGTCTGTTCCCTTAATCGTTTTTGTCTATTTTGTTTTAGCTGATATGAAGTGCTTTAGATGACTGCCATCTTGTAAGAGATTTGAGGTCTAGAAGTATTACTCTCCTCCTCCCCTTGCTTTCCTTCCTACCTTTGTTCATCATTTGCCTTGATATTTTCTATCCTTATTCCTTCAAATGAATTTTTAAAATTATTTTATCTAGCTCTAAAAAGTAGTTCTTTGGTAGCTTGATGGGCATATCATTAATATTATAAATTTACTTTGGTACAATTGTCATTTTATTATATTGGGGGAGAGGAAAGGAAGAGAATAACCATTTATATAGTACCTATTATGTGCCAGGCACTGTGCTAAGGGCTTTATAAATATCATCTCATTTGAGCGTCATAACAGCCCTGTGAGTTAGGTACTATTATTATCCCCATTTTAGAGCTGAGGAAACTGAGGCAAACATCCAGTGGCTTGCTTTGGGTCAAACATTTAGTAAGTGTCTGAGCCTAACTTGAACTCAGGCCTTCTTGTCTTTAGGTTCAGTGTTCTATCCATTAAGCCTTGTAGCTGCCTTATTGGTGCATCCTAGTCATAAGTGCTGCATGTTCCTCCAGTTCTTGAAGTATTTTTTTAATTTTTTTTTAGTTTTTTAAAAATATTTTAATTTACATAGGAACGTTTTGTAATGGAATCTATGAAAGCTTTGGTGTATTGATCCCCAAATACTGTATGAACTTTATAGTTATTTTGAATCTCTTTTCTATATTTGTCTTCTTGAATTTTGTTATTATTATACAGAAATACCATAGACTTTGTGAGTTTATTTTGTAGCCTGCAATGCTGTTGAACCTATTAAATTTTCTCAAGTGTTTCTTTGCTGATTCCCTAAGATTTTCTAACTAAATTATCAAGCAAACATTCAGGCAACTAGATGGCACAGCAGATAGAGGGGTGGATTCATGAAGAAGAATGTAAGAATTTGAATCTGGCCTTAGATACTTTCTAGCTGTGAAAAACTGGGCAAGGCAACTACCTTGCTTGAATGTCAGTTTTCAAAACTGTGAAATAGGAATAAAAATAGTGCTTAGCTCACACAGTTCTGAGAATCAAATAAGATAGCATATAAAAAGTGTTCTGCAAACCATAAATTACTAAGTAATGAAAAGTTATTGTCATTAGCATATACAGATAGTTTGTCTCCTCTCTGTCTTGTTGATACTAATTTCTTTTTCTAATCTTATTGCTATGGCTAGAATTTCTAGAACTGTATAAAACAATGGTGGGGAAAGGAGGTATCCTTGTTTTATTTTGTTATCCATTCATTCAGTCAATCATTTATTTATGAGTTCATTCACTTTAGATGCTTCTACTGTATTCCCTTAATATATACCCCTTACTTTTAATTTGACACAGATACTTTTAAATCAGATTTTAGAGAAACCTTCTATGCCTATTTTTTAAGGTTTTAAGCACAAATTTTATCCTTCGTAAGGGGATTTTTCATAAGGTTTTGGCTTTTTGTTGTTCCTAACGTGATTAAATGTATTGATTTGTTTTCCCAATGTTGAACCCCTTGCATCCCTGCTATAAATCCAACTTGACCATAATAAATAACTTTTGGATAATTTTTTGTGCTTTTTGTCAAGATTTTACTTAACATCGTAGAATCATCATTTATTAATAATATTAGTCTAATGTTCTCTGTTGCTTTACCCTTTCCTGGTTTAGATTTTAGTACTTGATTTGTCTCATAAAAGGAGTTCAATAGAGTACTTTCTCAATTTTTGAGAATAATTTGTGAAGTGTAGGAATTAACTATCAAAAAGTTTAATAGAATTCTCTCCATCAGGATTAAGATTCTACCCTATTCACTTTGGTTCTTCCATTTCAGATAATTTTATTATCTTTTCTAAGAACAGATTATTTAATATCTGGATTTGCTGTTTTATTAGTATCCATATTTGATGCTTTTGAAGGCAATTTTTATTAATTTTCTATTCTCTGTATCATTAGCATAGTAGATTCCAATGATTCATTTTCCTGTCTGGTTTTGTTGTGATTTTATTTTATCCATTTTTATTTTATTGATTTGAATTTCTGCCGCCTTCTTTTTAATTAGATTGGAAGATGATTTGCCAAGTTTGTTTTTCTTCTTAAAAAATGAGATATTAATGTTGTTTATCTATTCCAATTCATATATTTATCCTCTATCAAGGTCTCCTTTTGTGTACTTATTGTTTTCAATTTTTAAATGCTTGTTCAGTTTATTAGTCTTCTATTTTTCTATTTTGTTAATATATCTCTTAATGATATATCTTTTCCTCTGAAGGCTGCCTTAGCATTAGCACAGAAATTTTCTTATGTTGCCTCATCATTGCTTTTCAAATAATTGTTAATTGTTTCAGTGATACACTTGTTAGTTAGCATTTCATTAAGTGCCAATTTAGACTGTCATGTTTAATTTGTCCTCCCTGAATTGATAACTTCTGAAGTTTTGCTCAATTCTAGTGATCACACTTTAAAAGGAACATTGATAGATGGACACATCCCAAGAATTGTGACAGAGGTGATGAGGGACTCAAATACGTTCCTTATGAGGCAAATGATCTGGACATGTTTAGTCTGTAGAAGGAAAATTTTGAGTTAGAATGATTATCGTTTTTCATTTTTGGATGGTTCTCCATGTGGAAGAGGGATTGAACTGGTTTCGAATGGCCCCAGGGAGGAGAGCTAGGACCCATGGGAGCAAGTTACAGAGACAAATTTTGGTTTAACATAAAGGGACTCTCAGAAATAGTGTCATTCAAATATACAGAGGACTATTTCGTGAATTCCTTTTCACAAGGGGTCTTTAGGCAGAATCTGGATGACCACTTATTAGGGATATTTTAGAGGAAGATGAGTAGACTGGATAGAGGAATGAAAGGACAAAAACTTGAAGTATTTACTCTATGCCGAGCACTATGATAAGCATTAGGGAAGCAAAGAGAGAAGCAATACAAGGAATGTTTCTATCAATCATGGAAGTGGAATAAATGGCAAATAATGTCTAACATCTTTTCCTGCTAAATAAGTTTCTATTAGCATTTTAGGGTCAAGAGGTTAAGTTATTACACCAGGCCACATAACTCATAAGTGAGAGAATCACAGCTAGAACCCTGGTCTTCTTGCACTAAGTCTAGAACCCTTACCGTTATGCCAAAAATTTAACCCTCAGTAAATTTAGGACACTTTTGGGAAGTGTAATAGTTTCTCACTAATAATAGGAAGGTTACAAAGAATTTTAGATTCATCCAATTTCATAAATGAATTCATTCAGACATTCACTTAAAAAAAAAAGTTTGCCTTCTGAAATGTTAATTAGAGATTTAAATAAATTTTGATTATATATGGTCTGATGGAAACAAACCAGACTATGAGACAAGAGGTTTATCTTCTCCTCTGGACTACTTTGCTAATTAGAGGTGTGAGTTTGATCAATGACTCAGTATCATCCTATAACAACAACGACAACAGCAACAACAATGACAACAACAACAACAATAATAATAATAACGGCTACCATTTGTATGGCATCTGCAATATTCCAGGCACTGTGCCAAGCACTTTACAGTTATTATCTCATCTTATCCTCACAACAAACCTGAGAAGTTGGCACTATTATTATCTCCTTTTATAGGTGAGTAAACTGAGGCAGAAGAGGGTTAAGAGATTTGCCCAGGGCCATACAGCTAGTAAATGTCTGAGGCCAGATTGGAACCCAAGTCTTCCTTCCCCTAGGCCTTGTGCTCTATTCACTGCTCTACCTAGCTATAAAATGGAAATAAGAATATTAATACCTTCTCTTCTTCACTGAATTATACTTTAATGCCTCACCACTATCATGTTTATAAACAAGTTTCCATATGGAGCTATTGATATAGAATTTAAAGATTTGCAAAGCACTTTCCATGCATCATCTCAATTACACATGGCAAGTAAGCAGAGGAGACTTCTTAAAGACTATGCCAGCAAAACAATTTTGTTGTTTGTTGTTGTTTACTCATTTTTCAGTCCTGTCTGACTTATGACCCCACATAGGGTTTTCTTGGCAAACACACTGGAGTGGTTTGCCAATTCCAGGGTTAAGTGACTTGCCCAGGGTCACAAAACTAGTAAGTGTCTGAGGCCAGATTTGAAGTCGGGAAGAGGAGTCTTCTAAATCCAGGCCCAGTGCTCTATCTACAACAAAAGCACCAGCAAAATAATAGCCTTATTAATTCAAGCCTTTCCTTTATAGTTTTGAGTATAAGTCCAGTGATGGACTGCTCTGTGTTGTAGAGACCAGTGAGCTTGACTTTTATTCCTGGCAAATTCCTAGAACATTATATTAAAGGGAAAATTAGTCAACAACAAGAAAAGGGAGTGGTGGTCACAAAGAACCAGTCTGGTTTTATCAATAACAGGTCATTCCAGACTAACTTTTTTCCTTATTTGATAAGGGTGTTTCAGAAATATGTGTGTGTGCACACGCACATATATACATATATGTGTGTGTGTATGTATATGTAATATGTATGTGTGTAATGAAATCTACTTAGGAGATACATATGTATGTGTGTATAAAACTAAGTAGATTTCATTTTTTAAATGTGTGTATAATATATATTATATATGTATATATAAATGTATATGTGTTTAATGAAATCTCCTAAATAGATTTCATTTTTTAAAAATTATTTTTGTTTCACCCCAATTGATGGTACCCAATAAACATCCAGATGCAATTCATTTCATAGAATAGTGCCTGAGTTTATTAATAGTTAACCAAAGGTAGTATGTGTCCTTTGACAGTACGGTGATACTATTGGCTATGGTAACTGACTAGTGTTGTTCCCTAGCTAGGTTGCTTTTATTTTGTTATCACTCTTTGATCTTTTGACTGTACTAGCTTTACTCTGAATGACTTCATGTGTGTCTTGTGATGTCTTTGGCAATTCCTCAATTGTATCTTCCGTTACAGTATGTTAATATTCTATCACAGTCATATATAAATATGTCATAATTTATTCAGCCATCACACAGCTGTTGGGGACATATTTTGTTTTCCAGATTTTCATCGTAAGTGATACTTCTCTGAAAATATTGTATCCATAGGTCTTTTGTTACTGTCAACAATTTCCTTGTGCTGTAGCATCAGTACTGTGCTTTGTACTAGACTTTATCAAAATTCTTGACAAAGTCTCACATGTTATTTTTATGGAAAATATGGAGAGTTTGGGCCTAGTCAGTACAGTTAGGCATATCTGGATGTGATTGAATGGTCAGATCAAGACAGTAGTTATTACAGTTCTGTATCAACTTGGAAAGATGTTTCTAGTAGAGTACTCTCGGGATGAGTTTTGATGCCTAAGCTATTTGAACTTTTTGTCGATGATTTTGACAAAGTCATAGAGAACACACTCCTCAGTTTCACAGATGATAGGAGACTGGTTGGAAGAGCTAATGAGAATGCAGGCCAAGATTTGAAAAGATCTTGATAGGCTACCATGCTGAACCAAATCTAATAAAATGAAATTTAATAGATCTGTGTCTGCAATTTGACTTCAAAAATTCAACTTTTTTAGTACTAGATAGGAGAAGATAAAGAGCAGTTCAACTGAGAAAAAGGCTCAGTGTTTTATTGGATCATTTTCTCAATGTGTTTTAACCATAATGTGGCAGCTCAGAAAGCTATGCGAACTTAGTCCATAGTACAGTTGTCAGAGCATTCAGGACAAGGGAGAAGAGACTACCATATATTTGGTCCTGGTCAGAACATATCAGAAGAGCGTTAATAATCTAGACGACATCTAGAAAACAGTAGACACAATGATGAAGGCCTTTTAGTTGCTGTTATACAAGTAAAAATTGAAAGGAATCTCATAGAAATAAGATTTGGGGTGGGGAATAACTATAGTCATCTTCAAGTGTTTGGAAAGCTGTCACATGGAAAGGAATAAAACTTACTTTGTCTTAAAAACACTATTCTATGACTGACTTTGGGAAATTACCTTATTGAGCCTGTTTCCTCTTGTGTAAACGAGATTAATAAAGCCTCTGATAACACCCCATAGGGTTGTTGCATGGATCACATGAGACAATTCACGAACCTTAAAGTGATGTATAATTATCAGGTACTCTGATGATCTGGAATGGTCAGCAGATGTAAAATCGGAGGACCTAGATTAAAATTCTGCCTACCCATGTGACATCTGCCTAGAGGCAGCCAGGTGGCAACACAGTACTCAGAGCACTGGACAACCCTGGGCAAGTCACTTAACCTCTATTTGCCTCAGTTTCCTCATCTGTAAAATGGAGAAAGCAATAACACTCCAATAATAACTCCGAGGGTCATTATCAGCACCAAATGAGAAAATTTTTGTAAAGTGCTTAGCACACTGCCTGGCACAAGGTAGGAACCTAACAAATACTTGTCTCTTTCTTTCCTTCTTTCCTTGAAGGAGATTTTGACTCATTTTTCTTTTATGTAAATTGAAAACATTTGACTTGATGATCCTGAAATTTCCTTTCAGCCTCAGATCTTATAGACCTCTGAAATTGTCCCATGTCACTCTGCAGCTAGGTAGTGCAATAGGCAGAGCATTAGACCTGGGGTCAGTAAGACCTGGGTTCAAATCTAGCCTCTGACACTTCTTAGCCATGTGACCCTGGGAAAATAGTTTGGTTTTTTTTCCTGCCTTAGTTTCCTCTTAACAATAACACCTACTCCCTAAGATTGTTGTGAAGATAAAATGAGACAATATTTTTAAGGAGTTTTGCAAACCTCAAAGCACTATATAAATGTCAGCTTTTATCATCATCATAATCCTGAGAGAGGTAATTAGAGTTTTGAGATTTTCAAAGCAGCTTGCATGAATTGTTTTATTTGCAGTCACAGCAGCCATGTAAAGCAGATACAAACGTGATCATTTTCTTTGTTGACAAATGAGGAGACTAAAGCTCAGAACTATGAAGTCATATCTGCCTAGGGTCACAGCACATAAGTAGCAAAGGTGATATTAGAATTTGGAATTGCTGGTTCCAGGTCCAGTATTCTATCCACTGCACCGCTCTTCTCATTTTGTGCCTCATCACTACTAAATTCAAGCTCTGGTTTTCATCAGCACTCTTCATGTGAACTCTCCTCCATTAAAATGACCTATATTATTATTGTTACTAATAGCAATTTTCTGCCTCAACTTCTCTTTAGATTACAAAGGAAGTACGACATAACAGAAAACATCAGGTTTGCCCTCCAATTGGAACCTAGGTTTAGAGGTCCCGGATTTCTAATGATTCTTTGAATTCTGTCATTTGGAGGAAGCTAAGTTGCTCAGTGGATAGAGCTCTAGGCCTTGAATCAGGAAGATCTAAATTCACATCCAGCCTCAGACACTTACTAGCTATGTGACCCTGAGCAAGTCACTTAATCCTGTTGGCCTTAATTCGCTGGAGAAGGAAATGGCAACCCGCTCCAATATCTTTGCCAAGAAAACCCCATGGGCAATATTGGAGTGCTGTGGTACACAGCTCAAAAAAGTCGGGTACGACTGAATAACTGAACAACAATCATTTAGAGAACTCAGTCAAACATGAGCAGCCAATGGGCAGTTTCAGGTTGAACTAGATGCCTTTTCTGAATTTCCTTCTACCTCCCACTGTGCTATAACTCTCCATATAGGACCCAAATGATGCGCTCCCCAGATCCAACCACTATTAGCTGCCACACACATCTTCTGGAGTCCTTATTTTCCAGGCCTACACTTGGTATCAACTTTTCTGTCTATTAATTCACAAATGATTTTTAGTCTTTGAGAATGATTTGAAGGCGATAGTGGAATTCTAAAAATATTTATCTTCTTCTTCTTAAAGCTGAGGCCAATGCTAACTTGAAACTAGCAGGCACTAGCATTCCTTAAATAACTAGTATGTTTCAGGCACTGTGCTAAGTCTGGGGATACAAAGAAAAGCAAAAAACGAGACAGTTACTGTTCTCAAGGAGCTCATAATCTAATGGAAACTAGCTGAATATCTGCTTGTTGAATCATTTTCAGTACTGTCCAAATTTTCATGACCTCATTTAGGGTTTTCTTGGCAGAGATATAGAGTGGTTTGACATTTCCTTCTCCAGCTTATTTTCCAGATGAGGAAACCAAGACAAAGAGATTTAAATGACTTGACCAGAGTCATACAACTAGTCTGAGGCCAGATTTGAACTCGGGAAGATGCTTCTTCCTCACCCTAGCCAGGCCCGGTATTCTATCCACTGTGCCACCTAGCTGAATAGCTACATTTATTCAGTAACTGATCACTTTTAGAACTGAGGCCATAGAACCAAGTAAATAATTAATAGTTTTCACAGAAACAAGAACGCGGTAGAGATACTTTCTGTTCCAGGCTTATATTATCTTTTACATTTTTCTCTTGATCTCAGGAGCCAATGTGATGTGTTGTTAGGCATAATAAATTAAGAGTCATGAGACCTGTGTTCTAATCTGTCACTTTATTAGCTGTATCACCTAGAGCAGATCATTCCCTCACTTGGGCTTCCACTTTTCTCATCAATAAAAACTTTGTGTGATTGATGAAACCTCGTATTTCCAGCCCTAGACTTAACCCTGCCCTTTCGCTGTTGGCCATTTGTGGACTTGTCACACGTCTTCTCTTTTTCCACTCTAGCTCTGGAAAATAAATCCATCGTAACATGGCTTATGGAAAAAGAATGTTAAAGGATCATGTATTGTCCTCTATACCTTTGCTGGGAAATGTCACAGCAAATCACCCTTTCTAGGCTACTTCCTCTTTATATATCATGTCTGATAACATAACATTATCTCTTTGAGGTCAGGGATTCCCATTTCTGTACTCACGTCCCTAGTAGTTAACAAAGTATATAGGACATAGTACGTGCTTGGATGAATGCCCATTCATTCACTCATTCATCTATAGGACTGGAGTTTGAGAGCCAGAAGAGACCTTACAGCTCACCTAGTCTATCCCATGGTTTTATAAATGAGGCCAGTGAGGGCTAGAAATGTGAATGAATTTGCCCAGTGTCATACAGACTAGGAAGTTGCAGAGGAGCTGCGATCAGATAAATTGGAAGTAATATCTACCTTTAATATTCTTTGTTTCTTGTTCTATCATTAGATGACTCATGGAACATATTATATTCCTTCCATCTTTTGCCTTAAGTGTTCTGCACCTGAATTCCATTAAACCTGAAACTCTCACCTAGCTCCTTTTTTGGCCTCATCTATTTTGTAGAATTTATTTATATCCATTTTTAACATTTGAGACTTGTCTATTACATATTTTTACAAGAAAGAGCTATTCCAAATATTTAAATAAGATGCTTTGTAAAGCATTTAAAACATCAGTTTGTGAGGATAAACTCCATCGGGGAGAAAATACAGAACACAGGAAGCCAGAGAGCTCAGGAATGTTCTTGATTTGGGGCAGGTTCTGAAAATCCACTGATTTCTGATTGGCCATATGCTGCACTATAACCTTGCATTTCTCTTTTCATATGTCAAAAATCTCTCCTTCTTGGTGGCTGGTTTTTGCAGCCTCTTCTTCTTGAAGAAAGCATCAGTAAAATGATTTTGCATTTTTTTACACCCTAGAGGTTAACCTTGGTAGAGGTGGCAATGACAAATTTCTGATGGGTCCTTCACAGAGGAACAAGTTGATGGTCAGAGTCCAATTACCAGTAGCAAGCCACTAGCCAGATGCTTCAGGGAAACCACTACTTGCCCCTGTGGTGGACAGTGAGCATAATCAGAACTGTGCCCAGGGTGATGCTGGCTCGAAGTATACTTACCTGCTGGCTGAAGGGCTTTTTGCCATGATTTAACAGCTTTCTAGGCACATCCCCAGTAGGGTAATGCCTAAGCATTTTGCAAATCTTTACCACTTGAATTCCTCCATTCTTATCACCACCAACTGGCTTTGAGATAGTAGCAGGTGCCTTCTCTTTCTTTATCCTTTCAATGTGGGGTTTGGGTGCCACATATTTCCACTTGTATGTGGCTTGTTGGAACTACATCACAGACTATGAGTAGCTACCAGTCCTTCGGGTCAGGACAGGGTTTCACTTGCAATGCCTTTGAAGCTTCTTTAGTATATTTTCAGCCACATCTTGCTTTCTATTTTTCTTTTCCTTTTTGACCTTTTTTCCCTTTTGGTCATTTGGGGGTCTTTTTTTGTCTGCCGAGAAGGTAAAGAGCTATTACACAAATTTTTATATTTTTAATACTATCTGATTTCTAGATCATCAAACCTCATTTTCCCTATATTTACCATTTGGTAATAAGAATTCAGCATAATTTATACTCAAATTGTTTTTATTGTATGTCTTTTTTAGAATTTATAAATGTCATTATTACCTCATTAAGAGAAAAGCAGGAAAAAAAAAAAAAGAGAAAAGCAGGTCTGTTGGTTTGCTTAGGCAGGGGTGGGGAACCTGTGGCCGTGAAGCCATGTGTTGCCCTCTAGGTCCTCAAGTACAGCCCTTTGACTGAATCCAAACTTCACAGAACAAATCCCTTTAATAAAAGGATTTGTTCTGTAAAATTTGAACTCATTCAAAAGGTCTCACCCAAGGGCTTAAAGGGCCACATGTGACCCCCATGTAGCCTCAAAGCCTCAGGTTCCCCACCCCTGGTTAGAGACTGGTTAGAGGCTACCAATAGCAACAGTTCACATTTAAGTAGTTCTTTAAGGTTTTTCAAATGCTTTCATCACAATAGTTTTGTGAAGCTGTAATGAAAATATTATGACCCACTTTTACATATAAGGACACTGAGACTTGTCCTTTATCATTGCACCAGGAGTAAGTTCCTGAAACAAGAACTGAACACTCTTCCCCTGAGCCCACATTCAGTGTTATACCATGCTACCAAGAGGTAGATTACTTAAGAGAGGAGTTAGATGAACCACAAATTCTTGCTGGTACTGTGTGTTTTTAGGTAGTTCTCTGAATTGTACCTATCTTTGACTACAGTAGAAAATATCTTGTATCTGTGTGTCGGTTTGAGAAAACAAACTGACCTGGTAAGGCTGGGTACAAGCTTTACAACTGAGATATTACAGATGATGAAGCTCACTCTTGGGGAGCTCAAGCATCTTACTCCTGTCATGTAATTAGCAAGTGTCAGCTTGTTTCAACAATCCGGCTAGCAGCTTCTGTGAGGGTGTAAGATCCACCCACAGCCAGCATCCAGAAAGCTGCCAACGGTACAGATTCTTTTGATCTGCTTAACTAAGGAAAGCAAGGTGAAGGGGTTGACAAGCTTACTTTAATTCAGCATACAAATATCATTCACTTACTTCAGAGGAAAAAGCCAGCACCCTGAACTTCAGAGCAAAATACAAACAAATTACAAACATCAATAGACAGACCTCATCTGCTTCAAATCCCAATACATAGTTACCAGAGTTCAACAAAGTCTCAGCATCTGGGTTTACAAGCTGGAGGGCTCTTTAGCTACAGCTGCCCTGAGTCTCCTCATCAACACCATCTTGAGAGCCCTACACAAATGGCTCTGTCCTCCCTTCTTATAGGGCTTCAGACATCAAATGTCATCTGAATGACCAGAATTTAGGCTGCTATGATTGGTTCTTGAGTTAGCCCCTCCCCTTAGGACCCTGGGAGGTTCACATCCACATAGGTTGGGTTAACACCTAATAGGGCATGGCTCTGGAGTTAACACCTCGCCTTAGCCAGCCCCACCTTGGGCCCCACCCCAGTCACCAATCCACACCACATAGGTTCCACACCTAATAGGGGTTTGGGCCTGGGGCTTAGCAACTAGTAAGGCTCAATGAAATACACTGAATTGCAACAAAAGCCAAACTCTTCAAGGGCACTAAGTGCTAAGGAGCCCGTTTTGCTTACCAAACACACAGCTACAACTGGAACCCAGGTCATCAGCTTCAAGGCCCACAGTTCTGGATTCTGTATAACTGTCTCCCTTACCAAAAATGGCAGAATCTCTTCCCCTAAATCAAAGGCATGAAATGGACATTAAACAATCAGGGTTTCACATTTGTGAATGTATTGTTGTGGTTCTTGGTTGTTCTCAAAGAGGACCAAAATGACATTACTGTGTTGGGGTCCAGGGAGAGTGTGTCCCACTGTGGCTGACCAGACCATCCTGAGTTCAGAAGGCTTTACCAGAGGTTGGGCACAAATCGTCCACATGAACATCTGTTATGGAGTAATGGGTGTTAAAAGAGATAAGAGGAATCACAATGCTAGAGCAAAGTTTAGGGCTTTATTATTGACTTCTTAATGACTTTTATGAGGACATATGTATTCTCTACATTTAAAATACATTAAATTATACCACATTAATGGTTAGCTTTTAAGTTAGATGGCAGGTTAATTGTCAACCCTAATGTTTAATTTCGAGATTTGTGTCTTACTCAATTTGTGTAATTGGCAATGTTCCTAA